>OY986995.1:12402839-13002839 GCA_963920545.1 Lepidium didymum
CTCAGGTTAGTCACAAATCTCTTTTAACTCCGCCTCACTCGATCTGCGTGCTCAAAGCTTTTTGGATCTCCTTTTCTCTTTGCTTCTCTTTAAACGAATCTAGTTGAAATCGAGCTATTTCGTGACCTTGAATTAGTTTTGGATTTGTGTAAATAGAGAGGAATCACTCATCGTTTAGTTTAATTGGTTATTGCGATAAATATTTAATTGGAATATTTCTCGAGAGCCTTAAATCTCTTCATTATTTGATTCAGGTAAGTTCAGAAATCTTTGAAGATATAGAGAGAGCTATGTTTGATTTAGTCTCCTTGGACTGTTTACTGAGATTCCATTGCAACACGAATTTCAGTTTTTGATTATCATTTAGTTAGTTGTATAATTTGTGGCTTCATTTTGGTGTATTTGATACTCTTACAGGTAGGGTAGATATTAACAACAAAAAGTTTCTAACTTGTATTCTATCCATTGGTAAAGAGAGGTAAAGTGGGAGAGAAATGCGTTGAACTGTGTTTGGTTGAGGAAAGATAGAAATGAGTGTGAGTCATGCATCGGTTCATCCGGTGGAAGATCCTCCGGCTACAGAAGTTGATAATCCACCGCCTCGGGTGAGGATGGATGATATGGAAGGCATGCCTGGAACTTTACTTGGACTTGCACTTCGTTTCTTCCAATTCTTGTTTGCAGCTGCTGCACTATGTGTCATGGCTACTACTAGTGATTTCCCTTCTGTTACCGCCTTTTGGTAAGATATTTCCCTTTTTGTTCTATTAGATTGTCTTAGTGCTTTGATTTGAGTTTGAAATGGTGACATGAATGCTTCAGTGTTTAAGGTTATTTTCGTGTTACTTTGTCGTGAAAATTGAGCATATCGGAATTGAATGTGATAGCAACCTATCTCTGACTTGCAGTATGCTAAACTATGAACTGGAATCTGTTTTTTTTGGTTGTTGTGTCCATATCCGAAAATTTGATTCAAAATAACACCTTTTTAAAGAATGTGTATAGAGATTTCAAGAGTTGTGCCCAGTACAATGATGCAGCTGCTAGTTACTGTATATACTTGTTTCCACGATCATGGTGATGACGATCATCAAACTAGATGAGCTGTAATTGAGAAATCGAACGTAAGAAGGCTTATTATATCATGTTTTTCATGCTGCCACTGTTGTTGGTTAATTTGGTCATTTAGATGATTTACATAATGGTGTCTTTTGGTGGTTACTCAAGTAAGTTTTCCTTAATCACAAGCGCTTGTGTACTTTGACTGTGGTTCTGTTGCAAATACTTAAAAAGTCCAGATAATTGGATCTTTGTACTGTCATTATTATGCAATAGTTGCAGCTACTGGTCTGCAGAGCTATGGGTTATTATATATGTATGCTTTATATGATTTAGCGAAGATTGGTGACTGTTTATTTTTGCTAAAGATGGCTCACTGTTTTTGCTTCATCAGCTACCTAGTGGCAGCTACTGGTCTGCAGAGTTTGTGGAGTCTTACACTAGCCATGGTTGATGTCTATGCCATTATGGTCAAACGTTCGTTACAGAACAATCGACTTGTCAGCTTGTTTGCAATTGGTGATGGGGTGAGAGATGTCATTTAGCCTCTCAAATATATTAAAATTTGTATGAAAAAAAGGATAAGCAAATTTTCAACACTATTTACAGGTGACATCGACGCTGACATTTGCAGCAGCTTGTGCATCAGCAGGCATAACGGTTCTGATAGACAACGATCTGAATAGCTGTGCACAAAACCATTGTGTTCAGTTTGAAACATCAACGGCATTAGCATTCATAAGCTGGTTTGCTGCTATACCCTCTTTTCTCTTCAACTTCTGGTCTCTCGCATCACGTTGAAAAGACTAATAGAAGATGTTTCTCCAGAAAGATGCGTTTTTTGTTTCATGTTGTGTCATAAAAACTTGAGAAATTGTGGGAGTTTTTCCAATGTATAGTGAGTGACTGGTTTTTTTCTTCATCATCTTTCTGATTTGGGTTTGGAATAAACTTTCTTCAAACCCATTACCAGAAATCTGGGAATTGTTTTGTGGACGATCTTATTCATTTTGTTGAACATTTTGACAAGGTATGGTGGGCTTTGATCTATTGTTGAAGGAAATTTCAGTTCTTGAATGCAATTATTAACATCAGTTTGCTTGCAAAACAGATTGCTTTTTTCGTTTAGTATTTACGAGCAAAGGGATTCAGAATGTAAAGTTGGAATTTATGTGTGATAGTTTTCTGAATTTGAAACTCCAACATGGTACATAGTGAACTACTGTCTATATGTTTCATAGTTGCCGCTTTGAAAATTGTATGGAGCAAGTATTCTAGGTAACGGATTAATAGAGAAAAGAAGAGGACACAAAACAAACACAATAAGAAGTGAAACTGATACAATTCTACAGTCCAGAGTCTCGAGGCCGTTCTCCTAAAACTTCCAATATAATACAAATCCTTCTTTTCATTTTCAAACCACCGAGCATAATAACGATTACAAAAGTAAAAAATTTCGGAAACCAACCTCAAAAAAAAAGCTAAACCCAGAGAGAGATTTCCCAATCATCAGATGTTTAGATTCTCCAGTCGCTCTCTTGCTCTCTCTGGTTCTCCTTTCGAATCCTTCAATACTGGTTTTGTGGTTTCCTTTGCTGTTGTTTTCTCACTCACTGAGAATGTTTTAGCTATTCCTTCTTCTTCAGTTTCCAAAGTATCAGGCAAAACTGCTCGAGTACTCTCCTCTTTTTCCTGAACCGATATAACTCGGGTTTCTTCTACTTCAACTGTGGGCTTCATAGCAGTTTGGATATTCACTTTTCTAACAGGTAAAGGCTCTTCCTTTCTTATCGTTGGCACAGAAGCAAAAACAGGTACCGAGGTTCTTATAGTGACAGGCGGCACAATTCTCACGGGTGGTGCAGTTCGCATCAGCGATGGGACATACACTGAGGGTAGCTGAGTGTTTGAGCAAGGTGGAGGAGGCATTGGAGGTGCAGAGAAGACCGGCACAGCAGTTCTGATTGTGACAGGTGGAGCCATCCCATGGCATGATGATCTTAAGTGCCTCATAGGAACATAAGACGGAGCTGTTGTTCCTGGGTTCGCAAATCTCTGTTGAGGCCAGTGGTAGTTGCGGCTTTCCAAGGCTGATGCCATAATTCTGTCAATACCGGGAGTTGCTGCTAAGGATCTGCTGTTTCTAGAAGAAGATTTTGGCAAAATAAAGGGTAAGATTCTGGATGTTGTTGCAGGAGAAGGCTGTGGACTTGTTGGTCTAGGGTTCTGCATGAAAAACTTCTTCGCAAATGGAACCGGGGCACTCGAGGAGCTTCCCATGCCAATATTTTCCTTGACACGATAGTTTATCAAGGCCCTTGCTATAATCACTTGTTCTAGTTCGTCAATATTCTCAGGCTCAGGCATTGAACTTGACGTTTCTTTTGCTACTGTTACAAAGAAAAACATAAAAGATCAAACAAGTCGCACCTTGTAAGCAAAATTACACTTTGATCAATACATTCGTTTGCAAAACTTGCGAAATAAGGTCAAGAGGGACTCACACTGTTTTAAGGAAGACCAAGCAGCCATAGCAGCATTCTTCTCTGCTTGCTTCTTGTTCTTCGCTGGATCTCCGGTGAATGCGATTCCGGCCAATTCTACAGTGCCAGTAAACACAGGTTGGTGGCCAAGACCAGACCTGAAAGTTGTGTAACGCGGTAAAGGAGCTCCCACTCTTTGAGCTATTTCTTGTAACAGATTCTTGTACACACCAGTCTCATCCTAAATGATCAGAGGCAGGACAAGTATCATCAGTCATGCAACCAGAAAACTAATTGAAAACTAGTACCAGACCAAAATGCCGCATAACCGAAAATCAACGAAATACATCAATGGCCATGAATAAGATTCAAAACTCTGGATCCGTAGACCACAAAGTAATCGAAGGTCCCTCTGATCAGATGACTCAGAACCAAATTTCTAACAAGCTCTTCGTAGATCTCAGCTCCGACCCTAATAACCTAACCACAGACTAAACCCAATAAAAAATCACCTGAAACGCCTAAAATCACATGCAAATTCGATAGCCATAGCTCAAAAATTCCAAGTTAAATGCGAACGAGTGACAAGCCCAGAAAGAGAAAAGGAAAGAGAATAGAAAAGTGAAAGTAACAAACCAAGATCCTGGCGGCGAGAGAATGAGAAGGGCCACGATTAGAGAGTGCATTGAGAGCTACTTCAGCAGCAGAGTGTTCAGCTTGACGAAGAGTAGAACAGTACTGAGGACTCTCAAAGATCTCGCCATTGAAGTTAACGGTAGCCTTGAATCGCGGCGCGTGGTCTGGACCTTCTCTGATACAAGTATACGAAGGAAGATTAAAGCAGCTCCTCTGCGCCAGCTCCTGTAGCTGGTTCTTGTACATTTCTCCAATTTCGAAAAACACTTTCTCGATTATCCTATTTTCGGAGAGATCAAAGCTTTCCTTTTTAGGGTTTGTTTCCCATCTCTTCTCCTTCCCTTCTTCCAATCATTGATGATCGTTTCAGGGCTCCGCTGGGTGGGTTACTTAAGTGGCCAGGTTTGGAACGGAGAATGAGATTGAAGATGGTGAAATCGGAGAAAAGTTAGGGTTTTTGCGAGAAAAGAAGAGAAGAGAAGAGAGAGAGAGAGAGAGAGAAGGGAGGTAAGAGAGAGTGTGGGGTTTTTGCTTTAATGAAAAATAATAAATGGAGAATTTATTATCTGCTTTTATCGCTGCGAGTCAACTGAACGTTAGCCTGCATGGATGTGATTTTTATTTTTATTTTTATTTTTTAATCTAACTTAAAAACCACAAAATACGGAAATAAATTTCTATTGACCAACCACATTGTTTAGGTTACATTTCTATTTAATCCAAAATTCTCTAGAGCCTCATCATAATTAACAGAACTGAATTATCTTAAATAATTAAATTGTATTTTACTAACTCGAAATAAACTCTATATTTACCGAAGATCTCGTCTAGATTTTTTTTAATGATAATTGGATTGACAAAAATCAGTCATAGCTAAATTATTCTAATTAGAACATAGTAAAATTCAAATTCACTATTAAATTATAGACAAATTATTTTTGCACCGCTTATTTTTTTGACAGAATTCATCTAGATTTTTTTTTTTTAACATTGGGCCACAAATGGCTGGTCTATTAGCCAAGTTCCTAGTAGACGTTGGGACTCGATCCCTGATTGTGCAAGTGCACTATCTTTAGTGGACTTACCGTCTGCCACTAGACTAAAGACTATTTGCGAATCCATCTAGATTAGTCATTCAAAATCAACCATGATTTTTGTTTTAAAATATTTGTGATATGTCCAATAAAGTTACAAAATTTAAGAGATACTCTTATTCATGTGAGAGGAATTTGGACACTTTTTGATGCTACCAAGATCAACAATACAATATTTTAAAAATTGCATTTTAGTAATTCAAACTAAAACTCTATATTTACCAAACTAACTGGATTATCTGGTTTTTGGTAAATTTGTACATATTAGATATATTTATTTTAGCATTTAACGGTAATTTTATGTTGGACAAATGTAGAATTTAATGAAAAGTTGAGTTCCAATAAATAGTATAATATAAAAACAGAAAAAAAAAAGTTACAACAAGGCTAAGAGTAGTGCGTCTTTTATTTTCCATATAGTATTAAATTAAATTAATTGTTCACACATCTCTAAAGAATAATTTTTAGCTTTTGATTAATTTTTGAAATTATGCCCAACAAAGTCAATGGGTGGAAGGAGAATCTATGGAATTACCGAAACGCCTATTTTGTTTAGAAAGAATATAAGTAGAGGAAGGGTATTATTGTAATATATAGTTTGAGTGTATTGCAGTAATAAAAAGTGGATTTCATAATCATAGTTAAGCTTAGTGGCCAACATTAACTTTTAATTTTGTTTTTTTTGTTATTTTATTTTAGTCTTCGAAAGTTGATGAAGTTTGACTGATTGATTTTCATCACATAAACCCACTCGTCGACCACATTAACTTGTACTATTTTAAAATATTATACAAAGAAATAAGAGGTAATTTTTCTTTACTTTCTTTGTTAAATGTTTTTTTAATATAAAGGTCTTTATTAAATGTTTGTAGTAATAATCCCCAAACCGAAGAAACCGAACTCAAATGGAGACATACAATCGAATCCAAAAAGAAAAAAACAATCAACTTAGAGCAGTAGATATCTAGAGCTAAACAAAAAAACCTAGCCTAAAACCTAAACAAGGTTAACCTTAATTAAAACAACTATGAAAGAGCAGACAGCCAGAAAGAGAAGGGTGTAACCGGAAAGACTCACCCACAAACACCTCACGGCAGTGACTTCAACACCTAAGCACGTAGACGGGAGGGGGATATTACCATCTCATACAAAGACTCTTAAGAGACTTGAAGATTTCTTCACCCATCTAATGAAGTCCAATACACCATCCATAACCCACGTCGTAGAGAGTAAACATAAGAAGAAAGGGGACAACGAGAATCGTCAAAAAATCCAGATCTCAAAAGCCGTTGGTGTCTAAACCACTATAGAAACACCGGTGCATGAGCAAAAGGAGTGAACAGCGGCGGTGCTGAAGGATCATCGCTCGCCTTTCACCACGTAAATCGGAGAACCTGAAAAATGCAGCGGCAAGAGTTACAGAGCTATGATCGCCTTCGAGGCCAACCAACTCCTTGTAAGTACTCTTCTGATCGAGGTCTACTCTTTTTTGGATTCTATTGTGATGTCAATCGATTGACTGTGGTTCGATCAGAGGTAGTAGATGTTCGGGTTTTAATTTTTTGGATTCTACTCTAGTTTTTTTAAGGTCTTTTATTTTAGTTTTCTTCTTTTGGGTTTGTAGCTATGGAATTTTTTTATTTTTTGTCGGTTTTTGTAATTCTTTTATGTATGTTCTAATTAGTAATAATAAAAACAAATGAAAAAGAAAAAAAAAACAAATAGAGAAAAAAAAGAGTCAATTAAATTCCATTTAAAGTTTCAATGAGAAAATAAAGATGAAAGAAAGAGAAGAATACATAATGTTTAGTCACCTATTTAATGAGGAATTAAATAAGTAATAAGTTAGTAATTAATGTGTAATTATATAATGCATTTACTTTGGAAGTCATAGTTAATTAAAAGAAACAGGTGCATTTAAGCAGAGCATTAAATTAGAAACACTGTATTAACCCTTCGGCACCCGTAATGTCTAGAGAATATAAAACAAGTTCAAAATTTGTCTGAAGGACATTGCTCTGCTTTTCTTGGATTCGTTTTTGAGTTAAGTCATAAGAAATAGTAACATATCTAACCAAATATAACAATATAAGATAAATAAATATACAGTCAAATGTGGTAATGAACCAAACATTGAATAGATGTAAATGATTTTGGTAAGAGTATGATACCAAATTTTGTTTGGTAAGAGTAACCATTAACAAATACTTTCCAGGAATACAAACTAGGGCTGTTCAATTTGGTAAAACTAAACCGAACCAATCCAATTCAAAAAAAATAATATGGTTTGGTTTTTGGTTATACTATATAAATCGTATGGATATAATTTTATTAAAATCATAGGATACAAATATGGTTTGGTAATAAACCGATCAAACCGAACAAAACCGCTTAGTTATAATATAAAGATTAATATACTAGTGATAGTATAATGATTATTAACTTATTATTTATAATGTTTTAGAGTATTATTTTAATAATGATTTAGTTATTTAAAATAAATAAATTAGAAAAAATTTCATTAGTATAAAGAAAGGGATTGATGATTCACATCCCTTTTCATTCCTGGTACATTTGTGACATGACTTTTTATCAAAGGACTAGACAATCCATATTTCTCACAAGTTTAGAGAGACGAACCGCTTAGCAGATGACCTTGCTGATCATGCATTTTTTTATCATTAAGATTTTATTTGTTTGTGACTATTCGTGAGACTCTTAGAGAAATTTTGATTGGAGATGTGAGTGGTGTTTCTCGGCCTCGTTTTGTAAAATGCACTGATTGATTTAGTTTGAATAATATTTTGGAGTTTTATCCCGTTTCACGACCAAAAAACTTAAGCCCTAATTAATTACTGCCGCAATCTTGAAAAATCAATGATTTAGTAATTCTTGATTTATAATTTATAAACACAACTAATAAACTAATTATCAATACAATATGAAATAATATATAAAATCGATAAAATTTAATTAAACTAAATAAATTTATTGTTTTTGGTTTAAAATCGAAAACACCGTAAACCGATACCATCCATACCAAAGCATCATATATATGGTTGAAATATGGTAAATATTTTTTATAAACTGAAAACTGAATAAACCGAACCGAACCAAAATCCGGATTGAGCACCCCTACAAACTAATTGAATCTAAAAAAAAGTTTCATCAAAAAAATTCTACAGATTTGTGATGGAAAATAAACCAGGTCAAATCTGTCATAAATTATTGATGAATTTTGATAATTCTTTTTGTTTAGGTTTTTGTAAAATGAGGAAAGAACAATAAGAAGAAATCAAAATGATTATGAAGGAGGTCACCACAGTGATGGGCACTTAAACTGAAACCACACAACATAGTAACAAACCCACTCTTCACTAACAACTCTCTACTCTCTCCAATCAATTACCTTCATTTTCTCTTCCATTTTTCATCCCAATAAAAGACATCAAAATAGCTTTCTCAACACTTTCTGTGTACACAGATCAAATGAATTACATTATCGCCTTCTTATTTTTATTTTTTTAAGAAAGAAAGAAAATTGGCAAAATCTAGAGGTAAAGATAGTACAAAGATTAAAAAAACAATCATACAGATATTAAAGAGGAAAATAGTGAAAAAACATAATACATATATATATCACCAAGAGAAAGGGCTTGCTCCTTGTAAGAAAACCTCATTCTCCACATCTTTCACCCTCTGGCAAACTTGATTACAGATCTTTATCGCCATTGCCTGTTACACAATATCTGATCGATTTCATCATCATCACAAATCTGTGTTTCTTCAATTCGAAAGCTATATCTATAGAATCAAATGGTTTGGACTATTTTCGAAACTTAGCCTGGCTTGAGCTATATAATGTTTTAAGTAATCTTACCTTGTCTGCAAGTGGGTCAAATGCTGCATAGAGTTCAAAATCTGGTGTGACCCAACATAGAAGAGCTGTAATAATTAATCACAAACAAGACGACATTTTTTGTTTCAGTCAATTAGCACCAAAAAAAAAGAAATTGTATCTTTCGTTATAATGTCCAAATTCGAACTTACTGTAATTTTCATCTCTTCTATATTGAGTCTTGTGGGGTCCCAATCCTTTCTCATGCATCGAAGCATAAACTTTCTGGTATGCTCGATATAGACTGCAACATAATCTCATTATTAATTTTGTCAATTCCATATACTTACAAATCATTTGCCTACGTAATCTCAATACATGACTTTACCTTTTCTGCTGTCTGTGACTAGTAACTGGAGGTGAGAATTCAGAGGCTACGTATTGATCTAAGTATATACTGCGGTACATAAAATGCCATAGTCCATAGGGACCTCCGGTTCCCACAGATACATCGTTTGATCTCTCGGAACCAGCTGTATCGTGTCCTTGATTATTTGTAGTTGGTGGTTTCTGTCGATGCCGGCGGTCTATTGGTAAATCTTCAACACGCATTCCACCTTCCACGATTGATCTTTGAACCATAGTTAGAATATTTAACTTAAGAAGAACAGCCTCAAGGCGAATCCTGACCATATAATAAGCTTATGAAAGTCAATAACATGCATACTGAAACAGGATTCAGCATTTTATCATGTCAAAAAGCACAAGTATCTTCAAGTATGATATTGGTATTTTACCTGCAATCTTTTAGATGATGGAAGGCATCTGAACGTGTGGTAAGCAATATTACATATGTATCCTCCTACATACCGAGTAAGTCAATATTTCGTATGTGTTCACTGTAGATGAGTTTAAGAAGCTCTTTCAATTGTTTGAGTTATGACTCACATCAAAGAAGTGGACATAGGCATGCAAAAAGGCCTGAGGATTGTATCTTGGTAAGCAGATTGGTGAAAAAGATTCCGATGTCCTGTTGACAGAGAGGAATTATTGAGATCAAGCTTACACAAACAAATGTTTGACTTACTGTGGCTACGTAGACAAAATATTCAGTACTTTCCTGAATGATTCTGATGACATGACAAAATTTGAGAGTAGAAGCAAGTCATCGGGATGAAGAGAAGCTTTTTGTGCACCAGCAAGACTGACAACCTGCACGTAGACATACAGTCGTCAACTATGAATCTATGATGATTTTTCAGGCTGAACTGAACAACCTTGCTTTACCTTGTGTCTGCACATTAGTAGTGAGAACAAGACACCAGATGCGCAAATGTCTTGCAATATTGTCCCTGCAGCTTGTCTTGACGCATACGGAAGGGAAAGACAAGTGTAGGCATGAAGAAATGTAGCTGGGTTCCTAAATATGAGAAAACCGTCTCGAATATTATTATAAGTGAGCTTAGAAGATGTAGTCTCTAGAAATTCTACATCCGTGGGAAGGACAAACAGACTCCCAACATTCACATTTAATACCTAGATACTGTATTATATACTTTGACAATGATTGAAGATCTTAGTCTTCGGCTCGTAATCCCTTTTTACTTAGTGACAAAATATGTCTGTCTTCAATTATATTGTTGGTTATTAACAAAATAAACTGATCCATGAAACGATGTGGACCTTTTTAGCAATTCCATTGAAAATCATGCTCACTATCCAAACTTTTCAAGAGATCAGATCATAACTTCTAACACATATATAGATTAGTCTAAATTTTCCTCCGAATTAGGCAGCCATAACGCCAAGGAGACTGGTAAAACTTCAGCAGCATTATCTCCGCACTTACTCAGAAACAAAATAACACTAAATAATGTAAAAAGGCAGCCAATATTAAAGAGTTAAAAATCAGAGCAAACCAGCTAAATGAATGGACAAGAGATGAGAAAACAGCGTCTGTCCCCCCAAGCAAGGGTGTCATGTCGAACTTTGCATTCTTCTCGAAACATCTGTCTATTGACTTCGTTAAAATAAGTATCATCTGCACACCAATATTGCATTTTAGTTATTTATAGCACTCGCTTAAAGATGAAAATCTTCAAAAGAATGGATATAGAGTAGCAGTCTGTTGTTACCTGACCATACAAAAGATCTAACTGTCCCCTTAAATATTCATATGTTTCATCAGTACAGCTGATGCAGACCAGGTATATTGGCCCCTTCACAAGAAAGACAACCTGAATTTGGCCAGAAAATCCAAATTTCAGACATGCTTGCAATCTTCTTATCAGCAGTGATTTTAAGCATAAACCAAACATGACCTATCTCTCTAATCAATATCTACAATGACAATGTAAATGAACCAAACCACTTCTCTTAAAAAAATGATATGCACCAGTGTATGTGTATCTGATGGTAAACTAATATAGGCCCGACGGCCAAACTATATATAATTTGAAAGCGCAGTGAACTTTTAGTACCTGGTGTTTTCCTGCCTTCACTAAATTGACACGGTCATCACTAAAAAACAATGGGTTAGGCATCATAAAGACAAGAAAAACAATTAATTGAAACAAGCAGCAGACAAAGCATATGCATTGTTTACCCATTCTCCACAAAAGAAATAATAGCTTGAAGAGTAGCTGAAAATCCAGCAAGCTTATGTTCATCTCCATATCTGAAAGATACGAGAATAAGATTAAAAAAAAATGCAACCATTCTCTAGCTGGTGATTCAATATGAAGAAATGACTGAACCTGGAATATATCGGTTTGCCAGAGTTACTCAATATGAAAAAATGCTTCTTCCTCTTTCTCCATGGAATAGAAGCATCATCCTGCGTTATCATATTAAAAGTGTATTCTCAGAGTTCCATCTACCGCCGATGAGAAGGTATTAAATACTGATCAGTTAACATGTATCATTTAATATTCCTTGTCCACAATATGAACATTGATAACTAAATCAACAGCATTCCTCGAAAGTAGAAACCCAATCAACTAATTAATCCCTATCTGCTGCCTCGAATAAAAGATGCTTAAGATCGCAATTTACACCGATAGAAGATGATTGGACTTATCTTGTAACCTCAAATTAAAGTTAAGAAGCAAGATTAAGCTAACCTCGTCGACATGGCGTTTTCCGGGTAACCAAGCGGCTTCATGCTGCGAGGCAGTGTCACCGTCCACATTAGCTTGCCGAATCTCATCCTCGCTCGCATCATCGGGTTTATAAGTAGAGGTAGCTCCGCCGCTGCTTCCTCTCTCTCCATCGTAACCACTGCTCGTGGGACTTGGCGGCTCTTCCCCTGCCTCCATTTCCACCGGATTCTCCGCCTCTAATTCCCTTCCTCCGCTAGTTCCCGCCACAACCTCATGCACTGAACATCCATTGCTAACTTCTCCGACTTCGTTCCCGTTAGACGAAGCAACCTCATCATCATCATCATCGCCGCCGCTGAATTCGGTGCGACTACCATCAGAAACTTCGCTTGGTTGAGACAAATTCATTGATTCCAATTGACTCTGAACACGCTCCGAATTCGTCCCTTGATCCGAACTAGGGTTCGGATCGGCGAATTCGGTGCCAGATGATGATGAAGGAGAAGAGCTCGAATCTGAAGTCATTATTGCGGAAATCGGTAGAAACTACAACAAAATCTTTCAAGGAAGAGAGAGCGAGAAGAGATAAATTGGCTCTGCTCTAATGGCAAATCGTATTGTTCATTGGATCAATTGCTAAGAAACACTCGTGGCCAAGGAAATTTGCTGAAATGCATGCCTCACTATTTGGCTGGGTGAAGAGACAAAAAAACAGGGGTAAGTTGCTTTTAATTACAACAAAACCTGTTGACTAAACCAAACACTAAACCAAAATTGACTTAAACCAAAATCAAATTTGATTTAAACCAAAAGCCCCAAAATTGGATCCACCCCAAAATCCCTTAACTCTGAACTCATCTTCTTCCACAGGATCCCTCTTCCACGATTCTCCTCTCCTCCACAATCGAAAATTATTTTGTCTTCAATCTCTCTTCAGAACTCTCTTCATCTCTCTTCCACATCTTGTCGATTCAGGTTTCGAAATCCTGTTGTGATAAAGAATTTCATTTCGTGGCTTCGTCTCCGTCGAGAGGGTTTGAGGTTTGTGATTTTTTAAAGTCTTGCTGTGATTAAGAAAATTTGCGGTTGCTGTTTACTTCCAGTGTTTGATTTTAACTTGATTTCGGCGATTACGCGATTAAGGGAGAAGAATTTGGTTTGGGTTTTCAAAATCCTTGTGGCTGTGCGATTTACGCGATTTAGGGGTTTGTTTGGTCAATATATTTTTGGATTCTTCTAGTATTTCAACTATGAATGGATTTTAGATAATGTGATTATTATAGTGAATCGTTGATTGGGGTTTAAAAAATAAAACTTTTGATTGGGATTTGTTTACAAAAATCATATGATATTGCTCTGTGTGATATTTTATTTCCGACGTGTCGTTCACAGAACCTTGTTGTAGAAGCATCTCATGCACACTCTAGAATTGTTAGTCTTATTGAGTGATCATATATTAGTATCTGAAATTGGAGTTCAAGATTCTCTCTGTAACTTGGGAATTGGTTTTAGAAGCATCTCTTGATTAGAAAGAGATTGGTTGTTTTAGTATTGATTATATGTGAAATGGTAAACAAAATGTGTGACATGTTATGATGTTGCTGCTGTTTATAATGCTGATTTGTTTTAATAAAGTGTCTTGTTTGATTTCTGGTATTTCAAATTGCAGATATGCAAACCAAGATAGATTAAGTCCCGAGCACGAGAGAACAATTGTGGAGATGCTGCTTCCTTATTATCCCGAATTTGAGAAGAAGATTGGGTGTGGAATAGACTATATCATGGTATATATTGTGTGTTTCGACATTCTTAAACTTCATGAGCTTTTCACTGGACATTTTTTCCATTGATCAACTTGGCATATATTGTTTCATTTTCAGATTGTTTTTATTCAATTTTCAATTTGTTTCTTATCTTAGTGAATCTGCATTTCTTTGGTTTATACTTTCATTATAGTGGGAACAAGTAATTGATGTTATTATGTTTTTAGGAGAAGCTGATCAGTAGCCATTTACATGTTCATTTCTGTTGGTATGATCAATATAGATTTTCATGTTTTACATGTCAAAGGTAGAGATGAGTTAGGGAGAAGATTTATGCTTCCTTGCAAACCAGTAGTTCATAATGCGCATAAACTAATCAATGATCTTTGGTTTTTTTGTTTCTAAATAATTGAAGCTTGAACCAAAACCCATGTGTTGTGTTGGGAGTGATTGACTTAATAGAATAAAATCACAAGTTTTTTATTGGCTTTATTGAATATTACATCATATAATATACAATAAGCATCTGATTTTGTCAACACTTGGCCTGCAAAAGTCTTTGCCCATTTCACATTAGTCTCTTATGTTGGTCCACATCTTTTCTCTTTTGTGTTACAGAAATTGAGGAATAGAGAAAGTGGCATACAGAGACGTGAAGAAGGTTCCACGACGGGATATGAGTAGAAAATTGTAGTATTTTTATTGGTTGTTGGTGATGTTTGAACATGATTTATTGTTTTTTTGGAACTTGTAGTTTAATTGAACTTAGTTGAAACTTACCGTTCAATTTTAGTTGGAACTTTAACGTTAATTGAACCTAGTTGCACCGTAGTTGTACCCAGTTGTACTATAGTTATACGTAGTTATACAACAGTTGTACTTAGTTGTCCCGATGTTGGAGCCAAAATGTACGTTAATTTAAAATTTTAATAATTTAATTTATTATTTTAATAAAAACCAAAAAGTACCTAGTATAAAACAAAATCTGACAAAAACAGAAAAAAGTACCTAGGATCCGACACCTAGGATAAAACAAAAAGTACCTAGGATATAACACAGAAGTTGAAAAGTTCCACTCACAAAGGCTCGGACCACATCCCCAAAGGCTCGGACGAATATATGTCCTGATCTTGCATTTTTTGTCCGAAGTTGTACCCGTAGTTGTACCAAAATTCTTGGTTGTACCCAGAACATGACATAGTTGTACTTTGGTGGTTTAAGTTGTAATCAGTTGTACCTTACTAAAACGTAATTTATTTTAGTTGTACCAATGATAGTGCATTAATAGAGTCTATGAACTACAGTTTTATAATAAAAGTTTTAGTAAATAACAGATTTCTCAAAATTTTGAAAAAATCAACTTCTTTACATCTAAACAAGCATAAAGTATAAGGGACTTACTTGAAAATGCTAGTGATATATAACCAAAAAATAAAAACTTGAATTTTTGTTTTTATTAGATATATTCCAATTAATCCTAGACAAACATAGATAACCTTACACATTACAATTATGTTAATAATTAGTTAAGAGCCACTACGAAACCAACCGAACATGCCTCGACCACTTTGACTCGATCCGCCCCCACTTTGACTTGTTTCTCCCTCTGTTTGACTTGATCCCCCTCCTCTACTACCAGACACACGTCTCCGACCTCTTCCACGATGTTCTCCAACTAATGGGAACCTCGTTTGTTGAATTCGACTTTTTTTTTTACATAAACCGGAGGTAATGTAGTTTTTTCTTGTACCTCGGGGGGAACAACCCAATCTTTCTTATCAGGAACTGGATATATTGTCTGGTGGTAAGCCAATGCCCACATCTCCACCCAATGATATCTGGAGCACAACTCACGTACATCGATCTCTCCTATCTTGTTGTTATAATTTGCTGCCAATGCATGAACACATGAAAATTTGTCTACGTCAAAACACTTGCAGCTGCATGTTTTCCTTCTCAAGTCAACCAAATAAGTGTGCCCATCAAGTCCTATGACAGAGTATTCAAGCATGTAACTGTTTCGCTTATGCACTGTCAACAAAACCGCATCCGTACATCGTGCATGCAATATTTATTCTACGTAAGGAACCAGTTTTTGTCCATCTGAAATTTCCACAGAACTCTATGTACTGGCTTCATCTTTCCTAACCTTTTCGTATATGCTACTAAGCAAATCATAATACGTTACCTCCTCGAACGATTTCTTAATCACTATAGCGTATACTTTATCTTCGCTTGGAATCCATATTGATTTAACTCCATCTTTTGAATAATGTCCTCCATACGAAAAATGTACGATTGTACATTGACTACTATCCATTTTCTGCAGGAAAATACAAGAAAAACTTGTTATTTCAGAAAACATTTACACATAGTTGTACCGAGTTGTACTTAGTTGTATAGTTGTACTAAGTTGTACCAAGTTGTACCAATTAAACATAGTTGTACCTGCGATTTTGAATTTTTTCTACACCCGATTTTAACTTCTCTAAAGTTTAGATTCAGTGCGATTTCAACAATGGAACCCATAAATAATCAACTACTAACAATGTAGCTCTCAAAATCGACCAAAAATACAAGTTTTGTTGCCTCACGTGCTTATAAATAAAGTTAATTTTTTTCTAAAAGTTTTTTTATATCTTCATTTCTCTAATTAAAATACCCGATTACATTGTGTTTTACTCATATAAAACAATGAAAAAGCATAAATATTAGAAAACCATCAAAAATTGCCTTACTCAAAGCTTTTTCTTTCTCTTCAATGGAGGTTTATGGGTTTTTGGTTGGAATAAAAAGAGAAGAAAGAAGAAGATGAATGTTTTTGGTCTAATCCTATTGGTCCAATTAAATTACTCTCATTAAATGTCCACCAACCATTTGTCTTCTTTCTCTTCCACTTCATCTTCTTCTCACGCCTATTTTCCCTCTCTTTTTGGCCTTCTTTCCTTTCCACATCATCACATTTCATTAAGGGTAAATTGGGATTTTAATAAGTTGAGAGATGTATGTAGATTGAAGAAGTGTGTTGAGATTTTTTTCTTGGCCATAAATGTATTCCAGCAACTCACCCTTGTTCATTAGCTTCTCAGCAAATTCACTTTCTCCACTCACATTGAGAGAGAAGGACCAGCGGATCCAGATTTCAGTCGGATATTATTTGACCAGCTTAGTGACCCGTTTCATTGGGCCTTTAGAATACATTTGAAGATTGAAGGAGGAAGCTTAGGGCTCAGTACTTTTTTATGGGCCGTCTTAGGTCAGAAGCCAATGGGCAACTATGTTTTATATTTCCATATTCATAAATTAAAAATTATTTGATGGAAAAATATTTTCATTTATATATTAAATTAAAAATATAAAGTCGAATTCTTCTCAACCAGTTGGTTAGGATGATTTAATTAATGACTTAGTATCAGAGATTCGATTCTTCTCTACTACATTATAGTAGAATAAAAAATGAAATTTAAATTAAATTTTAGGCTATAGATTACGATTTGTCAATCCAATTATTATTGAAAAAAACAAAAATAATTCATTTAGAAATTTTGTTTGTAGAGACTATATTAATTTTTACTAATTAAAAATTATAACCAACGACAATATTAATACAACATGCTCTAGTTGTATGGGGAAAATTGACTTAGTTGCTCTAGTTGTATTGGGAAAATTGACTTAGTTGCTCTAGTTTTGTTTCAGTTAGAAAATCTTAGATCAATAAGTCAACATTTATTCTGAAAATTTTGGCTCAAACCAAGAAAAAACTAACCGTCAAATTTTCCAAACACCGAAAGCATCCGCTAAAGACTTGAAATTGTAACAGAGTGCTTAAAGCTTGGAAACCATAACAAAATCACTAATCGTCAGGTTTTGTTATGCTTAGTAAAAATAGAAAAACAATTTAGAGAGCAAAAAGCTTATAAATTTCGTTAGTGATTTTGGTAAATGATCCGCATAACCGTGTAGGGCTTGCAAATACCGTTTCAATTTAATCGTTTAAAGCAAACAATCCGCAGAAACACGTAGGTTAATCATATATACCGTTTTTCGAATATCTATCCGGTACGTTAACCAGAAGTAAGGATACAATAGATGTTTAGGAAACGGAACCACGACGAGATTTCTGGTTAACTGCGGTTCAACCAGAGATGATTGTTGTAAGAACCTATAAACTTGAATCAGGTTCAGCGATTACACAAGGTAGTAAACGATCAAACAAATGATTAAGGTAAATAAATCACAAAGCTAAGATGTATGTCTCGTTACCATAACTCAATAAACGGATGTGATGTACTAGGATTGATGCGTTTTTGAGTCTCAGGTTAGAGCTGTTGACTACATCGTTGATGTTACACCCGACAAACATAATCAACGAACTATTATGTCTACTGTTACACTCTCAGACTCTAGACAGAACATAAAGGAAATTTTAGTGTTGTTTTTCGTGAGAAAACTCGTATAGAATGAGAAGAGGAGCTTGAGTTTTAATAGAGAAAAAGACTTGGCCTCCAAGCTCGTGAGAATGTGTTCGCGAATCAAGGAGTACGTGGAGCTAAAATCTCAGAGCCGTTTAAGACTTAATCTCAAGATAAGATTAAATCTTTTCTCGTTTGAAATTCAAACAAAGGCTATGAATGGATGCACTAGTTTTTAGTTTTTATTTTTAGTTTTTAGATTTTAGATTTTAGTTTTTGGATTTTAGATTTTAGTTTTAGTTTTGAAATTAGTTTTTGTTTTCAAAAACTAGAAAAGTTGGTTTTTAAATTTTAGAGAAAACAACATTGATTTTTCAAAAACTAGTTTTTCCTAGTTTTTAGGGAAACTAAAAACCCAAAAACTCGAATGATAAGATATAACATAAAAATCATTTTTGCAAAATTATGATTGGCTAAAAAATAGTTTTTCCAAAAACAAAAACTAGAAACTAGTATAAAAACAGCTCTCAATCAAAGCTCAAAGTCTCGTAATGGGCTTAAATATTTGACCTAAAGGGAATACATGCATTGTTCCCCGAGCACCGACACACCGACACGGTAGCGCTCTTCTCTCCTTCATGCTCTTTAAAGAAGTATACATGTATAACTCTATACGCGTAGGCCCAATCCCATTTCTAATTCACGGTAACCAAACATTATGTGCATTAAGCCATTTGGGCCTTAATACAAAAATTGTTGCTCCAACAATTGTAAGATCAGAAAAGGTGAAATTAGAAGGTGAAGCTGAACCGGTATTGTGAAGATCCCATTCATCAAGCTCGAATTCAGAAGCGGAAGTGACGTGTTGCTCGTTGGAGAAGAAATGGTGGCTTGGCTGTGGATAATACCACTTGCCCGTCGCCATTTCAAAGAGAGAAGAAGAAGAAAATGGATTTAACTCAGGTAATTTGTAGCTTCTTTTCTTCATTTGTCTTTCTGCGTTTGAGATCTATGTTTACTAATCTAGGGTTTCTCTTTTTCTTACTTTTTTTTTTGGTAAGCTTTTCTTTTTCTTACTTAATCTTCTGGTAATGTTAATTAGGATGTGATGAAGAAAGATAGAATAAGCCAATTACCTGATCCTTTGATATGTGAAACAAGTTTAGGAAAAGGTGTTTTGTTGTATTCACAATCATAATATTTATACAAGTAGGTTAAGATAAAATCTATACAAGAATATGCTAAGTATATAGAAAATATATACATAACATATATTTTCTCTAATACCCCCCTCAAATTGGTGGTGATATGTCTTGAATCCCCAATTTAGACAATAAATATTTGAAAGTTGGTGTTGACAAAGCCTTGGTAAGTAAGTCTGCCGGCTGTTCTTTTGTTTTTAAATGTGTCGTTGTTATGAGCTTAGCAACAAGAGCGTCGCGAACGAAATGGCAATCACGTTCAATGTGCTTCGTTCGTTCGTGGAAAACAGGGTTGGCAGCTATATGAAGAGCAGACTTACTATCACAGTAGAGCTGCAGTTTATCGTGATTCACCAAATGTGAGAAGTAACTCTTTCAGCCATTTTAGTTCGCGGACAACATAGGCCATAGACCTATATTTGGCTTCAGGTGATGACATAGAAACAATGTCTTATTTCTTTTTCTTCCATGACACTGGTGAGTTTCTGAGTAAAACAATGTAGGCACTTAAAGACCGGCGGGTAAGTGGACATGCAGCCCAATCAGCATCACAAAAAGCTGTAAGTTGTAGGTTTGTATCTGCACGAAGCAAGATACCTTGAGCTGGAGTTTCCTTTATGTATCGGACAACACGTAAACAAGCTTGCCAGTGAGCTTCCTAAGGTTTTGTCATGAATTGAGAAAGTACATGAACAACATATGACAATTTGGGCCACGTGAAGCTGAGGTATATTAAACGACCAACAAGTCTTCGATAAGGCTATGGATCTAGCAATGGTGAACCTTCAGCAAGTGAGAGTTTGTGGTTGATTTCAATCGGAGTGGAAGCATGTTTGGCAGCTAAAAGTCTAGTCTCAGAAATGATATCGAGAGCATATTTCCTTTGCGACAAAAAGAAACCTTCGGAGCTTTTAGCTACCTCAATACCAAGAAAATACTTCAACTTACCGAGATCCTTCATATGAAAACATTTGTGCAAGTATTCCTTAAACCGAGTCATAGTAGGTAGATCATTACACGCAACAACGAAATCGTCAACATAAATCAAGATGTGTAAAACGACATCACCTTTGAGGTAAGAGAAGTGTGAAGTATCAGCTTTGCTATGAGTGAAGCCATATGTTTTCAATGTTGTGCTGAGTTTAGAGAACCAACACCTCGGAGCTTGCTTTAAACTGTAAATAGCCTTCTTGAGTAGACAAACTTTATTAGGATCGTTGTTCTCAAAACCTAGAGGGAACTTCATGTAAACTTCTTCCTCTAAGTCTCCATGTAAGAATGCATTGTGTACATCCATTTGATGGACTTCCCATTGCTTGGCCGCAGCAACATCAAGCAATATATGAATCGTTGATGGTTTGGCAACTAGAGCAAACGTATCAGAGTAATCGGCTCTTTCTGTTTGTTTGTTCCCAAGAGCCACCAGACGAGACTTATGTTGAGCTAGAGTGCCATTGGAGTTATACTTTAATTTATAGACCCATTTACTACAAATTGATTTCTTTCCTAGAGGTAGATTAGCCTCAATCCATATCTGGTTGAGCGGCAGTTTACGACGGAGGGACATCTGCATTTAAAAGTAGTAGCCAATCGTCACAAATAAAGTCAGTGGAAGGAGGAGCCATATTACCTACAGTCGTGGCTAAACCAGGAAGCTCATCTTCGAGAAACACTATATCTTTACTATAAAGAATTGATCTTTCTCAACATCGTATAATTTCCAAGCTTTCTTGCCGAATGGATAACCGACAAAAATGCATTTACGGCTTCTTGGACTGAATTTATCTTTGTTCCTCAGACGTGTATGAGCATAACAGAGACATCAAAAGACACGAAGCGTACCATAAGACGGTGGATTTTTATGTAGCAGCTTATAAGGAGTTTTACCATGTAAAAGAGGCATTGGTGTTCTGTTGATTAAGTACGCAACAGTAAGAATACTTTCTCCCCAAAAACGTGTGGGAAGATTGGCTTGAAAGAGACACGCACGGGAAACATTTAAAATATGTTGATGCTTGTGTTCAACACGCTCATTCTGTTGTGGTGTGTCAACGCAAGAGGTCTAATGAAGAATACCATTGGCGCTAAAGTAATGTGCTAAAACTGTGAATTCTGTCCCATTGTCCGAACGAACACATTTCACAGTATGTTCAAACTGTCGTTCCGCCATTGCACAAAAATTTCGGAGTAAGCCTGAAACTTATGATTTGCTTTCATCAAGAAAACCCAAACTGCTCTAGAAAAATCATCAACTATCGTTAAGAAATAAGTAGCGCCACATGAAGAAGCAGTACGATATGGGCACCAAACATCGCAATGAATCAAAGCAAAGGGCATAGTAGCTTTATTAGAACTTTCATGAAAAACATCACGGGTTTGTTTTGCCCGATAACAAATGTCACAACATTTTCCATGTTCAAAATCCACAGCCACATTACTAAAGAATGGTAAAGAAGCTAAAAGTCTAGTAGATTGATGACCAAGACGACGGTGCCACAAGGCAGTAGGCGACAACTTCACATTTATGACAACATTGGCACGAGCCGTAGTCATTCCTGTAAAGTAGTACACCCCCTGTAACACCCCCAGACCACCCTAGGAACGGGAGCGTTACTAGTGCGCGTCCGAGCCCCAAGTTAAGGCTACCAAACCCAATGTTGGTACTTAATTGGAACTAGATAGCACACCCCGTCTCGACATGCTTCAGCCTTACGACCCAAGCATATCGATCCGTTAGTCTTGCCCCGGACTAAGGCCAAGCACACACAATACCCTTTCTTCTTCTCAATGTAATACTTACGTTTTTTATAAAATATTTGGAAATCACAATGTACTTTTCGGCCGATTCAAAACCTTGATATATATATATATGAAATAAACTTGTTCATTTTACAAACCAATTCTTACATTTGCAAAAGGTATAAAACTACACCGGCTTATTGCTTGCTTTCCTTCCGCTCCCTAATGGTCTTACTATGGTTTCCCTGCAAGGAGGAGAGTGAGACGTGAGCATAACAGCTCAGCAAGTCCGTGAAAGCCACGGTAACAATAACAAGTATAATCGCATAATGTTAACATACAAGGACCCTCTACGATTCGGACCACAATGTAAACCTTCTACATTACCGAATCGTAAACCACCAACCAACCACTCCGCGCGGTCCCACCGCGTCCACGGCCTCGGCCAAACCTTTCCACACCTAACTCAACTCTTACTCATATACCACTCTCAACCCTTTCACCATTATTCACAACCACAATACTCACAATCACTTCACACGGTTCTCACAACCGTCCTCCACACGTTACCACCACCTTCATACACACTCACACCACTTCCAACACACATATATCAAACAACCCTCATTTAATAACTACTTACATGCTTATGACCATCCTTTGGTCTTGATTACACACACGTTACTACGATCATTAAGTTTTATGACTATCATCACTCAACCACGATCTACACACTATCATGACTCTATAATTCGTTTATGGTTGCCACTTTCTTCCATTTTAACAACAATCACTTAACAAACACTTATCTTAACATACTACTTCACGGAATCTATTAACACACACACGAAACAACAATTTTCACTTACGCATTCAATATCACACAACCACCAGCAACCATATATGTATTCACAATCTCCTTGCACACACGAAAATCACAAACTCACCTCAATTGCTTCCTTATTCAACTTAGCGGATTGATTCCTCTACCTTCCCAAGCTTTCTTAAACTTCTTAAACAAAATGTAAAGTAAGTGTTTTTCTCTTGAACATCTATGTCTCTCCTCTTCCTTTGGTTTCCTTCTCTATTTATAGAGGAGGAGAAGCCTACAATTTACTAACCAACCACCCACCTTAATCATCATAGATAGGATGTAGGTTCCCCCTAAATTCATGACAAGTGGTAACTTGGCTTACTTAAGCTTTCTTTGTGGAAAGGTTTTGCTTAAACCTTTCTTCCTCCTAAGGTTTCGTATTAAGCTTTTGGGTTAATCTTAAATCCCACAAAATCCATACTAACCCACATTAAGTCACCCTAATCCGAGCACGTCAAACCCGAGCACCTTAATTCCAACATTTTGGTCTTAGAAGCTTCTTCCGCTCATTCAAGGCTTACCCGCCTCTCTCGTGACCAGCTTAACCTGTCCTCATTCTTTGTTATTTCATTTTCGATGCTTACCCGAAACCGCGGTTTGGCTCAAGAACATTTTCCTAATGTCTTGCCAATTGAGTCGTCAATGGGGCATTACACCCTTCCCCCCTTAAAAGGAATTCGTCCCGAATTCCATTTTGGTTACAAGTCTAGCATGTGAGGGTAATTCCTACGAAACTCTTCTTCGTCTTCCCATGTTACCGTTACTCGATCTGGCCTTCCCCAGAATATTTGGATTTGTGGAATTGTTCGAGTTTTAAGTCTCTTGATCCGACGTTCTCCCACGCAGATCGGTTCTTCTATGTAGGTTAAGTCGTCACGGAGGTTCTCTATTTTCTGCGGGTCTACTGTATTTGGGTTGAATACATGCCTCCGTAACATCGACACATGGAACACGGGATGCAAGGCCATATCCCGAGGAAGTTCCAGCCGATATGCTAGCTCCCCGACTTTCTCTTGTATGCGGTATGGTCCGATATACCGGGTCGCGAGCTTTCCAATCTTTCCAACCTTGCCCTTCCCCCTTTGGGCTGCTACCTTCAAGTATACCCAATCTCCTACTTGAAAGGTAACTTCCCTCCGATGTTGATCAGCATATTTCTTTTGTCGATCTTGGGCCCTTTTCATATTCTCCCTTACCTTTTTAATCTTCTCCGTAGTCTCCTCTACTATGCTAGGTCCAAACAATTTTCTTTCACCCACTTCCGTCCAACATATAGGCGTTCTACATGGCCGTCCATATAAGGCCTCGAACGGGGACATGCCTATACTCGTGTGATAACTATTATTATACGAAAATTCCACTAGGGGTAGGTACTGTTCCCATGTACCTCCCCAATCCAATATGCATAAGCGTAGCATGTCTTCCAAAGTACAAATGGTCCGTTCCGTTTGGCCATCTGTTTCCGGATGAAAGGCGGTGCTCATTTTTATCTCGGTGCCTAACAATCTTTGGCACTCTTCCAAAATTGTGCCGTGAATCTAGGGTCTCTGTCAGACACAATACTAGCTGGTACCCCATGTAATCGTACTATCTCCTTCAAGTACAATCCGGCTAAGGTCGAAACTCTATCCGTGATTCGTATGGGTAAAAAGTGGGCCGACTTGGTCAATCTATCTACGATTACCCATATTGCATCATTCTTCCTTCCCACGGCACCCGGTAGTCCTGTAACAAAGTCCATAGCAATTGCCTCCCATTTCCATTCGGGAATTGGCAAATTCTGAAGTAATCCCCCGGGCATTTGGTGCTCTACCTTCACTTGTTGGCACACTTGACATTGCGCTACCCAAGTGGCAATTGCTTTCTTGAGGCCTGGCCAATGGTAGTACCGTCGTATATCCCGGTACATTTGGTACTACCAGGGTGGATACTTAATAAGGATTGATGTGCCGCTCCTAGAATCTCATCTCTTAGATTACGGTCTTGGGGTACCGTAATCCTTCCTTTCAAAAGTAATGTCCCATCCTCGGCTAACTGGTACTCACCCTTTCTTTCTTCTCCCATCCTTAATGCTTCTATGATTCCTTTCAACTTAAGATCGTCTCCTTGAGCCTCTCGGATTCTTTGGATCAGGTTGGCCTGGTTTACTATTTGCAGTCCTAATGGTCCGCTTTCTTCTCCTTCCAATGTGGTTAATCTTATTAATTTAAATTCAATCGCCAATGCACTTATATCTATGGTCATGTTTACTTCCGTTCTTCGTCGGCTTAGGGCATCCACAACCACATTCGCCTTTCCTGGATGGTACTTGATTTCAAGATCATAGTCCGTTATAAATTCCATCCACCTTCTTTGACGCAAGTTTAAATCGGGCTGGGTAAACAAATACCTAAGGCTCTTATGATCCGTCCTGATTTCTACCCTTTCACCGTATAAATACGATCTCCAAATCTTAAGAGCGAATCCTACTGCAGCCATTTCTAAATCATGGGTCGGGTAGTTCTCCTCATGCTTCCTTAACTGTCGAGACGCATAGGCAATGACCCTTTCGCCTTGCATCAGCACGCATCATATTCCCACCTTGGATGCGTCCGTGTAAACCGTGTAAGGTTTACTGGGTTCCGGTAGTGACAGTATAAGGGCGGAGGTCAAATCTTGTTTAAGCTTTGCAAAAGCTTCTTCAGTCCACTCAAAACTTATTCCTTTTCCAGTGAGACAAGTGAGTGATTTGGCTATTTTCGAGAAATCCTTCACGAATTTTCGGTAGTAACCCGCGAGTCCTAGAAAACTTCTCACCTCAGTTGCGTTCATAGGTTGCAGCCATTCTTGTATTACCTTAATCTTCTCCGAGTCCACCGAGACTCTATGTTCGGATACTTTGTGTCCTAAAAATCCTACTTCTCTTCTCCAAAAACTGCACTTACTAAACTTTGCATGTAACTTGTGTTCTTTTAACCTTTGTAGTACTTTCCCCAAGTGTACAGCATGATCCTCCATCGTCCGTGAATAGATGAGGATATCATCAATGAATATAATCACAAAATCATCCAAGTATTCCCGAAAGACCTCATTCATAAGTCGCATGAATACGGCTGGGCATTGGTTAACCCAAAGGGCATGACCCTGAATTCAAACTGTCTGTATCTCGTCCTAAAGGCGGTCTTATAAATGTCATTTTCGTCTATCGGGATTTGGTGATAACCAGATGCTAAATCGATCTTGGAAAACCATGACGCTCCTTGTAGTTGATCCAACAATTCATCGATCCTAGGTAAAGGGTATTTATCTTTTATTGTGACCTTATTAATCCCTTGGTAGTCAATGCACAATCTCATGCTCCCATCTTTCTTCTTTACAAATAACACCGGTGCTCCCCATGGTGATGAACTAGGACGTATAAATCCTTTCCCCATCAAATCTTCTAACTGTTTCTTCAACTCATCTAGTTCAGCCGGAGCCATTCTATAAGGAGTTTTGGCAATTGGAGTTGTTCCCGGTTCAAGCGTCATTGTGAACTTGTTACTCTGAGGGGGTGGGAGTCCTACCAAGGGAGCGAATACCTCCAAGTATTCCTTGACTACCGGTATGTTTTCCGGATCCAATTCTTCTCCAAACTTTGCTTCCGTTATCTCAATTGATACCAAGTATACTTCTCCTTCTTTTAACTCGGATTTCATTCTTAATGCCGTAACTAATGACATTCCTACACTTGGACAAATTCCTTTATACATACACGTACGTCCTTCCTCATTTCCCAACTTTACTCGACCCTTGAAACAATCTATGTTTGCTCGGAATTTCGTTAACCAATCCATTCCTAGGATGACTTCATGATGTTCTAGTGGTACAACTAGGAGATTAGCCGGAAATTTCATGGCTTTTAATTCTACCGGTACATTCCACATGCATGATTTGGCATGAAGGGTTTGGGTTCCGGGTGTCCTAATGGGTACATCTACTTCCGTAATAACAAAGATTCCCTCGAACCTTTCCGCGACTTCGGGTGACACAAAACTATGTGTTGCTCCCGAGTCAAATAAAATATGGGTGGGTACTTTGCCAACACATATTGTTCCTATCACACATATTCATATATTCCACATAATTAAACACTCAAGTTCATACAAAACACAACCACATATTCACACAACCTGGTTACTTCTTACCGGTAATAGGTCCTTTATTGGGTTGGGAAGTGTTAGTCTTGTTAGTGCCGATAGCATAAACACGCCCCGCATTAGTTTGGCATCCTTATGCCATTCCGGATGGAGATGGGTGTGTTTGCGGGCAAGACGTTGCATAATGCCCTCGTTCTCCGCAAGTGAAACACATAACATCCTTAGGAATTTCCGGACGTTCTTTCCGCATGTTAGGACATGCTCTTGCATAATGTCCTCGGCCATTACAAATTTGGCACAAAGGCAACTGTCCCGGGTCACGCACAGAGATCTTAGCCACTCTAGACCCCTGACCTCGACCACTTCCCGATCCTCTACCGCCGTCATTACCTTGCGGGTTACCCTGGTAACTCGATCGTCCCCCAGATTGTGGCATTGTGGACCTAGCCGCTGCGGCTTGCTCAGCCGCAAGTCCTTCTTCGACATTGACCGCCCTTTCCACGGCCTCATACATATCGAAGAACTCTACCACCTGTAACCTACTCCAAATAGCTGGTCGTAATCCCCGAATGAATTTCCTAATCATTGCGGGTTCGTCCATTCTTCTATTCCTCATGAACCTACTTAATCTCACAAATTCCGCTTCATAATCTCTAACACTTCGGTTCCCTTGTTGTAATTGGAGAAATTGTAACTCCAACCTATCCCGAGCCTCAACCGGAAAGTATTTCCTTTCGAACTCTTGGTGGAATCCTTTCCATGTAGTGAAGATATCCCCATATCGACGTTCAACATTTCTCCACCAATACTCGGCATCCCTATCTAGATGATAGACGGCTACGTCCTTCTTGTAGCTCTCCGGGCACCTGGTGACACGAAGATTCCTCTCTATGTTCCGCAACCATGCATCAGCCGCGATTGGGTCCATACTGACAGAAAATCGGGTAGTTCCTAGATTCCGCATAGCCGTGATTATCGTCAAGAAATCTGGTGATGTATGTTCATGTATTCCTCCCAGGTGATCTTCCATTGGTTCACTAAACCTAGACCGCATTCCTCTTCTAACCAACTGGCTGGTCATACTAGAATCAGTCCATGGCATTTCCACCTCTTCCATCCCATACATTGTTTCATCAGAACCATACCCACGCGTTGCCGAAGTCCGTGCACCTTCTAACCAAAAGTTATCTGCCGAAGACTCTCCACTAGACCCATCTGATACCTCGATTTCATAATGCAACGAGTATGGCCGATCTGGTCTTTCTGAATCATGTGGGCGTCCTCTCCGAGTAGGGGGCATCTAAATACAACACGATGTTAGTACTTAATATTCTATTAAGGAAAGCAACCGGTTTCCTATCCTTTTGCAAAAAATTTTGGACTCTCTTTTCAAAACTAAAACTTATATCATATGTGCTTAAGCATAACCATACTCTGATACCACTTTGTAACACCCCCAGACCACCCTAGGAACGGGAGCGTTACTAGTGCGCGTCCGAGCCCCAAGTTAAGGCTACCAAACCCAATGTTGGTACTTAATTGGAACTAGACAGCACATCCCGTCTCGACATGCTTCAGCCTTACGACCCAAGCATATTGATCCGTTAGTCTTGCCCCGGACTAAGGCCAAGCACACACAATACCCTTTCTTCTTCTCAATGTAATACTTACGTTTTTTATAAAATATTTGGAAATCACAATGTACTTTTCGGCCGATTCAAAACCTTGATATATATATATATGAAATAAACTTATTCATTTTACAAACCAATTCTTACATTTGCAAAAGGTATAAAACTACACCGGCTTATTGCTTGCTTTCCTTCCGCTCCCTAATGGTCTTACTATGGTTTCCCTGCAAGGAGGAGAGTGAGACGTGAGCATAACAGCTCAGCAAGTCCGTGAAAGCCACGGTAACAATAACAAGTATAATCGCATAATGTTAACATACAAGGACCCTCTACGATTCGGACCACAATGTAAACCTTCTACATTACCGAATCGTAAACCACCAACCAACCACTCCGTGCGGTCCCACCGCGTCCACGGCCCTCGGCCAAACCTTTCCACACCTAACTCAACTCTTACTCATATACCACTCTCAACCCTTTCACCATTATTCACAACCACAATACTCACAATCACTTCACACGGTTCTCACAACCGTCCTCCATACGTTACCACCACCTTCATACACACTCACACCACTTCCAACACACATATATCAAACAACCCTCATTCAATAACTACTTACATGCTTATGACCATCCTTTGGTCTTGATTACACACACGTTACTACGATCATTAAGTTTTATGACTATCATCACTCAACCACGATCTACACACTATCATGACTCTATAATTCGTTTATGGTTGCCACTTTCTTCCATTTTAACAACAATCACTTAACAAACACTTATCTTAACATACCACTTCACGGAATCTATTAACACACACATGGAACAACAATTTTCACTTACGCATTCAATATCACACAACCACCAGTAACCATATATGTATTCACAATCTCCTTGCACACACGAAAATCACAAACTCACCTCAATTGCTTCCTTATTCAACTTAGCGGATTGATTCCTCTACCTTCCCAAGCTTTCTTAAACTTCTTAAGCAAAATGTAAAGTAAGTGTTTTTCTCTTGAACATCTATGTCTCTCCTCTTCCTTTGGTTTCCTTCTCTATTTATAGAAGAGGAGAAGCCTACAATTTACTAACCAACCACCCACCTTAATCATCCTAGCTAGGATGTAGGTTCCCCCTAAATTCATGACAAGTGGCAACTTGGCTTACTTAAGTGTTCTTTGTGGAAAGGTTTTGCTTAAACCTTTCTTCCTCCTAAGGTTTCGTATTAAGCTTTTGGGTTAATCTTAAATCCCACAAAATCCATACTAACCCACATTAAGTCACCCTAATCCGAGCACGTCAAACCCGAGCACCTTAATTCCAACATTTTGGTCTTAGAAGCTTCTTCCGCTCATTCAAGGCTTACCCGCCTCTCTCGTGACCAGCTTAACCTGTGCTCATTCTTTGTTATTTCATTTCCGATGCTTACCCGAAACCGCGGTTTGGCTCAAGAACATTTTCCTAATGTCTTGCCAATTGAGTCGTCAATGGGGCATTACACCCCCTCTCTCTTCACCGACTCCAATCAGGATCTTCGTAAAACGGTCCTGTAAGACACAAAGAGTATCAGTAAATATAGCAATACATCCGGTTTGTTTTACCAGATTGTTAACTGAAACCAAAGTAGAATTAAAACTCGGAATATAAAGCATATTACGCAAGATTTTTCCATTCAAATCAATGGTTCAAACATGTGTTGCGCGTGATAAACGACCATCAGGAAACACAACATCGGAGCCATGAACATGACAAAAATCTTTTAAAAGAGTTTTGTCACATGTCATGTGTTGAGAAGCTCCAGTATCAAGAATAAGATCAGTTATTTTTGCTTTACCAGACACACGATCTTGAGGTTATTGTGGTTGCTGATTTTGAAGCAGAGTCAGCAGGGCAGCAACTTGATCATTTGTTGGGAGAGATGAGAAAGGAAATGGAGTGTTGGTCAGGGGATGAGAAGCGTTCACACGACCTCGTCCACGCGAACCAGAGCTGCTGCGTCCGCCTCTACCACGGTGCGAACCCGAACCACGAGAAGAGGACTGAGACTGTTATTCCAGAAACCAATCGGGATATCTGTGAAGAAGAAAACATTCAGAGACATCATGATTTCGGTGGTTGCAATGCATACAGAATCTGGAAGTTTCACGAGCTCGATTTGTGTTAACGGCAGCAGCAATAGGTTTATTTAATGGCTGACTTTGCACAGAGAAGCTGATAACATCAGAAGTAGTGTCATTGGAGCGAAGAGACAGTTGGTGTTGTTCTTCACGCACAATGCGAGAGTAAACGAAGTTGAGATTTGGGAGTGGCTCTTCGTTTATAATCTGAGAGCAAATGGAGGAGAAGTGAAAGTCATCAAGACCAAATAAAAATTTGTGAACCTTGCTATCTTCTCGTTTCTTTTTAAGATCAGTTGCGGCTTCACAAATACAAGAGCAAGTAGTTTTGAGATCATGTAGTTCTTCCTAGAGTTTGGTTAATTGACCAAAATAGTTGGAGACGGATTGGCCTCCTTGTTTGCAATTGGTGATGTTATTCTCGACGATGTGACACCGAACACCACTTTGCACAGAGAAACGTTGTTTGATCGATGTCCACAACTTGTGAGTGTCAGGTACGTGAGATACAGTGGATCTTATGGTTGGATCTATAGATGGACAGATCCAGCCAACAATCATAGATGTAGCGGCAATCCATAAGGACAGTTCAGGTTCTGTAGTAGGTTTGATAATTGTGCCATTGATGAAGCCAATCTTCTGTTTGGCTTGGAGTGAGTTAGAGAGTTTTGTGGCCCATTCGGTGTAGTTATCACCACGAAGAAGAACTGGAGTAATGAGGGATCCCGGATTGTCTAAGGGATATAGAGTATAGGGCGATAGAGGAGTAGCCATTAGTAGAAGATATTATCTCTGTTTTTGATCAATAAAATAGAGGAAGTGATCGTAAAAAAAATTAGAAACGGCGGCCAAAATTGGGTGCTCTGATACCATGAAACAAGTTTAGGAAAATGTGCTTTGTTGTATTCACAATCATAGTATTTATACAAGTAGGTTAAGATAGACTCTATACAAGAATATGCTAAGTATATAGAAAATATATAAACATAACATATATTTTCTCTAATAATATGTCAAATTCTTCATCATCTTCCAACAAAGGAATCGGTTAAGACAAGCATTTTATCCACCAGATGGATGAATCTTTGGCTTTGGGTTCCTATTTTGGAATTGAACTCCCGAAATTTCCCAGATATTAAGGCTTTTGTGAGTTTTGGTGATAGATTTTTTGATTCCAACAGAGTGCCATGCCTACAAAAGCTCGATTTATATATTGGCCAGATTGTTGGTGAAAAAATAGTATTGTCGAAGATGTTTCGTATCTCACTGCATGGATGGATGCTGCAGCTAAGCTTAAGATCCGACATCTAGATTTCTGTTGGTCTGGAAATCTTCGGGTTCATACGAACCACCTAAGGCTCTATATATGTGAGACATTGGTTTATTTGAAACTCAAAAGGGTAATCTTTGATGATGCCGAGTTTGTTTCATTCCCTTGTTTGGAGACTATGCTTCTAGAAGATGTTTCGTTTCCCAATAAAGCCGCTTTCGAGAAACTCGTGTCAAGATGCCCTGTCATGGAAGAGTTAGAGATTTTTATCAATGAAGATGATGATAAAGGCTTCCAGGTGCAGTCTCAGTCCCTAAAACGGCTCATTTTAGTTCGAATATCTATTTTTAACGTTGAGTCTGTTCCTGGACTTTTGATTGATGCTCCTTTATTATGCTGTTTGAGGATCACTGATCATAGTACAGAAAGCTTTATAGTAAAAAATTTGGAGTCTAATGCCAAGTTCGATATTTCTCTTGGCTTTGGTTTGGGGGATTTCAATGAGTCGACGAGAAGTAACATGCGCTGTTTTCTCTCCGGAATTTCAAGAGTCGGGGATATGAAAATATATTCGAAAACTTTCAAGGTATATGTTTTAATGCTGGTATTTTACATGCTCGCATTATTCCATCATGAGACTTCAACATTCATTTCTCTATGATTCCAGTTTATCATCCAATACTCGAAAGTAGAACCACTGCCTCAATTTCATTTCATGTCCCGCTTAGATGTTAATCTTTATGCATTTGATTTGAATTTTTTACTAACTTTTATTGAGAGCTGCCCCAATCTGAAAACTCTTGAGTTGGTAATGATCTGCTCAACCCAATTAAATTTTTTTTCGATCTCAGATGAACATTATGGTTTGTAGATAAATTTTTCCAACCAAGTTTCATTCCGAATCCGGCTGTAAATCAGAAAAAATGTGATTAGATTTTAAAGATTAATGATCTGAAATAACACATCCACTACAACAGCTAATTTTAGAGGTATCATGTTTTGATACATCAAGATCCAGAAAAGACAAAATCACAAGTGCACACCAGTCAATTACCAATCAATATATTTAGCTGTGTATATAATCAGAGTTAGTTCATGTAATCCTCAGTTTTCTTATCTAGATGGCTCTAAATCCATTACTTAAGTCATGTTCTTTGTAGAATCGCACGAATAGAGACGGCAACACAAAAGTAAATGCTAAAAACAACATGTACTTAGGAGAAGATAGATTGAGCTATTGAAATTTTTTTAAATGTTGAAGGAAATTTAAAGTTGTTGTTGTCGCTAAGTAAACTAGCGACCATTATGATTAGCATATTTTGATCGCTACATTGTTTCAGCGATTTGATTATGTTAATTTAGCTGTCATGATAACGTAAATGATAATATAAATGATGTGTTGTTGTCACTGGTCGCACGATTGCGCAAAGAACATGACTTTAGTGACAAATAAAACACAAGAATACCTTTTAGCTTGCACTTCTTCTAATTATTTTGTTCTGTGTATAACGTTAACACCCTGAAAAATCAAAATTATGACAGAGAATTAGAAGGAATATGAATACAAAAACTACAACAATAACGAAAATAATGTGAGAATATCCACATTGGGAGTTAGATGGGATTTAAGTATTATATATAAGGGTTTCTCCACTCATTGTCAATTAATTTTGAGTTAGAAGCTATAATTTTACAAATAAAAATTAGACTTGCGTAATTGATATGAAAGTGACCGAGATTAAACCAGAAGAAAAGAAATTGTAACCTGAACAAGACAGTCATGGAAATGAAGCCTAAGCAAGCCAGGAGAAATGGTTGGATCAGAATTAGAGAAGGAGCGTAGGCTCAGTAATTTTTTTGGGCCGTAGGTCTATATTCTGCCCAATAGTAGAAGCCTATGGGCAACTATGTTTTATACTTCCATAATTTATTAATTAAAAATTATTTGATGGACAAATCTATTTAAAAGCAATTCGGCAGTTTAAATTAAATTAAATTAAAAATCTATTTAAATTAAATGAACCAAGTTTAAGGTCGGTTTTTTAATAGATACTGAATTGTATCCAATTTTTAATCTTTAAGGCGGTTTAATAATTGACCCAAGTCAACTGACGTGGCCAAGCTTATTTGTTGTTGTGTTGGTAGAGTGCAAAACGACAGAGCCAACGCACATAAAACGACGAAAGGACTCGAGTTGTTCAGTGACCATTTACATTGGGAAATACTACTATTAAGGATTATGGCATCTATGGGCTCTACCTGAGACATCTACCTGCTCGAATTACCCTTCTGCCATTCTCTTTATTTCAGAGCAATTGCATTCATAACTCTAAACTCTTATACTATAGCACAGAGTTACACATTTTGTGAAGTAGAATTCAGTAGACTTAACCATTTAACTTTTTATGAACCATGTAATCTAAATGTGTTTTAGATATTTTAAAACAATCAACAAATTTATAAGACTATATTCACGCCATATTTAGATATTTTGTAAAACTAAATTCAGATATTTTACAAAAGAAAACAAATCTATAAGACTATAAGAATAAAAGTCACGACATACAAAAACAAATTAAGAGACAAAATATGTAGGACACTCTTTGAAGACTCAAATTTGGCATCTATAATTGTATACGTTCGAAGGACATTGGATCGAGCAAACGTAAGAAAAACCTAGCACATAACATACTATTTTTAAGACGATACGACATCAACTACTAATTCCACCTAACATTTTTAATGACGTTTTCTGAAAACCTAATTGTACCAAACTTATTCTCTACATATCTCATTCTGAAAACCCATTGATAAACAATATATCCACCACATAAAGTGTACTGATTCCTATATCAATCTAGTTAGGATAATTAATATAAAATATTTAGATGAGTAGATCTATAAAGTATTGTTCTAAATATCTAATCCAAACACCCAAAATACCAGCAAAGAAAAATAAAATGTTATTTTCTAAATATTTTGATAATCAAACTACAAGAAATTCCAGCATTTCCTACCGACATATTCATATAAAATCCATTTAGATGAAACATTCCAAGCGGATTTTATACGAATATAAACTGCGGATCTAGGTTTCGGTGATTAAAAATTGTTGCGGATCTAAATTATGAGAAATTAAAAATTGAAAAATCTATAAATATTTTGCCAGCTTCCAACGATTATTATCTACTGCGAAAATATATGTGATAACTACTGATAGATATGATATCTGATTTTTTTTTTGGTCAATACTGGCTACAACTGGCCGGTCTATTAGCCAAATTTTTACATAATGTAGACAGTGAGACTCGATCCCTAGTTGCGTAAGTAAGTATGTTTTAGTGGACTTACCGTCTGTCGGTAAAGTAAACTAGAGATCACTTACAATATTATAATACAACAATAAAAAAAAATTAATATAAAAGACAATCACATATGTAACTATAGGTTATGTCACAAATTAATATTTTATCAAAATAATAATAATAATATTTTTTTCTCGTCGTAAATGGTATAAAATGTAGAACACTTTCACGTTTTTGTCATTGGATTTTATGTTAAGAAACCTAAGAAGAAGTTTGTGAAAAAAGTTTTTTTATTGAATTTAATGGAGGTTAAAAGATTTATATAAATACAATATGAAGACCGTTCTTAAGCTAATTTATAATCTAAGTATCAAAAGTTCAAGTAAGTTCAATATCTTAATATCTCTGACAAACTTATACGTGGTAACACGTGTGAAATTGGACAAGTCTTCAAAGTAATGATATTCTATCCGACCGTCACATCATCATCGACGTTTATACTCAATAGTAGGGTCAAAGCGACTACAACACCTATCTGTTAGGTCATCAATGTTTATACTCGATCATAGGGTTAAAATGGTTACAACACCCAGCCATTAGATCATCGATGTTTATACCCAGTTGAAAAGTCAAAGAACCACAAGTTTGGGTTGTTTTTCGAACTTCTTGTTCATAAAAAACCTTGTGTAGTCAAATTTAAATTTATTACCACAAGATCAATAGCGTAACTGTTGGAGTCATCACCATATTATGGTAACCTGCAAAATTCTTCTCAAGCAATTAGAGAAATCAAACATGATCAGTTTTGACTGAAAGAGAAGAACACGTCTTCTTTTCTTTTCTGCTTTTTTTTATTCGTTCTTTTTCTCTCTTTTTTTTTTTTTTTTTATAATGAAAATAGTACTTTAACAACAAAAGAAAAAGAAACAAAATTGTAGAAATTAAATGAAAAAAACAATAAGAAGAACGAAAAAACTTGTGGGAGTTTTTTTAAGAAAAAATAAAATAAAACTAAATTATTAAGAAGTATGAAAATTAACGACATCTTCATCCGGATCTTCAACCGGCTCTTCATCCTCTGCACCACTATCTCCTTCATCAATGATCTGAATTTCCATGAATTCAAAAATAGAATAGAGGATCGAAACATAGGAACTTAAAAATTTAGGTTAGACTCTAATACCATTTTAAATTATGGACTTCCAATTCAAAATCAATTGACATTAAGTGAAAAACTCCTTATCTTATATATAGTATTCAAATCTCATCAAAACTCTCGATGTAGGATATTCTCACACTTCCCTTGAGACAATGGTCCATCTTTCCATTAGTCTCGACAATAATTTATTATAAGATCAATTTTAGGTCAGATTAATCGGACCTCTTTCGATAGGCTGGATTAGTTCAGGTAGAGCAAGTATGTTTATGTTCTGATACCATATCAAATTATGGGCTTTCAACTCAAAACTAATTAGCAATGAGTGAAAAAACTTTTATTTTATATATAGTACTCAAGTTTCATCAAAACTCTCGATATAGAATATTCTCATTTAACTTGTTATAAAATTCTGCCAAGTGCCATCTATTATATGAATGTCCATAACGTACAGAAGAGTTTAAAACTTGTTAGAACAACTGCTAAATTGAATTTTGCATATACGTTTGACGGATACGGAGAGAAATATCGGAATATATAGACAATTATATCAAAGAGGAGATTATGGTCTTGATTGGCACCAATATTTAGCCTAGTTTTTGGTTTTTATTTTCGCAAAAACTATTTTTTACTAATCATGATTTTACAAAATCTGTTTCCCAAAAATTAGTTTTTAAGAAGTTTTTACTAATTTAACTAAAAACCCAAAAACCAAAATTTTATAGTTTTTGCTACAAATATTCGAGTGTTTTTTTTGTTTCCAACAAATATATAATTTTTATTTTATTTTATTATTTTGTTGACTAAAATTCTAAATTTAATTTGGATGTACGAAGTTGGAATATTTCTATGCTTTAACATCATCTGAATGATAAATATTTCTACGCATAATGAATGTTTCCACTATTATATAATTGTTATTTAAAAACTTTGACTATGCTAAAATAGTGCTCAAATATTATAAAATTTTATAACTATTCTATAATTAGCATGTTAAAATTATATAAAAAGAGTAACGTTTATGGTTTCTAAATACAACACAATGTTGGATAATTTCTAATTTGAGCAGTAATTTAGCAGAGTAAATTATATATACAAAAAGTAAATTGTATATTCTTTTTTTTTCTTTGAATAAACTATTTCGAGTAAAATAACACTTCAATACAATATATGGAAGGTATTCGAAATAAAATTTCTCAATTACTATGGGATTTCCGATGATAATAATAGTTTATGAAGCAATATTTTTTTATGAAATAAATTTTTATATACATAATTTATTATTTTTAATATCATTATGAAAATTTTGACATTTTTTTAAATTATTTTATTCTAGTCAATATTTTAATCACTTAAATTTAACACAGTATTTTTTATAGGTTTTAAAAAAACAAAAATACTTCAAAAACAAACTAAAAACTATAAATGTTGTCATTTCTGATTTTGAAAAACTAAATTTACTGCAAAAACCGAAAACCAAAATCTAGAAATCAAAAACTAAAAATTAAAAATTTAAAACCAAAAACTAAAAACTACAAACTAAAAACTGGTTTGCCAATTATCACCTATATATTTATCAGTTTAACTCACACAGCTTCAAATGTATTAATTAAATTTTATTTGTTGGCTGCAAACGTCACATAAATGGCAGAAATTTAGACGACTTTAGTTTGTTAGTTTGTAAGAAAAAGGGATTATTTGTTTTTGTACGTACATGATACTTAGGTTTTTGATATAATTAGGTCATTTATCAAACAGTAATGATTACGGCAAAGAAACGTGAAAGTTTAAATATGCATGCGTAATTTATTACTAACTAATTAGTAATTATCCAGATCTTATCCAAACAAGTGATTTCTCCACACAAAACGCCTACAAATATGTTGAACGTGTTGGATCCAATACACTTTTAATCCAATATTATCCTCTCCTATCCTTAATTTTTCTACAAGTAATCATCTCACTATTACTCTCATCATAAGATTGTAATATTATTTTAAAATCAAATAACCAGAATGAACCAACTAGATCTGTGTTTTACACAACTCTCATAAAATTAAATATTGGAGTACGAATTATTAAATGGCATTCCTTTCTAGAATAATTATAAGCCAACCAATTCAGCTATAGGGTCATATATTTGATACTTTTTAATACAAACCATCGATTTTCATCTTTTTTATTTTCGAACATGGAAGTAGAATATTGCTAGTATCATTATTTTAGTTAATATTTCATATGCATTTTAATTAAACATATATATGAAATGGCCTTCGTTGAAAAGGGAGAGAGGAACACACGCCGACCAAAATTGTATGATTAAAAGACAACGCACAATGTCTCCATCTGGCAAATAATCCAAAATCCATGCTACATTACATCATTAGCTAATAATTATATTAATCCTTAATTAACCATCATATTAATTATGAATTGGCCTTCGTTGACGATTAATATGTTCTTCATTAAAGACCTTAAGTTGTAAGAATTATAAAAGAAATACCGAGTCAATTTCATACTTGGTGTCTCAAATTTCATTATAATAATACAGAAGTACAGTAATTAAAAAAAGAAGAAATGTGAATCCAGAAACTAAAATAATTGGATAATTCCGAAAAAAAAAACACCACCTCTTACGATTTTGAACTCAGTCCTCGTATTTCTATTTGTATCCCCAATTTAAACAAAAGATTAAAGAAAGTATCAAAAAGATATTTAATCTTCGATCCCTCTAATTTTAAAAATAGTATTTCGCACCCTACTTAGATCTCTTCCTTTGAGCGTCCTCCCAGCTCCTTCATGAACTGAAAACGAAGCCATTCTACGATTTGCTAACAATTCATGCGGTGGTGCTCCGCCGCATGCAAGTCTATCTCCGTCGATTTCTTCTTCTTCTTTCGAAATCTGTCTCCGTTGATGAATTTCGTCTCCAAGGATCTTTGACCAGTCCGGTACGTTAACCGGAAGCGAGGATACAGTAGCTGATTTGGAAACGGAACCACCGCGAGATTTCCGGTTAATTCCGGTTCGACTGGAAGTGATTGTAAGATCAGTAAAAGTGAAATTTGAAGGTGAATCTGAACCGGTATTGTAAAGATCCCATTCGTCAAGCTCGAATTCAGAAGCGGAAGTGATGTGTTGCTCGTTGGAGAAGAAACGATGGCTTGGCCGTGGATAATAACACTTGCTCGTCGCCATTTCAAAGAGAGAAGAAGGAAAAAAAAATGATTTAAGTCTCTTTGGGTTTGGTTGCTTTATATATAAATGGAGTTGAAGAGGAAGGTGGTCAATGGATAGACTCAACCTCCTTGGGGTTGATTTCATTCGTTTATCTGCCAAATTACGAAATTATCCTTGGAAATTTCGTGGAAGTTTAAAACTTGAGAATTTATCCAAACGAAACGATGACTTTCAAACACTTCACGGAAATCCATACACAGGTTTTATTTTTATTAAAAAATAATAATATGGAATCATGTGTTACTAGACCGTAATTCATCAATATTTTCTTTGAAATTTCTTACGAATATAGATTCTATGAAGTTATTCTTATACGGATGATCAGTTTTTCATCACAATTTGTTAGTAATTCATAAGAAAAAGTTTTAACATTTGTCACAAAATTCCTCAGGAAAAAAATAGAGTTTCTAAATGTTGCAATCAAATGTTGATGTTAGGAAATAAATGAAGTTTATATATTAAGAGTTATTGTTGTGAAGATAATAAATAAATTTGTTGATAAAGAACACAATGGCTTTTATAGTTTTATGTTCGTCCACACAATTTGATAATCATTCTAAAGTGAAGATGGAGACAATGGCTAATAGAGAGGACAGAGTGGAATCTCATAAAATGAAAGAGAATGTATAACGAATATGGTTTTCATTAACTTATGTTATATTAACTTTATCTTACCGACGACATTACTCCACCTTTTTAAAAAAATTAAATCGATAAGATTTTGTTTTTCATCTACATTATATTTAATAAAACAAAAAAAATAATTTGGCTAAGTGACCTTTAATCCAGTGGCAATTGGTAAGTCCACTAAAATGGTAAGGCACACTTACACCCGGAATCGAGTCTCACCGCCTGCATTATGCAGGAATTTGGCTAATGGGCCGGCCAGTTGTGCCCCATCACATTATCTGCCGTTGACAAAAAAAAACAAAAAAAATAACATGCGAAATTTAATTAAATAACAAGTAATAAGTTCACTAAAGGTAAAGACACTTACATACATAGGAATCGAGTCTTATTGAATACATTATGTAAAAACTTGACTAATGAACTGATCATTTGTAGTCTAGTATTGACAAAAAAAATAATACAAAGCTCAAATACATAAGTCAAGGGATAACGATTAAATTCTTTGAAACAGAAAACATAAGAAAAAACTCGTTAAAAAAACAACCCAAACTCAAAAATTGAATCCTCCATAATAAACAATTGAGTTAGTGTAGATGACGAATCCTCTTATAACGAATAGAGTATGCTTCACAAGTAGAGAACAAAGTTTCTACACTAGTATAAAGGTCTCATAATACATACCTGAAAAGCAAAAGTCGAAAATTAACTTCATATTGGACTATGTTGACTACGAAATTGCATAGACAGAAACCAACATAAGACCAGACCTCGATAAAAGTTTTCGGTATAGACAAAAATTGGAAGATGCTAAACTCAAAAGAAATATGCAACAGATGGATCTAGATACTATAAAGATCAACGAGTGGGACGAAAATTAACTAATCTAGACTTAATTATCTTAATTAAACTTTAATCATAACAATTTAACACTATTAAAACTACTTAAACATGACCAAGACCACACCAACTGAACTATCTACATATATAAGATTTTATCTATAATTTTAGTTCCTTTTTATTTCAAATCTTTAATATAATATGTGAGGTTATACAAATTCCTATAATCAAATTCAAGACATAACAAAAATAAAAATAATTATTTAACTATTTGAAAAAAACATTTTATTCATAGAGATTTTGGGGTAACAGAAAAAGACATTTATTTATGGAGAAATAAAAATGCATTCATCTATAAGTAAAAAATATTCCCCAAATATTTAACTACTTAGACAACAAAAATGTTCTCCAAATACTATAATTTGTTTAACATTTAAGATTAATTAACTATTCTCTTTAGAAAGTATATTATATACATATAAATGTGTTAATAATACAGTGAAATAGTTACATTTGCAATTTTTTTGTCTAACTTCAAATAATTGCATAGTTTAACATGATAAATTATAGATTCAAAAAGATAATGTCTACTCGTGGCTGATCTACCGTGATACACTAATCTTGATTCAGCGATACACACGTTTAAAGTAAGTGGACAAAACAGTAATTCGAATTTAAATATATATTTTTTTTGGTAAAACTGTAATTCGATATAAATAAATCAAATATATGTAAAGACAAAAAATGAATTGTACGAGGTGAGTTCTAGTTCAGTTATCCGAACCTCTGAATTTATTGGCCTTTTGTTATTTTTGCTCGAAGACGACAAAGATAAAACATTTTCTCAAAACAACGGTCCCAGAGAAACGACACGTGTCGAAAATATCATCGTGGTCCACCTTGAGAGAAGAGCTTTCGTGTACGACTCGTGGCGTTAGGACACGTGATTGCTTCCATCTAATTGGTGGAAAGCGACGTCGTTTTTCAGGTCTCCTAATTACAATAAATCCTTTTCACATCCTTCCATAACTCACAATAAACGACAAAAATAGTTCATTGGGAAAACGACAACATTTTTCTCTGGGAGAAACGGCAGTGTGTGCGTATCTCTATGAAAAAAACGACAAGAGCGTATTTAAAGGTGATGCTTATGTTTAATTGCCTAATGTTTTTGGACCATTTCATTAGGCTCATTTTGGCCCGGCTCGTTTAGCCTCTTTAGGCCTATGACTTTTTTCAATAATTTAGATCCGTTGACGCTTGTTTATATTTTAGCCTGTTTACGCCTATTACTCGTATTTTTCTTTTCTTTTTTTTGGTCAAGTATTACTCATATTTTTCTTTTCTTTTTTTTGGTCAAGTATTACTCGTATTTTTCTTATCAAAACTCAAAAGTAATCTTTTAGGTCTTTTATCATTAAATTGTTTACAAGTGATAGAAATTATTTTTATAGTGAGAAATTTCAAATTCTGCCATAGCAATCGTAATAAAAAATGCTTATCTCGAATTTAAGTTTTTTTTATATCAGGAAAAATGTTTGCATGTGATAAAAAAGTTCAATAGTAGAATAATTCGAATTCGAGCAAAGCAATAAGAATTAAATTTCAACCACTATATCCACTCAACTTAGTTTACTCATTTAATCTGCAAAAATTTAGTAGCAAGAAGATTGGATTAAATTATTTTAGACGTGAGACAGAGAGATGGTGGAAGCTATAAATACCCTGCTACACTATTTTATGTTCAGTTATATACATAATTACATGTGTTTGAAAAAGATAATATCATGTTATATGATATTTTATCACTTGTTATATTTTGATGTTGGTCAATTAGAAAATTTGTCAAAGATTCAACATCTATATCTTTTATTTTGGTTTAATGACTACTTTACATAATGCCAAAGTTTCATTAATCAAAGCAAAACTTCTGCGAAGTCCACTGGACATGCTTAATTGGTGGGAGAAGAGTTAACTAAAGACCTATGTGAGACTGTGACTGTCCATAAAAAAAAAGTATTGTTATGCATTTCCAATTTCCACACTTGCTATCCATGAAAAATATATAATTTTGCTAAGAAGGTGGCCAAGAATCTACAAAGATTAGATTTTAGAAAATCCTCTAATATTATTAACAAAAATCTAGAAAACACTTTAGATAAAACAATTAAAGTTCAAGGATTACAAACGATGTCGAAACTGTAGAAAAATCTCTTGAAACTAGAGAAATCATCCAAGTATAGTATGAATGCTAGTCATTAATCTGGAAAGATCATCATTTTCATGATTTTTGTGTTGTCTAATGCTGTCACTACTTCCAAAACGTTCATATATCAATCAAGCAAAACGTTGTACAAAGGAGTGCTTCAACTTTGGAGTGGAGAGCAGATAGACTTTTTTTTGACACCCCGCATACCCATACAAACGTTTGATGTGGATTCTAGGAAGCAAATCTAACTGAAACTCGAGAAGTACTCCAAATCTTTCCACCATCCATCTATAAAATATTTGTAATCCGAAAATGCTGACAAACCCAATACTAGTTTGAAAAACATATCCCCGATGGGAATATGTGTTGATTGGTGATTTAGAAGTTTCATCTGAACCTTTTCTTGGGCCTGAAACTATAGTTTTGCCTTTGAGTATGCTCGTTGCACAGCATACATAGGACCCCTATCTATGTTTTTTGTTAAAAAATATTTTGTGGTTAAAATCCCCATCTATGTTTGAGAAGATTTATTGTTTTTTTACTTTCCATAGGTACCAAAAAATCTATGAGAATATATATAATCAACTCTAATTTTATTTTAACTTAACTCATTCATTATATAAGAGAAAGTAACCAGTTTGGAGGAACGAAGTTTACAAAAAATTAACTCTAATGTTATTTGCCAAAAATCATTTCCATTAAAAAGTATAGATTTGGACAATTGTTTTATTGATAAATTTTGTAATGAATTTAAATATCGTTTAAGAATTTTTTCACACATTAGAATATATATATGAAATTTTTTATTATATAAGTTGTTCGAAGCACAACACAATTTGGTCTCTTCAAATAATAGTACATTAGATTAATTCCTAGCCAGCTTAACCTAAAATGGTGTCTAAAACTTTTAAAAAATGTGTTGTTCCTAAAGGAATTAAACCCTCACCATATTAAGGATAAACAAAATCTCAACCAACTATAATAAAGGCGATTTTGGAAAATTGATACCCCTAAATTTCTTATATTTTCTGACGCCTAAAAGCTTAATTTCATGATAACTCAGAGCTGCTATTGAATGATTAACAATACCAAAACTACAATTTTGTTGCATAAACTCTGCATCAAAAATCTAAAATGACATTTAATCTGAATAATAGTAATAATAAAACAACAACATTTAATTATAAAGGGATGTTGTATGAGTTAAATCAAAATTGGATCAGAAATGTAGTTTGAAGGAGGGAAGAGCAAATCATGTGAAGTGTGCAGAGTGAAAGTTAAAGAAAGAGTCGCATTCTAAAACATGTGATACCAATTAAAATCCTTACCAACCGTCAATCTTTCTCTTTTTCACACATGAAAGTGCATAGAATAATCTAAACCAATGAATGCATTTACTAACCAGTTTATTAAAGATCAATACAACTGGTTATCAATTACTCTAAACAATGTTTTGAAACCCAGATCTGACTGGTGGTTAGACCGGGTTCATCCACAAACCGGATGCATTACCGGTAGTAGTTAAAAGACCACATCAAACCGGCAAAAGAAAAAGTAAAAACCACTGAACGAATTAAACCAGTTAAACCGAGTTTGATTAACAAACATGAAATATTTTACTTTTAAAAAATTATCTGAAATAACTCTTTTAAGTTTTAAATTACCTAGAATACCCTTTTTCGAACTTCTACGAAATAGCCTTTTGAGTTTTTAATTATATAAAATACCCTTTTTGATTTTTCATTTATATCCATCATGGATAATTATTCTTGTATTCTTGTCAACCGTGTACAAATCATTCAGTTATGTCTATGGTGGATATATATATGTCTACGATGAACATACATAACACATTATGTATGCAATGGATAAAAATGCCAATATAATTATCTACGATGGACATAATTGAAAAATAAAAAAGACTATTTCGAGTAATTAAAATCTTAAAATGACTATTTCATAGAAGGTCAAAAATGAGGCTATTCCAGATAATTAAAAATTTAAAAGGACTATTTTATAAAATATTTTTTTTTATTAATATCAATTATTAAAGATAAGTGGTTAAATATCTATATTTATAGTTTTCTATTGAAATTCAAATTTACATGATTGCATAATCGAATAAAATATTGTTGATTCTAGAGTTTTGTGCAAATAAAATATTCAAAATGACAAAAAATTACAAAATTATCCTCTAAATAAAAAAAATGTAAGTCAATCATATGAAGTAATGAAAAATATTGTTAATTTGATATACCTGCGTTAATATATCCTAGAAACTTTGTTACTCAATTCAACGTTTTGATTTTATTAGAAGTTGACAATATAAGAATCAACATAATTTGTAATAAAAAAATAGTAACAATGAACAAAACCATATTACTAAATTCACAATGACCAGAATCTAATACCTTTTTCAGGTGATTATTCCATAAACACACACTAGCTATAAAACCAATATTTTTTTATAATTCAGGAGTTTCCAGATTTTATGGGAGAGATCTGAACTATTCTTTTGAGAAAAGTGTAGTCCACGTATAGACTTTCTCTCTAGATATTTAAATAGACTGAAAACATAAGTTCATATCCGTATAAGGGTGACTAGAAAAATGTGTTTTAGTTTCGCATATCACGGGAATCGAACCTACGAACTCTTTAAAGTCCTAGGTTCGCTTCTTACCACTTGATCACAAGTTACTTGTCTACAAAACCAATATTATAAACAATTTACAAATGGAGAAACAAAAACGTAAGAGAGAAGATTGAAAATCGTGCAACAAAACTGAGAAACATAAATAGAAGGCCTGAAGAGAGGAGATGCATGCTTGACCCATCTTGTGGCCATTATAGATTAGAGCTCCATGTTGTGTTCTAATGAAGGTGTGTTATTAATTATTACACTCACTCTTTCACATAACTTTATTTTTTTAATGTTTTATAGTTTTTTCTTTTCTTTTGGTTGCTGATCCTTCAAGGGAAGAAAAACTTGAATTTAATTATAGGATGCCAAAGTTTAATAATGATGGTTCCTACTTCTTATTCTATTACTTCCTAATTATCTCTTAATTTAAAGATTCGAGGATGCTAACAACTAAAGCTAGTGATTTAGTATTTTATGGGACCAGTATTTAGAATTTCGGGGTTTTGAATTTTTAGAAATTATACACTATATAAATCCGAATTTTATTTTAGCTTCAGTTAGTGAATTCAATTAATTTTTTAGATTAAAAAAATATAACAAAAGAATTATATAATTCTGATTAAAATATAATTAAACAAATTTATTGGATTTTAGCTTAATTTGGTTAATTCGATTCAGTTGCACAAAATGAAATTTAGATAAATCAGTATTGAAATTTCCATATGGTTTGGGTTGTTTTACATTCAAATTGATGAATTTTGGTTTGATTCGATTTGTTTTTTAGTTGTTTATCTCTAGTTTTTTTGTTTCAAAACCAAGATAAATTTGACAAGAAAAAAAAAAAGAAAACCAAGATTGGTTTAGCAAAATCTGAATTCTTTTTGAGTTTTCACAAAACCAAAAGATTGCAGGACTATAGCAACATGAAAATAAAAGGAATAATATGTTGACAAAAGGCAGATAAATCATGAGAAATCATATTGTTCCCTTCTGTAAAATGTCTTTATCTTTTTCACCACCTAATTTTTATTACTACCAAACAACAACCACTTTATTTCATATCACCTTATAAATACCAAAACTTGCTCAAAGTCTCAACCAAACACACAACATCACTACCCTGACCACCTCAACCCAAAAAGCCTTATACACTTTCAATAAACCAAAAAGAAGCTTATCAATGCCTTCTAAAGCTTGCCTCCTCTTCTTCATGTGTTCTCTAGTCTTCATGAACTTTGCCTTGGCCCAAGACCGAGCTCCTCATGGTTTGGCCTATGAGAGTCCAGTGGCGTTTTCACCTTCTGCGTTTGACTTCTTTCACGCACAACCTCAAAACCCTGATGACACTTTAGACCCTTGTGCTGAATCAGGTTGCTCACCTCTACCTGTAGCTGCAAAGGTCTTAAGAGCTTCTGCAAAAGCACAAGAAAGCGAGATAACATCAATGTCAATCGGTTCTAGAAATGAGATAGAAGCTGGTCTTGTGGTTGGGATCATCTTTGGACTTGGGTTTGCTTTGCTGATATAAACCAACCATGCATGATAGAGCTTTTAGCTATAGACTCATGAGTTGAATATGTGTACTTTTTTCTTCACTGTGTCTTGAAGCTTGTATCTAAATTCCCATCCGCAGTGCTCTATATAGAGCAGAGAGTACTCATGACTGTTTTACCGTCAAGGCCATGTTTTAAGGATTAAATAAATCTGAGGCTAAAGCCACAAGACTCTTAAGAGATATATAGTTAAAGTTTGGTTTAGTGAAATTGGTTAAAATGTGTAATTATTGAAAGAAATTTGGTTAGAAATCTCGAGTAGAAGTCTTTGGTTAAATAGTTTTTAAATTAAAATGCAAAGAACATATATATAGTTGATAGAGTTGATTTTCGAAACAGGAGGCAGTGAACACACCGACTACTAAAGACTAAAGTCCTGTTAGCTAAACTGTTCACTCCTACCTCTTCATGTCTAATTCCAATATATGCAATTAAAATTTAGTTTTCGTTAAAGAGTTTCTTGGATTCAAAAGAAAAAAAACATTCTTCAAGATTTTTATTTTTATTTCTTTTTGTCATTTGTGTTTATTTTTTTTGTCACTTGTGTCACAAAAACTTTAAAATTTTTATTTTCATATTTTGTAGTTATCAAGGTGTTGTTTAACTTAGCGAAAAATAACGACTTTTCCACTTCTCGTCTTGAAATTTGTAAAGAGACTGTATTTTGGCATCATCTTCACATAGCATGTCCTATCTAACTCCGAGTACGAATTAGCAGGGATGGTCATCAGCTCATTGAAGAACCAAGCCGAGATGTCAACCTCGGCTTCACCCCCAAGGATTAGCGCTCCCATAACATCGTTTAAGGTCGAAATGCACTGCTTGAGTCATCATGATGCTGCAATGAGCACAATAATTGACGAAGAAGAGATGAAGAGGGAACCACGTTCGGCAATCTATGAACCACCACTCGAACATGCATATTTAACCTTTAGGAGGATCGCAATGCCTTTTGTCGGCATGTGGAACTAGAATATGGAGATCCCTAGAGCGGTTATATGTCTTGATCATCAAATCTAGTTTCATTCGAGTAATTATCGAAGGCGGAACTATAAATGACAGAAACCATCTACGAATTCTCATGGTCTCCATGGTAGGAGTTATCTCGTCAAGAAGAGCCAGAGCAGCCCAAAATCTATCAACATGGTTGACGACATCATCCTTCTTCCACGATCAAAGCATCCACCTCAGCTTTTTGGTTAACCTTGGTGTTTGAATGCCGAGGCGAAGAATACTTTCCTTGACTGGGATTTGGAGATCCAGACACCCGGAGAAACTTCATCACCATCGTTGTCAGTGAACCCAGAAACATAACTGGAAAGCGAAGAGGAGTCAGAACTAGAGTTCTCACTCGATTTGATGCTTGCCATGTCAAAAACTCGACTCAGCTTACATGAAAATATATTTTAGACAATGATGGAGTCACGAGTGGTGCTTCATCAGTTCGAAGATGATTAGTTCGGGTACTTGTATCAAACCGAAGATTAATTTCCTTTGATTCAGTTGATTTCCTTTGTTAGAGTTGATTTAGTCAAATAAGAGAAGTGACTCATATTTCCTAGGAACCACTTTCACCATTTTCTTTTCACATTCTTTGCTTCAGCATTGTAATCCTTTCTTATTTAAATAAATGAAAAGCCAAAAAAGAGGCAATGAGAATTGTCTAAAAGAAAAGTTACTTGTGTTACGGTTCTAAACTTGTTTTATCAACATTTGATTCTGGCTTCCATCTGGGACCTCTATTAGACAAAAGAAAAAGTGTTGCGATAAAATAATGCAGGGTCTTGGCAATCGGAAAATATAAATTTAAAAGAGAAAGGAGAGAATGTACATTTGGCACAAAGAAGGAACAAGCAGAAGAGTAACAAAAGGTGGGGTTCACTTCGTATTTATAGCAGAGATGCAGAATTTGAGGCGTCCATTCATCGTTAAATCTAGGCGTAGTCGAAACATTGTTAATCAGTATTCCTAGGGAATTCGTGCCCAAACGAGCATGCACAAAAGTTATAAAGACAACCAATATAGAAAGACACACATGCCAAAGATGCTAAAAGTAGAAACCTCAAACGTCACGCTCAGTAGCAGTCCAACTGAATAGCCAAAGTGGGGGAGGGGCAACTTTTGGAGATTGATAAGTCTATCTCCCTTCGGTCCACGTTGGTCAAATAAGATCTCGAACCATGAAGATAGTAGACTTAAGTTGCAAAGGAAAGGTCTGGTCACCATAAACTTTAACTTGTCATTGACTTTCGCTTGCTATTGATCTTGGTTCACCGTTGAGCTATGATACGAGCCTTAGAGACTGGGTAAGGACATGAATCCTTCGGTTTCGACCTTGGTGAGTCTGATTCCGATAGAAACTAAAATTGGCGGAAGTGGGCGATTGAGAACCACAAAAGAAGGTGATAATTCCTTTGATAATCTCGTCCGTTCAGGCTTGGAATCCTCACAAGGCTGAACTCGTCTCTTGTCTCAAATCATCAGAGAAGAATGGCGTCTAGGTTTCTTTCTAAGAAAGTTCGTTCTTTCTTTCATCAAAGTTTAAAGTTACAAATATCGCAAGGGAACCTTATAAAGGGTTCATCGGCTGGGGGCCTTCTAGGGTAAACTTATTACAAACTTCGAAAAAAAAGAAATAAGTAACGCAGCACTTAGACAAAACGCGAAGCAAAAGACAAACCAAAAATTTTAACAAACTGACTCCAAATAAAGCAAGTACGTTTGCCAATAAGCTCGTCAACTAGTAATTGTCATTTGACCAAACAAACTTAGACTCTAGACTTAAACTAAGGCTGGGTGGGGTTGGCGGTACCTACAAAGACAAAAATAGTAAAGCACAAACGTACCTGGGTCAGAAGAGTGCTTCCCGCGATAAGGCCCGTGGTCGAGGCTGAGCTTCTCGCGGTACAATCTGTGGTCGAGGCTGAGCTTCCCGTGGTACAGTCCATGGTCGAGATAAGGCTTCATGCGGTACATGTTGTGGGCGATGCCGGCTTGCCTGCGGTACGTCCGACGTTAACCTCTTCAAGCTTTCAAAGGCCGCATCGTGATAGGTCTGTCTCGGCTATGGACTCGATCATGTTAAGTAGCACTATGAACAACGTGGTTATAAGCAAATTCGATAAATGGTAAAGCCTCGGCCCAACTCGCCATGTTGGTGCCAATGGCCGCCCTAAGCAAGGCCGAAACAGTCCGGTTGGTGACTTCTGTCTGCCCGTCCGTCTCTGGGTGGCAAGAGGTTGAGTACAACAGATTGGTTCTGAGCTTCCTCGACAAGGTACACCAGAAGTGGCTCATGAACTTGGGGTCCCGATCCGACACAATAGTACGCGGAAAGCCCTGGAGCCTTACGGCCTCCTGAATGAACGAGGTGGCGACCCGAGTGGCATTAGTGGACTTGTCACAGGGAATGAAATTCGTTATCTTTAAGAATTTGTCCACCACGACTAGAATCGTGTTCCTCTTTTGATACTTGGGCAAACCTAGCACGAAATCCATGGAAACATCAACCCAAGGGGGTGTTAGAAATTGGTAAACGCATATGTAATTTGTGAGGCATGCAATGCACATCTTGCAATGTCTAATGACATCACGCTTCATGTGCGGCCAGAAGAAATGATCCTTAAGTGTGCTCAAGGTCTTCTCGATGCTGAAATGTCCGATGAGTTCTCCACCATGAGCCTCGGTCACTAGCAACTTCCCGGATTGACCCTAGTGGTATGCAAAGCCTCTTTTTCTTGAAGATGAATCCATCATGGAGGTAGAAGTCTCTGAATACTCCTTGGCCGCAAGCTTCGAGAATCTCCTTGAAGTCTGCATCATCAGCATATTGAGTCTTAATTGATTAAAAACCCAATACCTTAGCCTCCATTGTCGAAATGAGGGTGTATCTTCGCGAAAGTGTATCGGCTATAAAGGTCTCGATATACTCTAACCAACGAGCATGTCTCTTCTTGAGGTTGGTTTGTCCGCGAAGGTGCTTCGGCGTCTCATGGTTCGTGTGTATCATGAACTCCTTGGCCAACAGGTAATGCTGCCAAGTCTTTAACGATCTGACCAAATCGTACAGCTCCTTGTCGTAAGTCGGATAGTTGAGTGTGACTCTGCTCAGTTTCTCACTAAAGAATGCCACAGGTCTTGCTCCTTGTGTTAATACGGCTCCAATACCTATACCTGATGCATCGCACTCAACCTTAAATAGTAGATCAAAATTGGGTAGAGTTAATACCGAAACTTGTGTCAAACGATTTTTGAGCTCTTGGAAAGCGGACTCTTGAGTTGGTCCCCAATGGAAGGCTACATCCTTCTTGATCACAGCCGTGAGTGGTGCAGCCACGGTGCTGAAGTCCCTAACAAATCGTCAATAAAAGCTTGCCAAACCACGGAAGCTGCAGACATGGCCAATAGTGTTAGGCGTCGACCACTCTTAGATGGCTTTGATTTTCTCTTGATGCACACGCAAACCTGCAGAACTCACAACAAAGCCTAGAAAAACAACCTCATTAGTACAAAAGATGCACTTCTTGAGATTGCATATAGCCCTTCCTTTCAAAGAGTACCCAATACCATCTCAAGATGTGTTATGTGCTTGGCCAATGTCTTACTATAAACAAGAATGTCATTAAAGTAAAATACAATAAACTTAGAGATATAAGAATGTAGAACCTGGTTCATGAGGCGCATAAAGGTACTAGGCTCGTTAGTAAGACCAAATGGCATGACTAGCCACTCGTAGAGGCCCTGCTTAGTTTTGAAGGCCGTTTTCCATTCGTCGCCTTCCTTCATCCTTACTTGATGACATCCACTTTTGGGGTCGATCTTTGAGAAGATTGCGGCTCCACTTAGCTCATCTAGCATGTCGTCCAAGCAGAGAATCGGATGTCTATACTTGACCGTGATGTTGTTAATGGTTTGGCAGTCCACTCACATTCTCCATGTTTCGTCCTTCTTGGGTACTAGTATGACTTGTACGACACAAGGACTGAGGTTTTCCCGAATATATCCCTTGTCCATTAGCTCTCGTACTTGCTTCAAGTTCACGAGTTTCCTCGGGATTTATATAGTATGCATGACGATTGGGTAGTGGAGCTCCTGGCACTAGATCCATCTGATGCTCGATGCTACGTATTGGAGGTAATCCGGCATGTATCTCGTCCAAAAACACGTCCTTGTACTTGTCTAGTACGACTATCACTCTGGGGGTAATACGGTGTCCTCTTGACCTGTCACAAGACAATCCTTAAAGATGATGAGTAGCACCTATTCTTATCTAGTGATAGCTTTAAAGACCGTATGTGAAGAAACATAAAAGTTGTAACGTTTTACCTCGGTTTCTTTTGACTGTTTAGCTTGGATCTCTCGGACCTGAGTCGGTGTTAGAGGAGCAAGTGTGTACTTCTTCTTCTCGTGTACCAAGGTGTAAAGATTGGTTCGGCCGTCGTGTTGTACCTCTCTGTCAAATTGCCATGGTCGTTCCAATAGTACGTCACAAGTCACTTGATCGTGGTACCGACCAATGCTGAATAAAAAGGTGACTTGCTTGTCTACGCTCACTTCGGACTTGTTATTTAACTAGCGGAGCTTATACGGATGCGGGTGTTTGGTCTTTTGAAGCTTCAGTTTCTCGACCATGTACCTGCTTGCCACGTTAGTACAAGAACTGCCATCTATAATCAAGTTACATACCTTGGTGTTGATGGTGATACAGATTTCTCTCCACCTTAGCCGCAATCCACTCGTGGAATCCGTCAATGAACTGCACCATTCGTCAAAATACTCTTCAACGCTCTTGGTTCCTTGACTGAGCTTACATAACTTTTTTTGTAGCTTCCGGTGGTAGTAGGCTAGTACATATTTACGTCGCATGAGGCGCTTCATCTCGTCCCAGCTGTCAATTTTTCTGGTACAGTGGCATCTACGATCAGCCACTTCTCGATCCCACCACGTAAGAGCTCCTTCAGTAAGCTATGCTACTGAAAACGAGATTTTCTTACGGTTTGGATACTCATAATACTCAAAAATATTATCTAACCATTGTTCCCAATCTAAGTATGCTTCCGGGTTAACTCGTCCGACAAAGGTTGAAGTAGTGAGTTTCGGAAAAAGAAACTTTGGTTCAATTTGAATGAACCAAACGAAATAGAATTTCAAAGATAAATTGATTTTGGTCTAAATAAACCGCAAGCACTTTCAACGCTAATCTATTCGCCGCACAAGTGAGAGACAAATATGGAAAGAACAACTTAGGCGAAAATCAAAGCAAACAATTGAGTCAAAATTCGTAAAAATGACGAACAAACGAAGAACACACGAAATAGCAAACAGATTTTTATGGCTTTTCTTTTTAATAAACGAAACTAACAACCTATTAGCACTCGGAAATGATAGAGCTAGAGCTTGGTGACTTCTAGAACTATAAAACCAAAGCACAAATAAACGAAACTCAAAGAAATAAAAAATCAGAAATATGCGAAAAATAAAAGTGAGAAAAAGAGACGAAAGGAACGATACATAGTGATACCGTGGAACCTTTCGGCTCTGATACCATATGATACGAGTTTTGGAGGTTGAGTAAGGATATGAATCCTTCAGTTTTGACTTTAGTGTGTCCAATTCAGATGGAAGCTGAAATTGGCGGAAGTGGGCGATTGAGAACCACAAAGGAGGGCAATGATTCCTTTGGTAATCTCGTCCGTTCAGGCTTGGAATCCTCACAAGGCTGAACTCATCTCTCGTCTCAAATCCTCAGAAAATAGTGGCGGCTAGGTTTCTTCCTAAGAAAGTTTGTTCTTTCTTTCATCAAAGTTAAAAGTTACAAATGCCGCAAGGAACCTTATGAAGGGTTCGTCGGCTGGGGGCCTTCTCGGGCAAACTTATTACAAACTCCGAAAAAGGAAATAAGTGATGCAACACTTAGACAAAACGCGAAACAAAAAAACAAACCGAAAGTTTAAACAAACCGAGTCCAAATAAGGCAAGTATGTTTGCCATAAAGCTCGGCAACTAGTACTTGTCATTTGAACCGAACAAACTTAGACTCTAGACTCAAACTAAGGCTGGGTGGGGTTGGCGGTACGCGTAAAGATAGAATATGTAAAGCACGAACGTACCTAGGTCGGAAGAGTGCTTCCCGCGGCAAGGCATGTTGTCAAGGCTGAGCTTCCCGCGGTAAGGCCTGTAGTCGAGGCTGAGATTCTCGCAGTATAGTCCGTGGTCGAGGCTCAGCTTCTTGCGGTACAGTCCGTGGTCGAGGCTAAGCTTCCCGCAGTACAGTCTGTGGTCGAGGCTGAGCTTCCTGCGATACAATCCGTGGTCGAGATAAGGCTTCCTGCGGTACGTCCGGCGTTAACCTCTTCAAGCTTTCAAAGGTCGAGTCATGATAGGTTTGTCTCGGCTATGGATTCGATCAAGTTAAGTAGTGTGCCGATGAGGTCGATAAATTTGTCGCATATGGCTTTGGGTTTTCAGAGGGTGTCTTGTACATCGTATATGATTGGTATATGTTGGATGGCTTGTCCGATCAGCAAGTTGTGGTCGATGACCTCATTAAGCTTGGTGCATCAATGATCTTGGTTCGCCATTGTTCTCAGCTCACTGTTGACATTGGATTCATCAAAGACATCAATTCATTGTTGGTTTTGGTTTAGACTGACCTTAGCCAAAATTTACTTAGTTTCTATCGGAAGAAATCGAAGAAATAGAGTATAAGAAATTGAAGAAATTGGAAACTATTTCATATCGATATATGTAATATTTTCGAAAATTTAGGAGGATTTTGTAAATTTTAAAAATAGGAAATTCAAACAGAAAAAGGATAATGTACACACCACACATTATTTACACTCATTTTTTTTTGCTAGCTCAATTTATAGAAATCTTATCCATTCTACCTTAAAACTTTCAATTACGATTAAAAAACTCTTGTGGTAGATGATGTGGTTCGAACAAATAGTATATAGGAAACATAAAGTTTACAAAACCCAGATCTAACATATATATTTATAACCGCTCTGTCGCCATACTTATAAGTAGCAAGTGTTGCCGCTCGACCTCATAACTGGCCCAATAGAACAGATGCGCAGGTGTGTGAAGAGTAGTGACACGTGAGCGATGTGTCGTCACACGTGCACGCTTCCCATTCAGCCACCAGCCACGTGTTTTTCTTTCAACATCAGCCGCTCCCGCTTTTAAGGCTTTGTGTCCTTCTGTTTCTTCTATACTAAGTAAGCTGTATCTCATCTCGTCGGAATTCCAATGGAGAAAAAGAATGATAAATCGAACTCAAAGGCACCTTTAATGGCGTTAAACCATGTGTCAAGGCTTTGCAAGGACGTTAAAAAGTCTTTAGAGTTCTACACCAAGGTGTTAGGGTTCGTAGAGATTGAGCGTCCAGCATCGTTTGACTTCGACGGTGCGTGGCTTTTCAACTACGGTGTTGGGATCCATTTGGTGCAAGCTAAGGACAAAGACAAGTTACCTTCCGACACGGACCATTTGGATCCAATGGACAATCACATCTCCTTCCAGTGTGAAGATATGGAAGCTTTGGAGAAGAGGCTCAAGGAAGTTAAAGTAAAGTACATCAAAAGGACTGTCGGTGACCAGGAAGACGCAGCCATTGATCAGCTCTTCTTCAACGACCCTGATGGTTTCATGGTTGAGATCTGTAACTGTGAGAATCTCGAGCTTGTTCCACGCAATTCGGCTGATGCAATACACCTACCGGATGACCGACATGCTCCTCCTGTTGCCTTAACCGGCTCATCCGATTGTAGGCAGCCTCAGGCAAATTCTTAATATTATTAAGACCGTTTTTGTCTCTACTTAGTTCTGTATTGTGCTAAGCGACCACTTCCTTATTTAGAGTTTCTATAGGGGCACAGACCCATCCACTCATTTCGGTTTTTGTTCGAATTCAGTTTAGGTTCGATTATTTCCGGTTGTAGTAAAACTCAATAGTTGAATTTATATCGAATATATTTCGCTCTGGGTTTATATGTTTCTTCTATATGGTTAAGTTTGAATGTAGTTCCGAGAAGCGTGAACAAACATTGTTTTAGGCCATTGTTTGGGTTTATAACTTTTTTATGTGACTTTTGCTAATCCTTCAAATTCTGAGGCCATTGCCCTCATCAGAACCATAAGAACAAACCTGACTAGTCGTAGGGAAGAAGGGGAACCAATACAATCACTAATATTAGGCTGGAACAAACAGTTCAAGTCAATTGAACCACGACACTAGCCTGAACAAAACAAAGTATAACCTTTTCTAATTCCCATGAAACCATGAGAACAAGAAGTTTCCAGAGAAGAATGAAGATTTACCTCAAAATTTCCAGGCATTTGTCACGCACAAGCAGAAAATCCGGGTATTACTTTAGACCCTTTGGCTGAATCTCGCTGCTTGTCTCTCTGTGGCTGCAAAGGGATCACTGAGCTTCTGCACAAGCACGCCAAATCAAGCCTCAACGTCAAGTGACTCTTGAAGCGGAACAGAACCTAATGGTGCGGTCAGGGGATCATCTTCGAACTTGCATTAGCTCTGCTGATGTGAATCCTTCCCTGAAGTTTGTATCGAGATTTCAATCTGCAGTGGTTACTAGTAGAGTCTTTGCTGTAGAATCAAATACTGATTACCTGCCAATAACATATCAAATCTAACATATTGGTAAGATCCAGGATTTGGCCCGAACTGTTCGGCAGATTCACACGCCTTACGCACCCGTTCGCCACTTTGTTCTACAGACTCACAGCATCTCAATCATTCAACCAATGGAAAACAAGCTTTGTTAACATTTTTAGTAAAACACACAACAATTCTCTGCTCAAGAAAGTAAACAAAACAAGAATAGTGCTGTATTCAGTTAAAGCCATACAACTGAGTGTCTACATCTCAAATTCATAGTATCGAGAACAAGACAATAATGTGCAGCTCCTGTTGAAGTTTCACATTTCTTCAGTAAAGAACTTATCCATCTCTACCATTTACGTGAACTAAGATATTCAATTGCAGGTTCAAAGGTCTGATCCACAGCTTTGTTCCACAGAGATGCAAGTTCCGTGCGGTATTTCTTCCCGAATATGCGATCTCTCACCTGAAACAAAGAATCCCCAGTTCAACTCAAAGCTGTTGCACCGATAATCTCTAAACTGTACAAACTTAGCTAAGTCTGAATCAAAGTCAAAATCCAAAGATTAGTTCTCAATTCAGTCGGACAGATCTACGGGAATGAAATGTAACAAGATAAACAAGAAGGAAAATGTGTCAATCTACATAGCTCAAAGCTACTGTACCGATATAATCTCAAAACCGTAACCAGAAGCTCATCTAAGAACCCTTAAAACATAATCAAAGGCAAAATCTAAATCTGCTCAATGAAATTTGGTAGATAAACCAGAAAGAAAATGTGTCAAATTGATCAAATCCATAAGAATGTATAGTGTTGTGCATTTTCGAAATTCGATAACAGAATCTTAAGAACCTAGGTTATCAAGAATTCAAGGTTAAAACTGGATGCAATCTAAAAGTTGATAGAATTACGGGGAAATTGAACGAAATTTAGGGATTTGTAAAGCAAAATAACCTGAGATTGATCCACGGATTGAGATTTACGATTGGAAACAGATTCATGGATGAGTTTTCGCTGCTCAAAAATGACGAATCCCGTCAAGGCGCTACCAAGCGTGAAACCAAGAAGACGCTCCTGTACAAAAGTCATCAAAAAAAGATAGAACAAATCCAAACATTTGAATATAATATGGAAATTTTAGGAGGAAGAGAAAGAACCTGAGCGAGAATGCTGATCATGTTGAAACTCTAATCGCAGTTTGATTTGCTGGGATTGGAAGAGGCGTTCTTATTTTTTCTCGGAAGAACCAAAAAAAAACAAGGAAGACGACGATGCACGAGACGAGACAAAAACGTACAAAGAGTGGGCCAACTATGGGCCTAAACCCATAACTGTAACATAATGTGTAAGTAACCACACATAATATAGCTCCAAAAGTGGTTTCTTACCAAATATGCTCGTCAATCTGTGTTTTGATGCCGGACCCGGACCGGTTAACCCGGGACCCAAATGCTTTTCAAGTCTGAGTTTTATGTTAAAAACCGCTATCTAATAACCGATAAAATCCGAAAAAACCGTTAATAACTTAGGGACTCGATGAATCGATCGAACCATCCAGATACGGGTTTAAGAAATTAAATTTAAAAAATCTTTTTATTTAATTACTTTACATATAAAATTACAACAATTTTAGAAAATTTCCAATAATCTCTTGATTATAATTAATTTGATTATGAATTAGAGAATGCTCTTTGCGGAAGAATATCTTAAATATAATGATGATACAAACACAGACAAATCTAGTGGTATACGTTTGTTGAACTTTCAGATTTTTCTTTTAATTATATATAAATATATTGACCTTTGATGAACCAACAATATTTGTTCAAGTATGTGCTCGCAAATTCAGCAGTACAAATATTGACTAGTAATTTTTGATTTTTTCATGAATGTATTATTTGTTTTATGAAATATGACTATTTTAATATTTTGTTTTAAATTTATAAAACAATGTATAAAGATATATAATAATACATAATAAAACATTTAATTAATTGACCCGGTGGTTAAACCGGTTCGACAATTACCCGGTAACCTGAAAATAATCCAGTTCTTTATCCGGATTGAGTATCAAAACATAACCGTCAATAGTAGAATCATATTACACATATAACCACACATATAAGGAATTCTTGATTTATTCAACAGATGGACAGATTGTATTTGTAGAAATGTATAATAAAAGGTTAAGCTTTTAGAACAACAAATTTTATTTTGGCACTTAATTACTGGAATGCTAGAAATGTCACTAGAATATTTAAAAATTTTGTAACAAATCCAATTTTTCACTTAATATAATTTTTCATGATTTAATACATTACAGTTCATTCTATTATAATGCACTCTTTTTGAATATTTCTTAAATATTTCAAAAAGAAAAACTTAAAAATTCTTAATTATTCTTTTCCTATATTTTTTAAATTCCTTATCTCCATCATATTTGAAAAATAAAAATATATAATAAACATTTTCAATATAAACATAAACTATAAATTTAATATATATACAATTTTATTATAAACAAATTTTTAACATAAATATAAACTACAAATTCGTCTTATTATTTCTCTGAAAATATATTCAGTGCATAGCTAGAGCAAAGCTTCCTTTAAAGCAAGTGAGTCTAAAGTTAAGAGGTTAAAGAAATCAAAAGATTGAGCATGTCTCGGAATTTACGCAAATATATTTTTTAATATGGTATATATTTTAATTAAATTAAATTTTATGTTTTATTTTGCAAGATATTATGATATCTTATATAGCAATAGGCAATTGAAGTATCAATCAATTCAGCATGTCTTTGGCAATTGTAGGATGAAAAAGACCTTTTTCATCTTATACTATGAAAATTGTAGGTATCTTAAAATTGTAGAATCAATCAACTCAGATTTTAATTATACAATTGTAGGATAAAATCCAATATACAAAATGGTAAATAAAGGCCTTTTTGGATTTTAATAGACAATTGAAGAATCAGTCAACTCAGGTTTTAATTATACAATTGTAGGATAAAATCTAGACAATCAATATACATACGTAGTAAAGTTTACCTCATGCCTTTTTCATCTTATACTATGTATGTATATGTAAGGCATTATTTACCAATTGGTTTTTTGTAATTGAATCAATCAACTCAGCATGTTTTCCTTGTAAAGTGTCTTTAAATAGATCATTTCAAAGTCCTTCACTGTTTGATTTTGATGCTATCAAAGTCCAAGATAATTGTATTTGAATTAAATCTCAAATATTCCTTAACTAAATAATGTTTTCAAAAGAAAAAAAACAGAATTAATTTATCTTAAATAAGCTATTACTTATTTTTATTTAATTTTTAAAATATTGTTTCATAACCGATATGGAAACAAACATTCACTTATTTAATTAAATCAACAAATAAATATACTTTGAATTTTTGACGTATTTATTAAGAATATATGAAGGTTATATTATCGAATAAAATTAATTGGGTAATTTCCATATTCGATTCATCAGTTCAATAAGGCTACAACAAATATATAAAACATATTTATTCCATCATATGAAAATATGGAAAGATATAAATAACAATACAACATATAATGATTATGAGTAAATATAAATAAGTACAAATTCATCATATTATTCATTCAAAAAGATATTTCATGCATATCATGAGCAATGCTTCCTTCAAACATATAATCAGAGTGTTGAAGTTCACTTCAACCTCACAAAATCCTATTTTTTCATCTTCAATTTCATTTTTCTTTTCTTAAAATGATGTTCTTCAATTTTTTTTATATTTTAAATGCTATATCAGAAGCCGAGAGGCACGTGCTGTTGCCCGCGGCAACAATTGTGTCAAGGAATCCAAGCTCCAATGCAACTTTGAAAACCAACGGGAAAGCTAGTGAGTTGGTGATTTTCAACTCTTGCTGCAAGGTAACCATTTCTTTGTCAACTTGTTCCTCTTCTTTTATTAGACTCCGTTTAGGGTAAGTGGCTAAGGGCTCATGAAGTTGGTTTGGCATTGTTGTTATTTAGATGGGAAAGTTGAAGAAGATTGATCAATCACAAAGGTATAAATGGGAAGAAAAGATCGTTTCAACAGTTATAATTAATGACATTTTATAGGGAGAAGTCTCAAATCAAGTGTTCGAACAAGTATCAACTCGATACGAGTCATTTCATTTGGTGACCCACACGTACGACTCATCTTAATCAAGTGCATGACAAGTGGTTTTATCCATTGCAAGAGATTGTAGTCTAGTAGACAAACTATAGATTTGTTGGTTCTGAATTTGATTCCATTGTTGTTATTTGGTCAAATATAAAATTATAGACTAGTTGAGTTTTGCCTAATACACCCTCGATTAAGAAAAAGAAACAAGTAAGAACCAAAATAAAATCAGTTTACACAAAAAATTTTCTTACATGTGGATGCTAGTTACTAAGTTAATCTTATGATTGTTACTTAGTCGAATTCTAGGAGCAAATATCAATGTAGGCGGTTAGTTATAAAGTTGGTCTCTAGAGATTGGAAACTCTTACACAATTTCTTTTATATCATATTACATATAACGAATTCTTGATTTATTGAATAGATTGTATTTAAAAAAAAATTGCATAAGTAAATGTACAAGTGTTATAAATAGAAAAAACAAAGAACATGCATCCAAGTTTGAAATGTGAAGCAGCTTAATGCGTTAGACATGGATTGATCAAACAAAATTAAAATAATATAATTTGTTAATTGTAATAATTCAACAGAAACTTGTGTTTTGTATTCAGTTTCTTCCATATTTCATTCTCTCCCTCCCTTATTCTTCGTTGCCAGAGAAGAGAATTCTCCCTTATCTGTGTTTTCATTCGATTCACATTGATTTGAAGCTACAGATTGATTCACAATGGCGAAAAAGCTCTGTTTCCTTGTTATGCTACCAATGTGTCTCCTAATTGTCGAAATCTCAAAGGCTCAGGAGTCTCCATCACCTGAGGCTGTCTCACCTGAACGTGATTCTCCTTTGGCACCGTCTTTATCTCCGGAAGTGGATTCTCCTCTGCCACCGTCTTCATCACCGGAAGCAGAATCTCCTGAGCCACCAGTTTCATCACCAGAACCTGATTCCCAAGGGGATTCCCCTTCACAACCTCCTCAGCCGGAATCTCCCTCCCCTTTGTCACCATATTCATCATCTCCTGGACAAGCACCTGTTCCTGTTCCTGTTCCGTCTGATGATGATGATTCAGATGATGGTTCCGAGACAGAGACAGAGTATTTCCCCTCTCCAGCACCATCTCCTGAGCCAGAAGTCGGAGAACCTGACAATATCAAGGCAAGTGAGGAAGAATATGAGGACAAAAGAGGTCAAGACACCGGGATGAGTGGATCGCAGAAAGCTGGAATCACCATTGGAGTGATGTTGGGAGTAGGAGCCATTGTAATCGGAGCTCTTGTATACAAGAAACGAAGAGATAACATGACCAGAGCTCGTTACACTTACTTTAGTGAAGGAGAGTTCCTTTAAAAATCCATTCTTTAATTTGGATTTGAAACTTGTTTCACTTCTCAAAAATATATAATCCTTAAAATTGTATACTTTATGGAATACGAAAAAAAGAGGTTATTGTTTTGGGTGCTACAAGTCTACAACCATCTCTTAAAAGAGTTTAATAGTCATCATTTACCTCTCAAGGAGCATTACCATTTCGCAGTGGTCAGTGTGGGGAAATAGGTCAACGGCCATGGCTTTCACAGGTCTAAAAGGATCAGAAGTTGGCATTGACTTGGCTCTGCGTCGAGCCAAACAGGCAATGCCCATATTCCTTTTGCGCCCTCTAAAAATTTTATTTCCTTTTTCCGCTTCGTCGAAAGATGGTGTGCAAAGCTCTATTGCGTTTGCCACTAGCGTCTCAGGGTTGCACGAAATATAACTGCACCAAAGCAAAGATGGAAACTATAGTGTTAAACAAAGAGAGTAGAAAGTATCGAAGTAAACCAAGTTGTGATAGTGGGTTTTAAGAGAAGGGACTAACACAAGCCTCTTTAACCGGGGATGGGTTCTTAGAGCTTTGATTACAGTTGGATGGAGTCCAGAACGCGGTGGATCGACTATAGCAACAACGTTTTTGAACCTTGGTTTTGTAGATTTTTCTGGTTCTGGGGAGTCCTTATGCTCATTGTCTTGAAGTTCTTCTACATGCTCTAAAAGTAGCATTTCTTCTATTGAGGGAATTTGTTTGTCGAGATCACCGTTAGCATTACTTAGAGGCTCAGCTTCTTCCATTTGAGACACATCTAGGTACTGTTTAAGTAAAGAACTCATCACATTCTCTGCCTGTACAATGAAGCAACAAACTACCATGAAGAAGAACCCAAAAGATTAAGATAATGAATCGAGAACGCTAAATGTTGTTGTCAGATACATGCCTTTGAGCAAATGAACTTGCAGTTGCTTATGCCATTGATCGTTGCATTTCGTTCAGCATCTGACACAGCCGAAGCATTCATTTCTATGCCAATTACCTGTAAGAGCTGAGAGGTTAGTAACGAACCCATTACGACAGTAAGAGTTCTACCCACTTTTTTAGTTTTGGTTACTAGAGGTTGTGAAACATAGTCTTATTTTCTTCTACCAGATTGTTTTGCAAGTTCAAGTTGCATTGTATTACCATGCCAACACGATGTGCCAAAGTAAGCCCGATCGTTCCAGTTCCACAGCATACATCAAAGAGTAAAGTGTCGGGACCAAGGTCAGCCCAATCTCCAGCAAGTGAGTATAACTTCTCTGCGGCGACGGTATTAACCTGAATCAATCGTTTTCAAATCAGTTACACAATTCGTAAAAATGTATTGATCCTGAAGATTCAGGTATTACCTGAAAGAATGCTGTTGGGGATATGCTGAATCGAAGGTTGTTGATATAATCATGAATTCGAGCTTCAGTAGAGATGTTGGTGGTTTGCTCCTGATTTTTCCCACCATTTGACATTGGAATAGACAGCACTTGCAGTGGAGCATCAGGTGGTGCAACATTTGATATTCCTGTGTGATTCTGTGCAAATAGCAAGAGAGGCGGTAGTTATAAAGTTGGACTCTAGAGCTTGGAAACTCTATTACACAATTTCTTCAATATTTATAAAAGAAAAACTAAGGAGAAATAATCACCTGAACAACTAAAACAGTAAGGGGAAGAGTTGGAGAGCTTGCTCTAGCTCCTTCAGCAAATGCTTTCGCCAATTCTTCAAACTCAGTGGCCACTTCTGCCTCATCAGAACCAGTTAAACAAACCTGAATAGTTTCATGCGACATAGAGAAATCAAAACAAGAGGTAAAAGCAGGCTGGATGAAAAACATCAACTACCATTCGAGACACAAACCTGAACCATAAGCATAACCTCCGCAATTCTTGTCATGGCATCTTCATCATTTAGAACGCCAGGTTTTCTCCCTTCTCGAACCTAATATTATTAGTTTCAGTAAGGTGAACGAGAAATCTTATACGTAAGTCATGCTTCTTGCTATAACATAACATCATGTTCGGCAATAACACATACCGTCAACTGTCGCCAGAACCCTGTGTGTTCAAACCTATTCCAAACTGGGAGCCTCGACTTATTTATAAATGTCTGAAAGATTGAAGCATATAGTAATGCAATTTTAGAGACATTGGGGCAATCCACAGGCTCCTCGACTGCTGTCACACCCGCACTGAAAAGATGTTGCAATTAGTTCTTCCCGTGACACTATGAAAAAACGCAAGTTTCACTGAATAAATAGATAAATACCTAAAATTTCCGAGACTGAATCCAACAGTTGGCTTCCCCTGCACGGAAAATCCAACTGAGAACTCACACTTGTTCCTGTAGCCATTTGTAATTGGTGATTCTATAATGCCCTCAAGGTTGCATGAAAGACCACCTGCATGGTTTCATGTATGAATTAGAAGTCCCAGCCAACCTTCAGTAAGGCGTTCATAAATGGAGAGCTCAGGTATTCACTCTGCCAGGATGCAATTGAAACTTCAAATGTATTGTTTTCATACCTCTATCTCTTGACGTAAGGACCCATTCTGGAAGTGCATTCCCATTTGGACAAGCTTTACGCGCATTCCTCGACTGACAAGAATTTATATGTCCAATAAAAACCAGTCCATTGAACTAGAAACAAATAAACACAAATAGAAACTAGGAAAGAAAGTTCCTGACAAGTTTTTTCAACATTAACATAATAGATGCCTTTTTCTGTTCAAGCTGGTCTGCATAAGAGAGGTCTGCCAAGGGAGTCACAGCTTCACGGGCACATTTTGCCGATTTTTTTGTTTCACTCTTGTCTGTTGTACGGGGAAGGACATCAGAGATCTTCAAATTGTTTTTATTAACAACTATTCCATCCAAAATCTACAAAACATTCAACATATTATAAAACAATATTCTTCATATATCTCTAAATAAATGACCTAAACTATCAATTAAACAAACAACAAAAGAAAGCAACCTCAATGCCACTCTGTAATTGTTCTGCATTCTCAAATGTCACAAAGCCAACAATCATTCCTCGTCTTTTCTTTGCAAACGTATATTGAACTCCCTGCAGAATAAAATGAATGAATTTATAAGCTTTTTCCAACATTCTTGAGGTAACTTTGAATTCCCAAACGTAAAATCAAAAAGAGCTGTGTAATGTTCGAATCTAAAACCTTAAAAAAGACTAAACCTTTACCTGCTCTCCTAAAAACTTCTTCAGATCAACTGATTGCCATTTTCTGGGTAAATGCACCACACATTTACTTAGGGACAGATCAACAACACGACCACCACATCCTTCATCATCATCAATTGAGTCCATCATTTGCTCTGTGAACAAAACCTCTGCGTCGTCTTTCTCATTTTCCGACATCTTCATCATCTTTGCCTTCTTGCCACGCTCAGAGGTTGGATCCCATGTATTATCCGGTTTCATCTGGAGCTCTGCCTCACCGTGAGCGTATTTACACTCGCTTCCATGGCTGCACGAAGCCTCACGCCTAAAGTAGGAGCAGAGACTCGTTTTCCACCACGGTGAAGGAATATTCTTCTTCGGGTCCGACGATTCGAGATTAGTCTTTTTATCCTCTTCGTCATCTGCGCGTTTCCGTTTATCCCCCACGGCTTCGACATCATCCATTGAATGTGAATCAGACGAAGGAATTACCTCAACTGGAGCAGTAGGAGTGTTAGCGGAAGAAGCAAGCTGAGGTGTTCGACTTTTGGCCGGCAATGGAAGCTCGTCGATTGATGATAACTGTTTTCGTTTCTCCCCCACCGCTTCGACATCATCCATTGGATGTAGATTGGAAGATGGAAGTGGTTCGAGGGAAGCAGGAGAAGTGATCTCGGACAGAGGCTGGGATGTTAGGGTTTCGGCGGCGGAAGGAAGCTCGTTGATTGATGATGACGCCATTAGAAGAGGCGGTTAACGGTAGAGAAAGGTTACAGTTTTTTAACTTCAACTAAATCGCCGATGTTACTTCACCCAAATGAATATCAGATTCAGCCCTTAAACCCTAACCCCATTAGATAGTTTACTCCAATTATTTTATTCTTTGACAAAAAAAGAAATTCTATCAAACTTTATTGGGAAAATTGGTAAAATGACTCCCAATTTTCAAATTTCTGTCATTGATCTCTATTTTCGTCCCAAAATATTGGTTGACTCGGCCAAATTAGGCACGTCGTTAAATTGTATAACGGAACAATCAAACAGAGTTAAGCACCGTTGATTTCCGTGTTAAGTCAAAACGCAGTCGTTTTATATTTAAGATAATCCCCAAATCGATTTCTCTCAATCCCAATTGATTCTAGACTTTATATCTCGTCAATCTGTGACGATTCCGTGTTCTTCGTTGCATGGGCTCATCATTCTGTGTTCTTCGTTGCCACGATCCCGTAAATCTTTGTTCCTATTATTTTAATCTTTTTCCTCTTCTCCAATGAGTTCAAGTTCTGAAAAATTGGGTGTTGGTGGAGAATGTGAAATTCCGTCGAATTGTAATTGTGGATTAGATGTAAAAGTGTTAACATCTAGGACTCAAGACAACCCAGGACGTCCCTTCTTCCACTGTAAAAGTAAAAAAGATGTAAGTTGAGTATTTTACATGATTTTGTGGTGTTTTCATACTTAGATGATGAAGAAAAAACAAAAATATGATTTGTTTATGCAATAGGATCACTTGTTTAAGTGGTTTGAGGAAGTTCAAGATTCTTTACCAAAAGTTAGAGTAATTGAAAGTGACATTAGCCATGCTAACTTTGAGACTGAGGAGCTAAAGATTGTAATCAAAGACTTGAAAGAAGATGTGATTTGGAGCAAAAAGGAAATCTGGAAATGGCAAGTGATGACCAAATTCATCATCGTCTGTGTTTGTGTTGTAGTTGTTGTCATTGTTTACCAAATGTTTGGTAAAGGAGAGAAGACGAAATTTGTTCTAGATTATTATTGTAAGGAGAATGTATTTGAATAGTTGTGTGAGGAGAATGTATTGTATTTGATTAGTTGTGGTTATTGTTTAGCAAAAAGTTGACGTTTTCAAACAAGTTGATGCCAGTATCAAACAATGTTAAACCAAACACAGAAAGAAACTTAAACAATGTAACACTTAAAATACCAAATTACTAACAGTAGCAAAATACTAACATAAAACCATCATCATCAGTCACTTCCATACTCGAAGCAGTACCAAAATACTAACAAAACACCATTTTAACTAGAAGAATCAAACCATGATATCCATCTCGAACATCCTGGTCCCGAAGCTTGTTGAACCCCTTGTGAAAGTCCTTGCGAGAGTCCTTGTGCTTCTAGTCATTCTTCCATAAGTGGTGCTCCATCCTGAACAAATTAAATTTTAAAAAATCAGATAAGGTAAGGTAAAGTATAAACATGTGGTCTACCTATGCTTCTCCTTAGATAAGGTAAATGAAACTATAAACATGTAAAAAGATGAGGTAAACGACATACCGTCTCCTTTCGTTGTCCACATGCTCTTTTCCTTGGAGGATCTGATACTGTAGGATTTTTACATGTCTGTTTGTTGTGCTTATCTTCCTTGCAGTTTGAACACACCATCACTCTATGCTCCCGTGACATCTTACTCTTATCTGATGCAGAAACTGTTTCATTTTTACCTCTCTTCCTCACATAGTTACTTGGTATTCCGGGGTTTCCTTTTCTCCATGGTGGTGGTAATACAACAAGCCTCCTCATCCTAGGCCATAGTTTCATGCCTTGGACATGCCTAATACCATCCAAATATGTGCGACGCCATATTTTCGTTGTGTAGTAGTCACTAACGTAGTCGTCTACCTTTTGTCTCTTACTAATAATAACCCTTGTGGCATGCTCACATGGAATACTTACCATCTGCCAGTTTATGTCATTCTCGATCTCAACTACAGCCCATGCAATCGAAACTATCCTATTATCCTCATCTCTTCCTATTGCAGCTAATAGTTATCCCTTTATATCACATTTCAAAAACGCTCCATCTAATCCTATGATGGGATGACACATTTCTTTCCACGATGTGCTTTGAGAATTAAAGCAAATCTATAATCGATAAAACCTTAGCTTACTGCTAATGGTTGGTCCCAGGAGAGTCTCAATTTTAAATTTCGTGTCTTCGTTAGACCGAAAAATCTCTGCTTGATAGTCTCATATACATGCAAAGTGTTTCTCATGGCTAGCTTTTATTTCTCTCATCACTTTCGTCTTCGCCTTACTACATTGTTCATCAGTCACTTCCAAGTTATACTTTCTCTTTACCTCATAAACCATTTCAAGCGCTGTGATCTTTGGATTCACTCTCAGCCTTTTTGCAAACAAATTAGCAATCGTTGATACCTTCAGCATCTTAGTATAACCTGACTTGGTACAAATGTGCTCATTTTTGTAAACTTTCACCATCATCTTCTGCTTTCTCTTCTCATAACCACAATATACTCTCCATTGACACTTACTATCAACACGTTTTGCTCCAATCTTCAATTCTTGTGACCTATACCACTGAATATTATATCCAGTTTTGAGAGAATAAATAAGCACATCAAGCTTGAAATCCTCCTTTGAACTGAAAGTCTTCGCCAATGCTAGCAGCTCCTGCGGATCTTCATTACTTCATACATCACTTTCTGATTCATCTTCGTTATCACCTTCATCTGAAGATGCTAAAGGATCGGGAATCCTCTCATCATCCCATATATTTTCTCCACTGTCAGTATCACTACATTCCCCCTCATTCATTGCAGCCTCACCGAATTGATCTTCTCCACTTTCAAAACATTCTTCTTCCACTGCCTCATCATCAGACGTAGCAACTACATCACAATCATCATCACCATTTACCTCACAGTCATCATCACTTACAATATCATCATCTTCTCTGTGATGAGTTTCATCTTCACTGTATCCGCCTCTAGGTTCATCTTCACTGTCTCTGGCCCGAGAAGAAGTTCCTTTTTCTGCTCGAGTCTCTTCTTCTGGTCGAGTTCCTTCTTCTCTGGCTCGAGTTTCTACTCTGGCTCGTGCTTCCACTATGGTTCGTGCTTCCGCTCTAGGTCGTGTACTCACTCTCGCTCGTGCTTCCACTATCGTTCCTACTTCCAATCTACCTTGTACTTCCACACTGGCTCGTGCATCCACTCTGCCTCGTGATTCCACGCTGGCTCGTGTTGCATCTGCGCGTTGTGGACGAGCTTCATCGCCATGTCCAGAATCGACTGGAGCTTCTTCATTCTCTTTCGAAATTCCTCGCGTCGATTTTCGTCGAGCTACAAGTTTTGGTCTCCTTATCATTTCACAAAATGGCTTTGGATTGAGTATCGAGAATCAATTTGGGGCTTTGATGTCTTCTAGGGTTTCAGATTTTGATTGAGAATCAATTGGGATTGAGAGAAATCGATTTGGGGATTATCTTAAACATAAAACGACTGCGTTTTGACTTAATGCGGAAATCAACAGTACTTAACTCTGTTTGATTGTTCCGTTAAACGATTTAACGACGTGCCTAATTTGGCCGAATCAACCAACACTTTGGGACGAAAATGAAGGTCAATGAAAAACAATTTGTTGGTTTTGGCAAACCCGATAGTTAGTGCTCTCGATAACGGAAATTTGAAAGTTGGGAGTCATTTTGTCAATTTTCCCAAACTATAATTTGACTATCAGTTGGCCTTTTTCTAAAACTTGTATTACTCAAATATTTAGATTTCTTTGATTCATTCATCTTCTCATAATTCATTCCCATATTTTTCAATGTTCTGGAGCAAGAATCTATAAATATTGGATTAATAGACCATAAGACTAAATTATTATTCAAATTCATTTTGCTTTATTTCAAAAATTACATTTTCTTAAATATCATATCAAATCTGCAGAGGTGAAGAAACCGGAGTGCATTCATGAACAAGAAGCTTCAACAGCTAAGCTCTTGACGATGCCACGACATGGTTCTCCCAAGACTCTGGTCGAGACTTCAACCTTGCAACTCCTCGATCCAATACATGCCTGCCACGTGTGACACTCAAAGTCAATATATTGAGGAACTTGAAAGTCAAATAAAAGGAAAGGAGGAAAAAGAGAAATGAGATAAGACCTTTCGGACGTGGGAGAGAGACCGAGAACTGCTGCAACTGCCGTGGCTGAAACTACCGCAAGTACCTTTTGGTGTACCGAAGCTTGCAAATTTGACAGAAGATATCAGCTGAGTGGAGATGGGGCATTGTAAGGAAAGAACAGGACTGGTTCTGTTTCTTTTTGAGTTGGAATTCCACGTGTCCACCGGCGGTGGATGAGACTGTGACACCTTCAGACACAGACTGCTCTCCTTTTGTTTTGTCGCAAATGATATTTGTGTCGGATCTCCTCCCATCTCCTCAAACAAAACTAGTATGTTCCCACTCGGCTTTAGCCACGAGCGAGGTACATGATACCTGAAAATGAACAAAAAAAGAAAGAAAGAAAAGCTAACTAAATCTGGATTGAACACCTAACAATTCAATGGAGAGATGTAAGATGGTTTGTACTTACAATGTCTGTGAAGGTTTTCCACAGTTCTTGAGGCATTTGTTTGCACGGTAAGATCCTCTATAATCACATGAATCAGTGCAACCGCTGTTTCGTGCGATACTGGTTGGCCAGTACCTACCTATGCTCTGTCCGTTCACCCACGCAATGCCCTTTCCTGTACCTGTGAAGTCTATCGCTACTGGCTCGCTCCCAGAAGGAGCATCAAATGTTGTCTACATAACGAAACAAGCGTTTGTTAGAGGGTGACAATATAATGTTTGGAAATTTTATCTAATGGTTTCGATGGTGTATTCTCATCACCTTGTACCAAATCAGTGGCTGTTTAGTGGGCAAGGGAGACTTTGAAACATATTCAGAAGAATCTCCAGTTGCTAAGCCTGTGTCTTCCCCTTTAAGTCCAACCTATGCATCACAAACCGTTAAAATTTGAAAGCCAGAGGTATGACGAGATGCTTATGGTTGATTCATATCAAATGGAGAGTTAATGTAACGCACCTGATAAGTCCATTGCTGTGAAGCTAAATCAATTGAGCTACCACTCTTTGCGCTTTTAATTGTCACAGGACCGATTATTCCTGCTCCCGTTAAGTCAAAGAATGCTCCATAGTTCTGAGGAATAAATTGATTAAATTGGTGAGTTAATCCTGCCTAGTAAACATCCTGTGCAGTAATTTTGAGGAATTCTTCTATTGGAGCATCCAATGCAATTTATCTCAAACCAAAAAATGCTTTGCAGATTAGAAACTAAGAGAACGTACCGCAAGCCCTACAGTCACACTAAGGAGATCAATTGTATTCTTCCCTGGTACAAGAGTAATAGGGATGTCCAAAGAAATCTTCTGTTTACCATTTCCGCTTCCTGCAACAACAGATTGTGTATGCAACACATATCATTGGTAATGTTAAGAAACTCAAATGGCTAGCTTAAAATCAACTGGCTTGTGGAAACTCAGAGTAAAATACATACCGACAAGTTTTCCATTTATATAAGCATAGACCAGTTGACCAAGGGATTCAATGTGAAGGACGGCTTTAGACCCTTCGTCAAGGAAAGTCTCATCGCCTTTAATATTCATCCTGTTTTAGATTATTATATGTAGAAAAGCTCTGTTAATTAACATAAAGAATGGAGGAAGTTGGTATAAGAAAACTGTGCATACTTTGCAGGAAGATAATTTAGTGAGAAAAGGGCTCAGGCCTACTCTACCTTAGCGAGTACCATAAGTAATCGCTTTTATCAGCTGTCGTATTTATCTGCTCTAGTAAACCAGGTTTCAAGGATGCATCGGCCTTAGAAATTCCTATAGGTTCTCTAGTGTAACTCCATTGTGAACCTAACTCCGCAGATGAGCCACCATCGGGCTTCAATGATTGACGAGAATATGGGGTAGACTCTGTTGCAGAATTGATCTAGATATGCAATTAGCTTATCCAAATTAGTCACTTGTTCCTACAGGCAATATGATAAGCAGTGATACGCTTAACAGATTCAAGATGTTATTGTACAGACCTTTGCTGTGTTGAAAGCTACATTCTTGCAATCTGGCAAAATGCTGACAGACCATGCAGGCAAGTGATATGATTTTCCATTGAAAGTCACAGTTGCATCAGATTGCGTGCCAGTATTTGCAAGAAATGCAGCGCAGGATCCAGATGTTGTTTTATATACAGAGGCCTGTGAAGAGAGTTTAATTTTATATCATACAACTTAGAATCGACCATTTCCTGTCTATATATAACAAGACAACAAAAAGAATATCAATGCATATTCAAGTGAGGCTTTGGCATGAAGTTATTGTTTACCTCCAAATTTGAACCCAAAGAAGTAATTGCTGGATCTGTGGCAATCAACGCTTCTTCACAAAGCTTAACAGCCTTGTGTAGATCTCGTAAGTGTCCCCATTTTGGTTGTCTAAGAAGTCCTGCAACAAAATGGATCATGGCTTCAGTAATCCACACAATTTGTAAAAGATCGAAGAAGAAAACAAAGATAATCAGTAGTGAATCCGTACCATACTCATCAATTGGAGCATCATAATCATAACTAGTAGAGATTAAGGGTCCTCCACTAGTCCTATCAAAGTTTGTTCCACCATGATACTGAACAACAATAAGATCAAAAGCAACTTATATTACAAGCTTTTGAGTGTTGCCTTGTCAGGAATTCTAGCCGAGTAATTTATATCAAAGAGAAAGTGGAACTTAATAGAGAAAACAATTGGCTTCTCATATAATTACCATGTAATAGTTCTGGAAAGTTCCACCTCGTTGATAAAACCGTGCGACTGCAAATGCAAGATCTTCAACTGGTCTGTAGGGGGAAGGATCTCCAAAACCAAGGAACCTGGTTGTTGGCCGGTTATATTAGAAAGTGAATCAGATGCCAAATTTGGAGAGTTGACAAATTAGTATGGTAAATATCCAAGAGACTTACCATCCACTCCAATTCTCTGTCCACATCTTGGGTTTATTGTTTGAGTTAGGAGTAAATTGATCGCAGTAGAAACCATTGCATGTATTGATCTACCAAGAAAAGCAAACAAAGAGCAATAATGTCTCAATCAGCAAGACTAACTACCACAAATTTGACACACTTTCCTATTTAAGAATTTGCTACTATATTAAGCAAGATTCTCCATAACTAAGACTAAGTCGTAGAATCTTAGAAACTCACCATGGGATCAGGAGCATCTTTTTGTTGGCACATGTTCCAGGGTACTCCAGTATTGAGTGAAAGAGCCATAGAAGCAGACCACTTGATATAACTTTTACCCGCAGCACCATAAGCTGAATCAATATTTCCATATTCATTCTCAATCTGCAATCCAAAAAGAAAATATTCTAATAAGAAATTGAGAATCCTAAACGATGCCTTAGAAACTATTTTCTACGGCACAACCTGCGAGAGAATGATTGGACCTCCTTGTGATGCATAAAGCTTTTCCTGCTTCATCAAATCAACAATCTTGGTGGTAAATCGTTGCATTTCTGCCTACAAACAAACAAACCATACCCATATATATTTAACAGCTACATTACACATTTACAAAACATACATAAAAAGGGATACATCACCTAAACATACCTTAAAGGGCTCATTATCTGTTCGAAACTTAATTCCAGGAACGAAATGAAGCCACACTGGGAAACCACTGTTACACAAAGTCATCAATTAAAAAAAGAAAACTAAATATATCAAATACGAAAATAAAATTCTAAGCCGAAAACCCGTTTACCCGTAATTCCATTCAGCACAGACGTAAGGACCAATTCGTAGATGAACATAAAGACCAGCTTTAGCTACAAGCTTCACAAAATTAACTAAATCGTATCTTCCTTCAAAATTATACTGCAAAATTTTTCACCAAAAAACAAAAGACTTTCCGAGTCAGAGACAAACATAATTTTCAATCACTATGAAAAAAAAAAAAAAAAACGAACCTTATTTTTCTCTGGCTCGTGTCCACTCCAGAAAACATACGTTTCTATAACGTCCAAACCACCGTCCTTAGATTTCTGTATAAGGTCTGGCCACATCTACAACAACAAAAAATATATAAATTAAAAAAAAAGGGAAATTTAACAGTTTGTTACACAGCCTGTCACCGATACATACACACATGCGAAAACAGTGTAAGTATTACCTCAGGAGTGCTTCGAGGATAATGAATGGAGCCTGAGATCAGAATCTTCCGTTTACCGTCGATTACAAGAGCACGGTGGTCGTAAGTCACATTCTCTGCCGTTGCCGTCACCATTAACTGAAGAAGAAGAAGAAGAGAAATCATCTCCATCTTCCTTCCTCTAACCATTTTCGTTCCGATTACCATAATCTAGTTCGATTTTACTCCTTTGAAAGATCGATCGGTGCGATTCGTTGATGCTCTTTTGAAATATCTATATATAAACACGATTTAGCTTGTAGATACAGATAAGCATCCTTTTGGTTCAACTTTCTGAATCAATCACTTGTTGCTTCGCCGCTTTGTGTTACTGCATTTCCGATGATACTCCACACCTACACAAATTTATATTCGCATTAAAACTTTTAAGATTATAGATATCTGTTGCTTTCGCTTTCGCTTTTTAGCAATGATAATTTATTGCTTCACAGCTAAGATTTGAATACCGATTTTACCGTAAAATTTAGCTCAGGCGTATACGCATTGCATCATCGTCGTCGTCTTTGTTTCGGATTTAAGATTAATGGCGGGTGAAGAAGATTAACGAGAAGGATTAACGTTTAATTAATAAATTTAAATTTAATTAATGAATTGGTAGAGTGACGAAGACGAGGGTATAGTAGCCGAGGGAGGAAGCAAGTTATAAAAGCGCTAGTGTGGAGAGAAATGAGAGTGGGTAGTAATCAAGTGCTTCTCAGACTTATCAGTTAGAGTAGACCCATGGTTTTATTAGTTGAACAGAATGAGACACGTGGTCGTTTTAATGGTAGAGAAAGCGATACGACTCTTGAGAGTTGACTTTGTAGTAATTCTAAATGCAATTTAAGGTAAATTTAATTTTTATTTTGCTATTTTGTGTAGCTAAATGACAGCAATTTTTCAGTGGAATTATTTGGAATAAAATTTAAATATAACTAATAAGATATACATTTCATTTTTTGATGAGGTAAAAAAAAATGAAAAGATTTTATAACATATAAGAATATTTAATTCTATATTTAGATATATAGAATGATACAATGAATCAATATTAGGTATGAATATTTATAAAAAAAGGACATAAAAAATAGATGACAAAGATATTAGCAAGGAAGCCAGTTACGTGAATCTGAAAAAAAAGTGTTTGAAATGGATAAGAAAACCGAACATATATTTGTACATAATTAAATGTTGGTTATAATTAGATAATGTAGAAAAATAACAAAAAAGAAATCGACATAAGTTATGATATTACTTACATAAATGTTTGTTTGTTCCAACGACTGAAATAGACTGTGGTACACTGCGTCATACCTCACAATCATCACCCACTCGAACCTGCTTTGGTTTTTTTTTTTTTTTGTCAACTTAACTCAATATCATAATGTTTACACAAATCGTGACACATTACTCACTAAGACATAAGACCTAAAAAATCGTCTGGCAGTGCGGGCTAGGTGATCTGCTTTGCTCTTAAAACATAAATAAAACAAAATTAATTTATATATATATATATATATATATATAATCGAAAATTGACTGTTACGAATTAGTACACGTCGAAAGAAAAAAAAAGGCATTAGCTTTCAACACGTTAATAAATGTGTCGGTGTCTACTAATGCTATTTGTCGTTTTTATATTCTTTTGTTAATCAGGTAATTATTAGTTTTTTATACATGTAATTTAGAAGATAGTGTAATCTGCCTACTACTATGAGAAAAAAAAATGAACGTGAAAATATAAACAGTCAATAGAGAATGTATTTTATAAATTAATAATAGAAAACGAAGAATAAATCAGAAAATAGAAATTAGTTTGATTTCCTTTGTCAACAAAATAAAAATGAAAACGGTTTGCAAATCCCAATGATAAAACATAGCATAAATATTAGTAATATAAAAATATTTTATCTCAAAAAATATTTCTGATTAAATAGTTAAATATCAATTTTTACTATTTTTAAGTTAAAATTAGTCTTATGTGAAATTGTTAAAATATCTTTAACATATTATTTATATATATATATATATATATGAATGGATAGTATTCTGAATCATATATCATCAATGTAATTATTGACAACAAAATATTAGAGATAAAAATATAAAAAAGACAACGAATATCTGGAAATGTGTTTCCAAGATTAATTGATTAGTGAAGAAGTAAGAGAATGAAAGAGGGAATAAAAAAGGAGAGAGTCGAGGAAAGTTGTCGTTGTCCCAACTAATAAGCCAACAACATGTGTGACGCGCGTTTCCATGAACTGTCCGTGTTTGGTACTATTAGCCTCATCATTTACAAGGCGCTCACCTATTTTCATCTTTTTTTTCTTGCTATTTTTATTTTTAATACCATCTCAATCGTATGCAAATTCTTTACCTAATTCAGGATCACTTTAGTCTTCACATATTTGCTAATTTCTTTCTACCTTTTATATATTTATTTTACTTTTAATAAATTTTTGACCAAATAATTAAATATCTATTTTTCCATCGAAATTAGATTTGAAGTAATCGTGTCACCAAATATAATAAGCATTTGGAAATAATATTAAAAAAATCTTCATTACTATAGTGATTAAATAAAAAAACTGCAATTACGATAAAAATTATTTGCGGGAAAATGTTTTTTGTCAAGTGTTTAAATATTCATCTATGTGGTTTTTTTCACTGAATTTGATTTCAAGAAATCACATTGTCCCATGTATATTTTTTGGGATTTTGAAAAAAAATTTTAAGGTATGAATCGAGTCTTATCGACTTTGACAAAAAAATATATTCAAAATTTATTGGCTCAGTGAACTTCATATATTGAAATAGATACCTTTTGTGTGTAAATTGAGTGATCAATTTACATAACATAATTTTTTGGGGGCTTATTCCCATTCATATTAGAGAGTAATCACATCACATGTCATGATTCAATAATTATTGGGTGGCAGAATTGGTAATAAATCAATAATTAAGATTTCTATAATACAAGAATTATTTCAAAACTTTTGTGGATTGTGCAATGTCATTATATCTATATCACCACTTGATTCCGACCAAAAAAAAAAAAATATCACCACTTGATTACAAATCTTTATGATCACAATTTATAAACAAAAGTTTCTAATATATTAAATCCCTACCAGTTTTCAGTTTCAGACAACTCTTCCTTTGTAGAAGAAGAAGAACAAGGATCATTATCTATATCACAGAGTTCTTCATCTTCATCTTCGGAATTAGCTTCAGTGTCTGAACAACTCAGATAAAGCTCATCCTGATGTTGATGACTTGAGTTCAATGGAGAATCATCCAAGATTGAGAGAGGGTTTCTGTTATTCGGGTCATCGTAAACAGCAACATGCCTGTAGTATAGTTCAAGTTCCTTCTCTGCAATTGCTATGAAGTGTTTCACCGATTCAAGAGATTGTTCGTACTTAGATTTTTCATATGCCTGCAAAAGAATCATGATCATGTTAGGAACTACTAAACCAAACATAACCCCTAACAAACATGAAGAGACAACCGGATGATAAAATAATCTCTAATAGTCAAAACCGATAAGTTATTTGAGTGCAAATGCTATTGTAAAACATAGAAAGGTTTCTAGTTTCGAAATCCTAACTGCACGAACCGAAAGCTCATAAGGTTATACCTCTTATTTATCTACAAGAAGATGTATTAAAAAGAATATAAATCTGAAAGCTTACCCTTTTCTTTGATAATGTATCAATTGGAGACATAACTTGTGGCTGTACATAACCCTTCCCTCTGTAAAATATGATCGTATCATCGCCAATTATGTTAACAGGCACACCACCACTCAGTTTGGCTAGCTTCTCTGCGTATTCTTGCACTTGGCCTGGCTTACTATTATTGCAAATAACCTTAACAGTTTCATGTTTTTTCCAATGTAGATGCATGTTTAGAATAACACCACCAAATACTCCTCTTCTCCCAATCGGTACGTAATTAGATCTTTTCTGACCCATTTTCTTCAGGTAGAAACGTTCTTCCCCTGTAAGCTCATGGGGTTGAACCTCAGGTCCTTGTACTTTTGCAACTTCATATCGTTTGAGTTTTTCAATCAGCAATGCTTCTTTGATTTTGGCCTGATAAAAGGAGCAGCACCAAACATTAAGTGAAACATCAATTCATCAAAATCACAGTATTACTATTGAATTAGGCTCTCACAAACCTTTTCAAGCTTGTACTTTATTCTTTCCTCTGCATTAGCAAACTTCTTCTTCTTCCCTTTAACAGTAAGTCGCCTCGGGTCTTTCCTGTTAGCTGCATTCCTTTCCTCTCTTTCTTTCTTCCGTTTCAACTTAAGCCGCTTTTTAGTCAGCCATTTCCATTTCTTGGGAGGATCAACTTCTCGAGTTTCAAACTTTGGCTTCCCTTCTGATATCACTAGATTTATTGTACCATGACTGAAACATCTACATATCGGCCTTGAGATTGTTGTCGGTACAAAGAATGTCGATGTTGAATAATAAAACTCTTGGCTTTGGGGAAGCAACCTAATGGGGATCAATTTGACAAGAGTACAATTACAAATTGGGACATAACTACTAAACTATGAGTTATATGGTCGCAGATATACAAACCTGGGTGAAATGAGAAATGGATATGAATATCTGAGAAGAGATGAAGCTCTTTGAAGGGTACGAACAAAAGCAATTGCCATAAATTTGGATACTTTTAATTAAATATCCTCGAGAATCAAGTGTTTCTTAAATCCTGTCGCAATAAACCAGCCAAAAGTATCCAAATTTAGAATAACAGTTTTGGTCAAATCCACTAAGAAGCATTTCATCGAACAAGTGGTGAACAAACAGCCAAAGTAACAAAGGTTACTACATTAGTTTTGAGAATTCGATACTCGACGAAATTCAAAAACTTGTAACCCATATCGAAGATAAAAAGATGAATACTTAGAATATAAAAACTTTACCGATGCTCACTCAGCTGGGTTGTTGAGAAAGCCTTCGCTGTAAAGGATTGGGGATTTGTTTTTGTTTCTTCAAATCAGAATCATAAAAGATTGGAGCAAAATGAAGCACACTGAATTCGTCCCGGAGGCGTGGTTTATGGAACCAGCGACCGTGGTTTCGCCGGAGGTGATGATGGCTCGGCGAAAGAGAACGAAAAGGGAGAAGGGGTTATCATTTGGACCTAGGCAACCAACAGAGCCCATTACCCAAAACCCACAAGAAATCAAGTCGGACGAACAATCTAGCCTTATTTTGCTTAATTTAATCATTTTGCTTTTTTATAATATCTTTTGCTATATGTGAGTATAGTTCTAAATTGGTTTTAGGATGTCATAGAGAATTTTATGGAATCATAGATATAAGATACGACATTAATAAGAATGATTTTGATGGATTTCTAACATTTGAATTGTAATGCTAGAATATGGAGGAACCAAGGAGTTATAAATATATTATAGGGATAATTAAACACTAGAAGTGTTTGACAATATGCCTAAAATAACTGTACATGAGCAATAATAGTTCTCTAACCAATTAATGTGAATATTTGTGAAGAAGGTTTTCTAACACCAAAACTAAGAAAAACTCAAATAATTAAATATTAATCTGGCCGAATTTTTCTCAATCTATTAGTCAGTGAATTGCCATAGCAGCTCACCGACTTTGGAACAATCCAAATGAAAAAGAGACTACAAATCCAAAAGTGAGTAATCGAGCATCGATTTCGTCAACAAAAATAACAGACAATTGATTTCGTGAGAGAGAAGATATACCTTCACGAACTTCGTTTTCGTCGCATTATTTACCAACCAAAATCGAACTCAAAATATAGATCGAAATTTAGCTTAGATTCCAGTTGATGAGCCGATTGAGGACGAGAATCTTGCCGACAACGAGACCGACGAGAGAAGAATGAACAATTTTTTCAATGTAGAAAATTTAGGTTTTCGTTTCTGAGAGTAGATAGGAAAAAAGGGATCAATCATTTCTGAAAGTTGTATTTATGTAATACTTAACATTCTGTTTTTACAAAATTTATTTTGTTATATTTCCGTTTCGATCCGTTTCGACCTATATTCTGTTTTTAAAACTCTATAACTATCTTAATTTGTCTATAAAGTTCAAATAAGTTCTTCTCAGTTTTAGAAGAACATCGTTCCATCTTTCTCCATCTCTTTACTATCCCGAATTTAATACAGGTTGGGATAGAAATTGTATCCGTCTCGAATTTTATATGGAATCACCCTACTATGAATCGGACTTTGTCGTTGATAAACTTAATAATTAAATATCAATCTAATCTCCGTAGATATTTTCACTACAATACTACCAAAAATACGTATTTGAAGAAATTAAAAATCTTTTGAAAGAGTCTTAAATCTATATATTTGTGCTATGATTTGTAGAACAATTCCTAATGTTTCCATATTGACTCAATGAATGGGACCGAAACATAACTTGTTCAGTGATTATTACCTTTATTTTTTATATATTCAAAGAAAGAAAAACATACATTCAGACATACTCAAAGTTAACTACATATAAAAAACTGTCGGAACGTGTCTCAAATCATGCTATTGATGAAGCCATTGCGTAACGTTTCACCGACATGCGGAGGAGCAGCAGATGCAGTGGGCAAAATAACAGCCTCTCTCTGTGCCTCAATGAACCGCCTCATCGTCTCTTCGTCTACTCCAAAAGCCATAGCCAATGAAGTCAGATTCAGAGTCTTAAGTAGTGAGTTTGATCCGACCAAGAACTGAGGCCGATTCTTGCGAGCCGATGTAGTGAATCCTACAAACTCAAACGGTGCAGTTCTAGATGCTATCTGACAAAAGGCGAAGTAACGAGGAATCCAAAACACATCTCCTACTGAGACTCTTGTCTTCATTGCTAAAGTTCCGTTTGGAAACACAACTTCAATCTCTCCAGAACCAGCCAACACAATGCCATATTCTGTTGCTGTTGGGTTCATGTGTGGAGCCATCATTGATCCCTGAAATATAAAGGTTGGTTATTTGATCGGTTCAATACGGTTTACTCTTGGTTTTGTCTAAACCAAACCAATCTTTTGAACTAAGTTGGTCAATAGCTATCTAAGAACTACAAAATGATCTGTTTTGAGCCAACACATTTATCTAGAGCTTGCTCAATGACATTTTACCAAATTTTTCAATTCACATAGATAGAAAATATAGACCTAATTCAATAGAGAAATTATATGAATCATACCGCGGTGAGATTAACGAGATAAACACCGATCCCTGAGTGTTTAAGAGGCTCATAATCGTCATAATCAAGAGCTATACTCCATCCATAGTCGTTTTTAAAACTGCTTTTCTGATCATAAATGTTGTATGAATCCTCACACTTGGAAGATCCTGACCCTTTATTCTTTTGTTCTGTTAGATCCAATATCGATCTTATAATAGTCCTCCAAGACCACCCTGAACTGTATTGCTGGTCTTGAGAGGATCCTTGTTTCATCTCCAAGAGTTTCTTTAGATGCTTATGTTTCTCTTCATGTCTCAACCCCAAGAAATTGGACCACATTGTTGGAGCCCATTCTCTAATGTGCACAATTGGGCCACGGAATTGACTCATCATCATTTGTTGCAGCTCTGGTCTAGTAACCTATAAGTATAAGACCGGTTTGAGATTGAGATTGACACAACCACAAGACCAATATAAATATGAGAGTTTCAAACACCAATTTCCACAATTTAGTGATCAAACAATAGAAACCTTAATAATATAACCATTTAGGTCGAAATGTACTTACATTAAGTGCTGAAGTTAAAGTGTCGGGATCGAAGCCGGCAAGAACAGAAGACTGTCCTCCACCTATATAGAAAGGCTATCACAGAAGCAAACAAGTTAGGCAAACCAAAATTTTCCTTAAACAATGCGACTTTAGTTAGTTGTTAATGTCAAAACTAAGTACTTGGAAGGTCTCTAAACCGAGGCTCTGCGTTGGATCAATGCTGAGAATGACGTGAAGTCGTTGGCCTTGTCCTGTATTGAGCAAATAAAAGACAGAACCAGCTGGAATCCAATAGATGTCTCCTCCTTTCAGTCTCCTCTCTCCAAATTCATCTTTGCATATCACTCCAAGCGTTGCTTCACCTGCAAGTAAACACAAATTAGAAAGAGAGAGAGAGAGGGAGTAAGAGTGTTTGTGTGTGAGATAGAAAGAGAGACCTTGACGAATGAAGATTAGGAGGCTAGAGTCAAGATATTGAGGGACAAAGAGGGTTTTAGGTTCCATTGTTAGAAATCCAATGTGCATTGGCTTCTCAATGATCCTTCCTCTTGGAGATACCACAACTCTCATATCTCCACCTTCTGATTTGATTACTTGTTTCCATTCTTTCATCATGAACCTTCCTTTTCGTCCTTCTCCTCTGCCGCCTCCCGGCCACTCTCCTCCACCTTCACCCCAATCTCCTCCTCGTCCGCCTCCCCCCGGCCACTTTCCTTCACCTCCACCCCAATCTCCTCCTTCTTCTCCCCAATCTTCTTCTCCTTCATACCCATTTGATCTCATCATCATTACTCCATGGAACAGAACCAACAGAAGCAAAAACCCAAAAGTTGTCTTGTTTTTCTCCATTTTTCTCCAATCTCTTTGATGATTCAAGATGTTCTGCTCCCTTTGTAAGAAGGATGCATGCATATATGTGTTAAGTAGAACTAAGGACAACGACACGTGTCCCACATGCAAAACTTTAGAGCCTTCGTGTCTACACAAAGTTTCTTTTATAAGAATTTGATACATTTAACGTTTTCTTTCCACCACCTCTCCTCTCATTGTCTCGTTTTGCTACAAATTCGATAGATTTGTAGCTACTTAGCGACCTTGACTCGATCCATTTATTGCGAAAGAAATACTTAAAAACGATAGCAAAACATTTCTTTAACACCGGTACTGGACAAAAAGGAAGACAAACATGAATTTGGAGCCTCGCTTATTAGATATGACCCGTGCATTTATTTTTGAAAAAAAAAAAACTTAATATATAATATTAAAATCACATTCTGGAAATTATATGTTTTATTCAAAAAATGTTTTTAAAAAATAAAGAAATGAATTATAATTTAAACTTATATTTACATATCTTACTTTAGACATATAAATAATTGTTATTCTTTTAGTTTAAAAATATATTTTAAATTATTCTATGGAAAATAACATACCCAAAATCAAAATTTTTACTCTGTGATAATTGTTTAGCTCAAAATTTAATTTAAAACTTTCTTTCATATATAATCTTCACTAAATAATTTTTTACTCTAATTTGACACATGAAACAATTCTGTTGATTACTAACTTTTGAAATCCAAATTTATAGATATTCGGATTTGATTTTATCTTTTTTTTTCTAAATAAAATATTAATACGAAATCATTTTTAATCGTTAGATTTGACACATGAAACAATCTCGTTGATTAGTAACATTTGAAACCCAATTTTATGTATATTAGTATTTGATTTTATCTTCTTTTAATAAAATATAAATATAAAATAATTTTTGATCGCCTGATTTGACACGTGGAACAATCTCTCTGATTAATAACTTTTGAAACCATATTAGAATTTAATTTTATCTTTTTAATAAATATAAATATAGAATAATGTTTAATCGTTAGATTTGACACATGAAAAAATGTCGTTGATTAGTAACTTTTGAAACCCAATTTTATATAATAGGATTAGGATTTGATTTTTGTCTTTAAATATAAATATAAAATATTTCTTGATCGATGGATTTGACATGTGGAAAAATCCCGTTGATTAATAACTTTTGAAACCTAATTTTATATAATAAAATAAAAATTTCAATAAAAGATAGATACATAATAATCTTTGATCGTTGGATTTGACATGTGTAACCGTCATGTTTCTTAGTAACTTTTGAAACCTAACTTTATATAATAGGATAGAATTTGATTTTATATTTTTTAATAAATATAAATACGGAATAATTTTTGATCGTTGGATTTGACATGTGAAACAATCGCGTTGATTAGTAGTAATAGGGAAAAAAATCAATAAAAAATATATATGAAATAATCTTTGATCGTTGGATTTGACATGTGGAACAATATCGTTGCTTAGGAACTTTTGAAAGCCAACTTTATATAATAGTATATGATTTGATTTTATCTTTTTTAATAAATATAAATACAGAATAATTTTTTATCGTTAGATTTGACACGTGTAACAATCCCGTTGATTAGTAACTTTTGAAACCTAAATTTATATAATAGGATTAGGATTTACTTATATCTTTTTTTTAATAAACTAGAAATATGGAATAATGTTTGATGGTTGGATTTGACATGTGGAACAATCCCGTTTGATTATTAACTTTTGAAACCCAACTTTATATAATATGATATCTTTTTTAAATAAAATATAGATGCGGAATAATTTTTAATCGTTGGATTTGACATGTGGAACAATCTTGTTGATTAGTAACTTTTGAAACCCAACTCTATATAATAGGATATTTCATAGATGAATTGGTTAAACAAACTTGCAGAACAAATAGCAGAATGTTCAAACGCCTTCTACTCAAATATATATAACCAAAAAGAAATGAGGAATGTAAGTTAGCCCTTGTTATAAAACCTCATCCCGAACCTCGAAATGAACCCAATATGATGAAATATATGAATGAGTCCTAAATTTCTATTCCCGAAAAACTGAAACTGAATTTGAACTAAAACCAAATCAAAAACTGAATGAGTATCTGATATATTTTTATTAAATTTTATTTTTTCTTTCAGATTTTAGTTCTGTTAAATCTTTTTTTTTAATTTATGGATCGTTAGATTTGATACATAGAAGAATCTTATTGATTACTAACTTTTGAAACCAAATCTTATTAGCTTATTATATAATAGGATGCTCCAAAATTTTGGATCATTGGATTTGACACGTGAAGGAATCCCGCTGATTACCAACTTTTAAAACCCAACTTTAAATAATAGGATATGATACTACAATATTTTGGATCGTTTGATTTGATACGTGGAAGAATTTCATGGATTACTAACTTTTGAAACATAAATTTATATAATAGAATTGTGAATAAAGATAAATATTTTGTTGTATAAATAAATATTTTAAAATTATTTTATCTTTTCTTAATAAAATATAAATATGGCAAAAAAATTTATTATTGAATTTGACACATGTAACAATTATGTTGATTACTAGCTTTTGAAAACCTAACTTTTATATAATAGAATTATTAAAAAAAAACTAATATTACTTTATTTTATACTTACTATGAAATAACTATTTGTGATTTTTAAAAATTTTATAATTATAAATAAAAATAATTATTTATATATTTTTACGTTAGGACTGCGAATAGAGATAAATATTTTGTGGTAAATATATATATTTAAAAATAAAGATATTTTAAAATCTATAAAAATATTGCAAATTATTGGATCTTTAGATTTGACATATGAAATAATCTTATTGATTACTAACTTTTGAAAACCCAACCTTATATGATAGGATTAAGAAAAGATATAAATACTAATAATTTTGTGTTTTAAAATATATTTTATTCCTTCTTTAAATACGCAAATAGCCGAGGACAGGTGGCCCAGTGGTGTTGTCACTTTATAAATCCTCAAGGCACCAAGGTTCGAATCCCCTACATGCAGTATAAAGGAGAGGATTAAAGGCCACTAGGCCAGTTGACAAAAAAAAAAATGCAAATACCGTAAAATTTTAACCGTTAGATTTGACACGTGAAAGGATCATGTTCATGAGTAATTTTGAGATTCAACTTTATATAATAGGATTGTGACTATTTGAAATAATTTTCTTTATAAAAATTATCTAATAATTTGAAAGAGAGTAAAATATATTATGACCACATAGTTTAATGATCACTTAATTCTTTTTTTTTCTCCAATGATCACTTAGTTCTATTTTTTAAAATTGGTACAATTCTAAAAGCACCTCTAACAAATACTTCAAACCCTTAAATATGTAAAAAAAATATTTAAAAAATTGACTATATAACCGTGAGAAAACATATAACGGTTTGAGTTGGGGGTGGGGGATGGCGTCAATACGATTTAAAACCGTTTATATTGATGATGATGGAAGTACTGATTGTATGATGATTGTAGTATTGTGGATGAATTATGAATATGGTTATGAATATATATATATATATATAAACAAAGTAATATTTTTTTGAAAAATCAGTCAAAATAAATACCAACTTTCAAAGATTTGCCAAATAAAATACAAACTCTTTTATTTGTCAAAATAAATACAAAATTTTATTGATCTAGCAAAATTTAGTTTGAAATTAGTCAACAATAATGTGACGTTAATCACAGTTAACGTCGTTAAACTTTAGGTTAGTCAAATGAGAACAAGAATTTGGACAAATATAAGTCTCAACTGTTTGACCCAATATAAAAACACACCTGGATCTCGAGTAGTCATTTTTCAGTACAAAGGACACACCATTTAAATGAAGAAGAAACACTATAATTAACTACAACACTTCCGATTCTTCTACGAGCATCCAAAGCTTTCAATTCTAAGTCAAATATGCCGTCTTCGACTTTTCTATGGCTTTGTCAATATCATCAACCTCCTTCCTTGTCTCATTTCATTTTCCCCTATCCACTCAACTTCTCCTTCAAAATCTTCTTCTCAATTGAAACCCTTTTCAATTTAGGGATTTTGAAATCGAAGAAAAATCAAAAGAAACATACTAGGAAGGAGTGAATCGTAGAAGAAGGGGAGAAGAAATAGAAAGGGAGAAGAAGAATTAAGTTAAAAAATTTAGAGATCTTACAATGAATAAACTTAACAACGTTAACCTCAGTTAATGTCACAAAATTATTGACTAATTTCAGGTTAAATTTGGCTAGATCAACAAAAGTTTGTATTTATTTTGGTAAATAGAAGAGTTCGTATTTTATTTGGCAAATATCTGAAAGTTCGTATTTATTTTGACTATTTTTCCTATATATTTTTGATTTATTATAGTTAAATATCATTAGGAAAAGATAGATCCAACTAAAAACTATGGCATATAGGGTTTGATTGCTCTCCTATACCAATTTAATAGAAATTTTGGGTGAAATGTTATGAATCGAGTTTTGTTGATCTAATTGTTAAAAAAGAAAAAATATTAGGTGAAATGGTTAATCATCAACACTTAGGTTCCGGTTACCTAACTAAATTGACATATCAACCCATTAGTATCAATTTCGTATAGATGGGTTTGGTTGGACTTAATTTATGGACCTTCTTCCATCTTCATTTGTAACTCTTCTTTTTTTCATTTATTCTTTCCTTCTTTGGGTCTTCAAAATGGGAAAAGAATTCCCGCATTTATTTAGAGAAACTTAAAATAAAGGAAGTCCTAAAATAGTTACAAGATAACATGTCTAACCGACCCAACACCATTCGCATCTTCTATGACCAACTGTCTAACATAATCCATACTTGAATATAAAAGTATAAAAACCTAAAGGTAAAGAAAATAGGCAATTCCCTAATACACGTAAGCTTCATGGTAACTCAGATCGGACATATAAATAATGTAAATAAGTTGTTTAACTCTATAGTGATCCATCAACTACCTTAATATAGCAAGCATCCTTTAGAGAAAACAAAAGTGTGTATATACAAGATTGCAAAATTGGGTTTTGTGTATATGTGTTGGAAATAACTCAATAAGCAATATTACATAAAATGTAATGTTAAAGACAAGTTCAGCTAATTCAGTTTGTACTATTTAGTAGTTTAGCATTAAAGTCAGGTTTGTATGTTGAGACCAAATGTGTTGTAATATATAGTCAAGATAATGAAATCAAAAGTTAATAAGATTCTAGATAGAAAGACAAAAGAAAAGTTCAACTGTTGTTCAAATCAACTTTTTGTACGGTGCGGAAGAATCAATCCACAGTAAAGTAATTATGAATAATGTTCCAAAAGAAATCAAACCGCGTTGTTGCTCTTCGTAACAAGTCTGTCTCGCATTGTCCAAGAGAAAAATGTGTACATTTGTGCCACAGAATTAATTATAGTTTTTAGAAATTAGATTTTAGTATTTATCCTCTGTCCGAATATAAACATCAAATTAATAGATAATTCTTGATTGAAAGAAAAGACGCATGTGAAGTGATTGGATTACGTAACTGGCAAGAAAAATGTCGTCAAGGATAATGACTTATTGTTATCAAATTGTCAGAATTTTTTTTTTCTATCATTGAACTCATGATTCACAAAATATATTAACTTTTAGTTTATCATACTTTTAAATACTTTTAATGTCTGGTTGGTAACACCATTATTTTTTAAAAAATAGGTAAAACAAATTTTGTTTGAATACAATCTTTTGAAAAAAGTGGTTGATAAAAAAAGTCGTTTGAAAATTAATATTAATTAGTAACATTACAATAATATAATTTGATTTTGATAATTATTCTAAAATCTGCAATAACATAAAGTTTAACATTTTTTATATAAGAAAAAATATAGATTATAATTACTATTTCTAAAATAGATACTAGCAAATAACTATTTTTCTAAATGTAAACGAATTCTTTTCTTGAACTATAATGTGAATCATATATTATTACTTAAATTATAATTATGCGTAAACTGTAAAATAAACAATCGTTTGTTATTCTAAATAACCGTCGTTTCCCAAATTACTGTAAATAATTTTTTTTGAAAATAATTTTTCAAACGACCATAAATAAATCTAAACAACCATTTGAAAAAATTATTTGCAAAATATTGTTTCATACAAATTACTAATTAATAGCAAAATAAACATATTTATTGCAAATGAATTTTTTTTGCTACCAATTACAGATTATAAATAAGTCAACGATTATTTGTAAATTATCATTTCGAAAAATTGTTTCAAAATTAGTACTAATTAGTAACAAAATAATCATATTGTTTGCGAACGAATTTTTATACATAACCAATCAAACTCAAATGTATATAAATTTTAGATCTAAAATCTAAAATATGCCTATATAATTAGCATGTTAAGAATTTTAACCTTTTATCAAAAAAAAAAAAATGAGCCATCTTGTAGAAGTTCTTAACCAATAATGATATAACATTGATACTAACCTAAAACCAACAGTCTACATAGTTACAAGGGATAAAGTCTTCCAAATATATTCATATCATCATTTACTTTTTTTACACACACTTGATATGGTATATTCGAGTACTATTTACTTTCGTTTTTTGGTAGACAGTACTATTTACTTTTTACATATATCTTTCTTTCTATTTTATCCAAGAAAAATGTATTCACAAAGTCACTAAATTTTGTCGTAAATAAATAGTTTTTGTGTCGACTCAAAGTGGATTGTGTTATGATGTTTCCTGAATCTGTTTCTAAAATATTCATTTTATCTTTTGTGAAGAATTTTAAAAATCAAATTATGAATAAAACCATGAGGTTTGGTTGCAATGGGAAAAGAAAACCATGCAAAAATTGAAAAAGTCTGCGCCATTTTTATTCAAGTTTGACACTGTCCCCTTCACACTCTTATTAAATAAATTTGCATTATAATTTATTTTGAAGACTAAGAAAGCTATTAAAAGAAATGAAAAACGATGAAAACTTTAGATTAATTTTCAACAAATGATGCAAACTTTAGAAATTAATTTATAACTAAATATCTAACATGTTTGACAAATTACGCAAAACCGTGTCCTCGTGGCCATCCCATACGTGCATCACAATTTGACTCCTTAGAAAAGTAATATTATCTTTTTGAAAAACAAAATAAATTATTTGTATTATTGAGTTTTGAATATTGATTTGTATTTTTGACTGAACATTATACAAAGTTATTTCTTTTGGTAAATTAAGAGAGGCAGGAGAGTTTGTACTTTGTCGTGATATATTTGAATATGTGTTCTAATTAGACAAGAAACAAAATCTAATAAAGTTGTAAAAAGTTATTTCTTTTGGTAAATTAAGAGAGGCAGGAGAGTTTGTACTTTGTCGTGATATATTTGAATATGTGTTCTAATTAGACAAGAAACAAAATCTAATAAAGTTGTAAAAAGTGATTTCTTTTGGTAAATTAAAGTTGTAAAAAGTTATATAGAAATTTTTTGTGTTTTTTAATTTTGTTGGCGTGTCGTATTCACCTTACCATAAGTTGGTTCCACATGTTTTTTTCTTTCTGAAATATGGGTACATATTGGTGACTCGCAGCAATAGCATAAATATAAAATGCACTAATTCAAGTTCAAGAATTGGATCAAACAATGATATAACAGAAGCTTAATTATAGAACACGAAAAATCAATGGCTAATAACATGATATGTTATGACAAGCAGCTTGTGATCCAATGACAATGGATCGGACTTAAAGCTTTAAAAAGTTCGCATGTTCGATTTTTTTACTATACGAAACTAAATCATAATTTTCTGGTCACCTCTACACGGATATATGTTTATGCTTTCGGCTCATTTGAATATCCGAAAGCGAGGATTTATCCATGAGATGCATCACTCCAAAGAGAATAGTCCAAACTTCTTCATAAGGTTTAGGAATTTTTGAGTTATTAAAAAAACAAAATATAATAATAATAACGTGATATGATATCCAGAAAATAATATAAATTTAAATAAATTTATTTTTAATTTTAAGATGCATTTATTTTTAATATTTTTTCCGTAATTTGTCTGAGAAAAGTACATAATTAAGCACGTTCGAAATAGATCCATATTAAAACGAGTGAAATACTAGAAAAATAATTATTATTAATATTGTATAATGGAGAATAAAGCACTTGACATAATCACCTAATACAACTGTGACTACATGCCCAAATTTGGTGTCGGACCCAAATTACTGTTGGAGACTTTCTGGTTACTATACTAATCACTTAACTTTGTTAAAGTCTTCTTTACTAATTAAGCAATTAACATAAAAAGGAAAAATCAATTAGTTCAAATGTGTTAATCATTTTCAACTTGGTTTTGTTATCGAATTCGTTTGCTATAAGAATATCACTTAAATTTATAAAGGTTAAAACAATATTTATATTTTTAATTTCAAAAATGATAGAATAAAAATCTGTAAAACCCGATGAAGAGGCCTCTCTAACTGATGCAATTATGAAATTAGAAGGACTGAAGGTTGGTACATTTTTTTTTCCTTTCGGCTGCTTATGATAGTAAAGTGTCTGGAAAAAGTAAAGTCAATTTGTGTAATCATTAAAAATTACCCTAATTGCCTTCAAACCTAATTTTAATAATATATATTATTGAAAGTATTGGTTAGAGATTCAAATCTAGTTTAGAATCTCTAATGACATCATTAAATAAATGCAGAATTAAATCTATTTTATTGATTATGTTTACTCTGGTTTAGTATTTCATTTAAATTGTGTTCTGATTAAGTTCATATAAAATTGGTTCAAGTTACTGTGAACTGGTTACAAACTAAATCAGAACCAATCAATATACTATATCATCTTTTTCGGTTATTGAATAAACCATCAGAGTTTCAGATACCAAAATTGACATGGTATCCGAGCGGTGATTCTGATTTTTTCTTCAGGATTTGTTCGATTTTCTCTTCGATCTTTTTTAATTTTTTTGTTTTGATCTTCATGGTGGATGATACCGCTAATTCTAGATCAGTGATCCCAGCGACGGTGGTTGTGTTGCCGTACGCCTTGTCAAGCTCCAACAATCCCAGTGCCTTTTTCGCCGATCATGTTGAATGGTGAAAATTATAACGAATGGTCCGTGGAGTTCTTAAATGTGTTGCAAGCTAAAAGAAAGATTGGCTTCATCAATGGAACCTTGAAAAAACCTGCAAATACATTTCCTAATTTTGAGAACTGACTGAAGTTGAATTCAATGCTTGTGGGATGGATTCGAGCTTCTATATAACCAAAAGTAAAATCCATGGTGACATTCATATATGATGCTTACGATCTCTAGAATGAAGTCAAACAACGTTTTTCTGTTGGAAATACCATTCGCGTTCATCAAATAAAAGAACAGATAGTTTCTTGTAAGCAAAATGGAAGAACAGTCATAGAGTATTATGGAAAATTGTGTTATTTATGGGAAGAACTTCAAATGTATAGGCCTTTACCATTGTATACTTGTGGAGCTGGTACAAATATCTCTAAAGAAAGGAAAAAAGAAAGGCTTCACCAATTCGTTATGGGTCTTGATGATAGTAGATTTGGGAATGTTTGTACCTCAATAATAGGATTTGAACCTTTACCTAGCCTTGCTGATGCTTACTCAAGAATCATTCGTGAAGAAAGGAGAATTTAGTTGGCTCATGAACGTGATTATCAGCAAAATGTTGTTGGCTTTATTGCTTGTGGAGATAATCGGGTTATTTACAAATCAGATCAATATACTGTGAATAAACCTGATATTTCGGTTCTTGTGAACAATCACATATCTAGTTGTACTCATTGTGGGCGTTCTGGTCACGAAAAGAAGGACTGTTGGCATCTCGTAGGTTTCCTTGAATGGTGGTTGGATATGGCAAATAAACAAGAGAAAATCAAGCCATCTGGGAAAGAAAATAGTCAGAATAACAACAGAGACAAAACCATATGACTGCAGTTCGCAATGCCCACGCCACCAGCTCTAATGGATTTTTATTTCTAGAGCTAACTGCTGAACAATGGAAGACTTTGCAAACTCTTCTCAACGACAAACACAACACGTCAAACTCAGATAAGTTGTCAGGTAAAGAAGGGCTTGACAATGTGATCATTGACTCAAGGGCATCGTATCATATGACATGACATCTTATATTGCTTCAGAATCTGCAAAAAATTGCACCATGTGCAATAGGTTTTGTCGATGCCAGTAAGACTTTTGTTGTTAATTCTGGCACTCTCACTCTTTCCTCAACAATTACTTTACCTAATGTTCTTTATGTTTCATCACTTAATTGCAATTTAGTGCCTGTTTCAAAATTATTGAAACAAACTAAGTGTATTGCTCTCTTTACTGAAACAGTTTGCGTGTTGCAGGACATTTCCTCGATGAAAGTGATTGGAATCGATAAAGAACAAGATGGAGCCTATTGTTTTGGCCTGGATGCTGCTCAGATTAACTCTGCTTCTCAAAAAGATGATAGTGAACTCTGGCATCTGAGGCTTGGACTTCCTTCATCTTCTATTCTAGCTCGATTACCAGTTTTCTCAAAACAATATATCTCTTTTCCTTTAAACTCTTGTGATACTTGCTTTCATGCTAAACAAACTAAGAATGTTTTTCCAGATAGTGATAATACAGCTAAAGAACCTTTTTTTTTTAATTCATTGTGATATTTGGGGTCCTTATAAAACCTCTTCTTCTTGTGGTGCTTCTTAATTTTTAGCAATTGTTGATGACTATTTTTGTGCAATTTGGACGTATATGTTATTGGCAAAGTTTGAAGTTAAGAAAGTTTTGCAAGATTTTTTTGCTTATACTGAGAAACAGTTTGGAAGATCTGTAAAAATCGTCTATAGTGACAACGGGTCTGAATTCTTATCTTTATCTCATTATTTTCATAGCCATGGTATGATACATCAAACCTCTTGCACTACACTACCCAGCAAAATGGGAGAGTCGAACGTAAACATAGACACATTTTAAATGTAGCCATATCCTTGTTGTTTCAATCGTTCATTCCTATAAAATTTTGGGGAGAGGCGATTCTTACTACTGCTCATTTAATCAATCGTACTCCCACTTATGTTCTTAATGGCAAGTCTCCTTTTGCTATTCTTCATAACAAAGAACCCTCTTATCAGCATTTAAGAGTTTTTGGGTCTGCTTGTTATGTTCACTATCCTCATGCTCGTCAAGATAAATTTAGTGAACAAAGTCTTCTTTGTATCTTCGTAGGTTATCTTTTTTGTCAAAAAGGATGGAGAATCTTTGATATTACTAACAATAAGTATATTGTTTCTCGTGATATAGTTTTCTGTGAAAATATTTTTTCATTTGCATATCAAATGATTTCGCATGATATTCAATCTCTCAGTTCTCCTATTACTGATGAAGATTGGTTGCCAATCACAAATATACCGGACATGGGTAGCTTTGACATAGAACCTTCTTCGAAACATGTTGTACCGTGCTCAGCTGATGCTTCTGCATCAGATACAACGAATCAGACCACTCTTACCAATTACTCGATTCTTCCTGATACTAACAATTCCGCTGCGCTAACTTCTTCTAATGTTTCCTCTGATGTTTCTATTTTTATTGGTGCATAGTCTACATTAATAGTTGAACCTTGTGTATCTCGTGAGCCAATTAATCAAGAACAAGTTGTTCTTGCACCTGCAACTGATACAACTATTTCAAGTGATAAGAGAAACACTTATACATTTGGTACAAGTGGTGCCAAACCAGAATCTATTTATCGCACATGTCGGCTTCCTTAACCATATGTGCGCCTTAAAGACTATTATCAGTACAATGTGAAGTGTGATAGTAATGTATCCGAACCACAATCAGAGGAGAATGGTACATCTCTTTACCATTTAACAGATTATATTCTGATGATCAATTTTCATCTAGTCACAGGGCCTTCTTATCTAAGATCATGGACTCTGTAAAACCACAACATTTTGGTGAAGCAGTCAGAATAAAAGTGTAGAAAGATGCAATGATGAAAGAGATCATTACTCTAGAGTTTCAGCATACTTGGGATATTGTGGATCTTCCTCCTGGTCGTGTGGCTTTAGGATCTCAATGGGTTTATAGAACCAAATACAATTTAGATGGCACAGTAGAAAGATACAAAGCACGTCTAGTGGTACTGGACAACAATCAAGTGGAAGGTGAAGACTATTCAGAGACTTTTGCTTCAGTCGTGAAGATGACAACAGTTAGATCTCTTCTATGTCTTGTAGCAGCTCGAGGTTGGGACGTCTTTCAAATGGACGTTAACAACGTTTTTCTACATGGAGATTTGGAAGAAGAAGTATACATGAAGCTTCCTCCGGGTTTCCGTCATTCTCATCCTAATAAAGTGTGTCGATTGCGTAAATCTTTGTATGGGTTAAAACAGGCTCCTCGCTGCTGGTTTAAGAAGGTTTCAGATTCTTTGCTTCGCTTTGGCTTCACTCAGTCTTACGATGATTACTCATTCTTATCTTACACGAAGAATGGGAAGAAGATTACAGTATTGGTATACGTGGATGACCTTCTTATATGTGGAAATGATAATTACTTTGTTCAGAAGCTTAAAGATTACTTGAGCAGTTGCTTTTCAATGAAAGATCTTGGAAAATTGAAATATTTCCTCAGTATTGAAGTTAGTAGAGGACCGGATGGAATTTTTCTTTCCCAGCGCAAATATTATCTTGACATAGTAGCTGATAGTGGCTACTTAGGATCTAAACTTGTTTTTACCCCACTGGAGCAGAATTATAAACTAGCTGAAGATAATGGTCCGCTTCTATCTGATCCAACTAAATACCAAAGACTCATTGGTCGCTCATATATTTGACTAATACCATACCTGATTGCAACTATTATGTTCATGTGTTGTCTCAGTTTATACAGAATCCGAGAGAGGCACATTGGAATGCAACATTAAGGGTGGTTTGTTATTTGAAAGGATCTTCGAGAATAGGAATTCTTCTCAAATCTGATTCTGATTTGCGTTTAACTGTCTGGTGTGATTTGGCATGGGCATCATGTCCACTTACTCGCAGATCTTTGAGTGCTTATGTCGTGTTATTAGGTGGATCTCCGGTAGCTTGGAAAACTAAGAAACAAGATATTGTATCTCACTCTTCAGTAGAAGCCGAGTATCGTGCTATGGCTGCAGCTCTAAGAGAGATCAAATGGTTCTGTCGTTTGTTGGCTAAGCTTGGTATTAAGCATCCTGATCCGGTATGTTTTGCGATAGCAAAGCAGCAATATATATCGCTTCAAATCTCGTTTTTCATGAACGGACGAAGCATATAGAATTAGACTATCACTCAATAAAAGATGCAGTTCAAGACAAGATCATTACTCTCCAACATGTTAAGACAACAGAACAACTAGCGGACATGATGACCAAAGCCATAGGTCGTGATCAGTTCAGGTTTCTTTTAGCTAAGTTAGGTGCTCAAAATCCTCACACTCTAACGTGAGGGGGAGTATTGAAGGCATTGGTTAGAGATTCAAATCTAGTTTAGAATGTCTGATGACATCGTTAAATGAATGTAGAATTCAATCTATTTTATTGATTATGTTTACTCCGGTTTAGTTTCATTTAAATTATGTTCTGGTTAAGTTCGAATAAAACTAGTTCAAGTTAATGTGAACCGGTTACAAGCTAAATTAGAATCAATCAATGTTGTATATCATCTTTCTCGATTATTGAATAAACCATCAAAGTTTGAGATACCAAAATTGATATATAATAATCTTAATATAAAATTATGGAGATATCAATCGAGTGTTAATAAAGAATTTAGTTGGACTAAAACTTGAGCTTATGCTCTAATTTTTCCGGTTTAGAAATTTGCATATAAATATGTTAGAATTAATTATATAAATTTGTCACTAAACCATACATTGGTTGCTTAGACCATAGTAATAATTAGTCATTTTTTTCCGATTAACCACAAAACAAAATTTTAAGTCATTTCGACTTCCTACCGACATATAACGAACTAACGATGAACATAATATTCTTTAATTATATATATAAACAAACATAATATTCTTTTGATTGTAAGACGTAAGGTCACCTGTGATGCACATGATGTCGGTAAACTGTATAAAATAGTTTTGGACCACATCTTATATATGTTAATGAGACCATTCATATAACTAAAATTGAGTCAATGTGTTCATTTTATGTGACATATGTATGTCTTTTTATATTCTTTCTTCTTTACAGAAAAAGAAAAAATTTGTGTGACATATGTCGGTAAACACATCTTGGTTATAAGATATTTTTTTGTAACTTGGGAATTCCCATCAGCTTTATAAGAGGTGCTTAGATTTTTTTTTTGAGATAGTGATATTCACATATAAACTTTTACTTTCGGGTATTCAAATAAGCTAAAAACATTAATCCATATTCGGTAAAGATGACTAGAAAAATATGTTTTAGTTTCGTATAGCAAAGAAATCAAATTTGCGAATTCTTTAAAGTCTCAAACATGTTTTCTACTACATGACCACAAACTCTTTGTATGGTTATAAGATAAATTGGTTGGTTCGAGATTTTATAGTTCGGGAATCACATCAAAATGTAAAAAAATATACAAGAAATCTTAGGAGACAAAATATTTAGAATAGGAACACAATGATTAAGGTCAATATATGAAATCATATTTACCCTTGAAAACATAATGATTAAAGTAGTTAGATTTTCTTTGTCAACATCGAGGTTGTTAGTTAATTCCATGAGTAACCTTATTGACAATCTTAGATAAATGTCCACACATGCATGAGTGCGTATACAAAGATCATATATATGTATAGATGTGGTCACAACGCGTAATTGTATTGTCTAGTAGTTACTACACTCTACAGAGACGTGTCATGTCTTCGTTTTGGATTCTTAGCTAATAGAGTTAATTCATCTTCACATTGTTATGGTATCAAAAACATGATACTATTCATACAATACAAAACAGAATGACACAACACGCTTTATGATATCCACTACTTATGACACAATTCCGATAGAATGGTTAAAAATATCCATCCAATTCTATATAATAATCTTCGGAAATCAACCGGATTTGATCCATCGTAAAAAATCGCATTTAGTGCTTTCTTTAAACTGAATGGTTCGGTTTAATGGACTTTGTTTCTATCTAATTCTCAGATCAATGAACTACATTAAATCTGACTATACCCTAACATTCAAATAAATAACTTATGAAATACTAGTAATTTAGTTTCAGAATCTGGATAGTGCACTTCACTGTTATAAATCTTTTTGTTCATCACTCAACCACCCCATGGAAGGTTTAGTTTGAGCATCAGAAAAAGATTACCTAACAAAAAAAACCCCTCTCATTGTTAAACAAATTAAACGAATATACAAGAAGATGTAGACATTGAATATAAAATGCATATATCTCAATTATCTCTTTCTCATTAACGTTATATAGGAGAAGATTCTTAGAATCTTAATACAACCTTGCTCTTCTTTTATGATCTAATATTATTCCTACATAATACTAACACGTAACATGTTTGACAAGTTTGTAGCAATTTCGTTACGTGCTTATACATGATTGGTTGACTTAATACAAAATAAGAAATGGGTCCGCATATATCATATCGATCCTAGGTCTTCAATATGCATATGGAAGTAACCACTAAAGTCTAAAGTGCTTTAAAGTGATCTATTAATTATACCATAAGTTAAATAATAATCATGTCAAAAGAGGATCCCACCACGACATTGATGAATTATTGTTATCTTCAAGGAATCCCAAATCATTGCTCTCTTCCTCTGGGCTTGTACTAATGAATTCATCACCACTTTCAAATGAACTCTCAAAGGACATGATCTTGTGTTGTCCTTGCTCTTGTGTTGTTGATAGTAACTTTGCTTGGTCCATTTTATATATCAGTTCTATTAGATCTGATTTTTCAAGTTGCATGCTTACTAATTGTGCATGAGCATTAGCAAGATGTGCTTGAAGTTCACTCACTTGTTTCTGCAAATGGTAAATTGCTCCTGCACATCCGTAAATCGGATCTCTTAACCGGGCTCCTGCTTCGTAAACCATGCTATTAACCGCATCTGTTCTTTGAGATTCCGGAAGTTCCTGATCAAAATAAAGACGAATACATCGATATCATTTTTCACTAAACACATGATTTTCTAGAAGAGTATAAATTAAAAAAGTCATGATTGGACTTTTATATTTTGACATTGTGAATTTTGTGTTTTCATGTTTGACCATGAAGAAAACCTACATGGCTTTTTTTCAATAAATGAAAAGGAATTGTTGAAATTGACATTCTTTTTTATTTTTTATTTTTATTAAAAAGGGGTTAGATATGTATAATTTTAAAATTGAATATGTATAATGAGGTTGCATGTAGCTTTTGAGGAGAGGTTGTTATTGACATTTCTTTACACAAAGTGTAGGACCTAGTTTTGGTCACATGACTTATCAACCCATTATTGTTCAACTACTAGACTTTTAACCACTTTAACTTCCTTTTCACATTTTGCAAACCAGATTTCTTTTTTTCCCCTAAAATTATTATATAAAAAGAACAAATACATCATTCTCTTTTTCTATCTTTTAATTAAATATCATTATCAATATATCCTTGATTTGATTGGAAAATTTCTACATATTGTATATTAATTACTAATGAAGTTTTTGTGTTAAATTTTTTCCTTGTTATAATTTTAATTTTAGATACTAATACACAAATGTAAAATATCTCACAACTTATGTACACAGGTGAGTGATTGACATATACATAAAAAAATACACACGTGTGATAAAAGAAGAAGAAAAAAAAGTACCTGCAAGAACTTGATAATGTTGCTAGCTCCAAAGACACGGTGGGCAATTGTGAACTTCGCCGGATCCGTCGGAGGAAAGTACGGTGCTAAAACACATTTCTCGGCGCACCGCCGCCTCAAAATCTTGCAAGCCGCACAAGGACTTAAAACCACCGGTGGTTGCGGCGAAGGAGGAGGCGGAGGTGAAGAAGTTGGAGAAGGAGAAGTCACAGGAGTGGTGGTGGTTTCTGTTACAGCACCGACGGAGACGGTGACGGCAGTGGCAGTGGAGACGGAAACGGAATTGGAACCACCGTTTATCTCCATCTTTAACATAATTGTTAGACTTTTTGATAAAAGGGCTTATTTGATAAATAGTTTTGTTTGGGGTTAATTAGTTAAAGTTTAAAAAGTAAGAAGGAATGTGTGTTGAGTGTTGTGAAGAGTGAAGTGATTTGTGGTAAGAGAGATTGTGAGTGATATATATAGGGAAGAAGAGAAGAATAATCACATGACGTCATGAGTATGATTTATGCCGTCATTTATTGATTTTAGAATGATTTACGGTGGCTACTAAATTCTTCTTGAGAGCTTTTATGTTTCAACGGTTGATTGACTTCGGCGGCTCAATTAATTATTTCCACATTCGCACTTAGCCTAAAACTTGTTATATTTTAATTCCTATTTATCTTAAAGTTTTCTTTACAAGAAATTATCAGTTCGTGGTTTCACATGTGTGACCAAATACAAATTCCTTACTATATATATATAGTAGACTCGAAATCAACCTTTAATAAATTAAATGTTTTCAAATGAATCGGATTTGTGTTTTTTAAAAACTTATGTTTTCGATTTACATAAACTTAACCATTGATTCAATCTCAAGTTGGTTACTACCTATTTTTTATACTAACAATTATGTGCCAAATTACCCAAATATCATATGGATTAAATGTGTAATCACAATGTATAGTTTCCAATTTATTTTGTATCCAACTCGATTTTAGTTTCAGTTTTCTTTTTAAAAAATCACATATCCACAAATTTTTATCTTACTATTATTTTTTTTATGATTAAGAGGTTCCAAACCAAAACTTATACATCTTCTTAGAGGGTTTAACCATTAGGCTAACTCATCTTTGTCTAGGTATAATTGTTATGACTCAGATAAACAAGATTTAAACTTAAAAAACTATAAGACTAAACTAAATTTCACATAGATCAAAACATAAAATACTTAATAATTTTATAATGTGATTTCGGTCTAATGGTAAGTGATAAGTCCACTAAAGACATGTACTATCTCACATCCAAGGATCAAGTCCTACTACTTACATTATGTAGGAGCTTGATTAATGGACCGACCAGTTGTGACTTAGTATTGACAAAAAAAATACTTAAAAATTCTACACAAATATTAATAAAAAATTGTATACTAACTATTTAAACCTTCATTACTTATTGTTATTACTTAATTATTTAATAATTATATTTCATTATTTTAATAACAAAAAATAGTAACCATCAAACAGTTTTGATACAAAATTTGAATTATAAAATTTCATTTATATTGAGATATAAGGGAGAACTCTGTTGAATTTTGATGTTGTCAAGCTAATTTGCATTAGGATTATTTCTAACTATTCGTTATTTCCAAGAGAATAAAGTAAATTACTATGCAATATTTTTTTTTTTTTTTCTTTGATAATTAATATTTTAGTGTTTGGGGACGAATTTTTAGAATCTATCGAATGATTTAGCCAATGAAGATAAAATCAAATTAGGTTATTCTTCGAATGAGGAGAAAGAGGAAGACTTTTGTGTTCGTACTCCAAAATGTATCCAACACTTAAACCATAAATAATATAAATGGTTAAAGATACAAATTTACAATACACAAAACCCCAAATGGTTATTTTAGGTTGCCTAATATTTATAACATAAATATCTTACTATTATTATTTTCTATAGACTTGTATCCTAGAATTTGTATAGCTGTTTTAAGACTTTTCTCTTTGAAATAACGATTTCTATGAAATTTAAGGTAGGATATATCCAAAAAAGTTGTGTCTTTATAAACCATTTTTTCTGCTTTATTTATAATTTAGAGAAATAAAAGACCGAAGATTAGAAAATTTTGGCCGTAGTTGACAAAAAAATTAGTAAACATACTAACTATATACAGTCTTATTATTGTCTTTAGTATAAGAATTATGGACGCATAATCCACTTGTTTCAATGTTTTCCTACGACGTGACATATTAAGCAAAATCTTCAGTTTACTCAACTAGTCTTACCACCAATATAAATATAATTATGTGACTTTATAAAACTCGCTTATGCCGACGAAGAAAAATAAAACGTGGCTACATTCTCTTTTTGATAACTTTTATAAAATATTTTAATCATCAGAAAATGATTTTGTGCATTATGAAAAGAATATGAAATAGTTTGATTAAAATACATATATGGATGACTTGCACCTTGATTTCTATAGTTTATTTATAATCATTCTTTTGTAAGATTTTTTTTTTTATCAACATTAGTCATACCTAATCGGTCTATTAGCCAAATTTATATATAATGTAGACAGTTATCTCGATCATTAAATATGTAAGTGTGTCTGTCTTTAATGAACTTACCACTTTTATTTATGTTCTCTTTTTGGTTAATTATTAAATAATGTTTTCTTTCAATATAAAAATAAAACCTATATATCCTTTTTCTAAAATCAAAATAGTTATTTTCCACATATAGGATACGACTTCCTAGTGGTCCAAAATTATACAAGATTCTCGAATGGACTGATATTAATATAGAAGAAAATTATTTGTTTAAATAGATTAAACTTACACGTCAACTACGGCAATAATTAGAAAAAAAAAACATTTCATGATGTGAGTCTTTTAGTTATGTTAACTATAATGAACGTTTAGTATTTAGAAATATTTTATATATGTATATATATGGTTGTACAATAAAACTGATTAGTTTGTTATTATTAGGTTTGCTATTTTCAGAATATAAGTTAGACGTAAATTGTGGAAGAAAAAACACGAGTTGCGCGTTACAACTACCTGTCGTCGGAGGAGTATAAGAACGACACGTAGTCAGTGATCGAGCAAGCTAAGTTCGTTTGTAAAGAGTAATCCTCAATGGGATACCCAATTGAGTCTTTTAACATTAATATTAATATCTTTAATATATTTTATTTTAAGATACTCTCATGAATATCACTCACTCCCATTGGTGAGATACCCATCTTACTAATATTATATTTAATAATTTAATTGTTTTTAATATTAATTTAAATTTTAGTTTAATTACAAATATTTCAATATATATAACTTAAATTTTTAAATAATATTAAAATATAAGAAATTATGAATGCTATAGAAATATATTAATAATATAAAATATCACACATAATTTTAAATAAATATGTTAATATAATTTTTTATCTTTCAAATCATATAATTTTTTTAAATATTTAATATTAATTTATAAAAAATAGTATTAATTTTTAAAAATAAATAATAATTTTTTAATATATTCTAACTAAAATTAGTAACAAATATTATATAATAAATATGATCTAAAGTTATGCATAATAAAACTTAATATATAGCTAATTTAATTTTAAAGTTCATAAATAAATCAAAATTTCAAAATTAAAACGTATAAAGTATTTATACAACATCTTAAACTATAATAATGTAAAAGCAGATTCAAATAATTAAATAGTGACATATGTCCAATTTAAAGTTAAAATATTTATGAAAAATTTATAGGAGAGTATCTCAAATGAGAGACTCTTACTAAGATATCACACAATTTTAATAATATTTTATTATTTTATAATATTTTATTGATAAAATACCGATGGTGATATTCCATTAGATTTGCTATTGGGATTTTCATATTTCTATTTGTTGCTGCCACAATCAAGACAACGCTATCTTTATACTTTCTCTCAACCATATTAATTTTTGTCTAAGCTTTTTAAAAATATATTTAATTTAATTAATTCATGATAATATTAGCAACTTATTACGTAAATGGGAGACATATTACGATAAGTTTGGTGGAAATTGGTCAGCTCTGGGGTAAGTAAAGAAAAAAGGGTTTCTTTGATTTTTGAGGTACTTCTGAAAACCCTTTATTTTATTTTATTTTATTTTATTTTATTTTATTTTATTTTCTTTCCTCTTTTACGAAAGTTATTTTAAATGTTTTTACTTCATTCAGAAAGACACTTTGTTATAATTAAGGAATTACGTATGCCTTAGGAGACACAGTCTTGTAGTTATGATTCGGAACAGATAACTACATATGAAATAGACAATACAAAACACACATTAAACAGACTAAAGTAAGGTTGTTATAGAAAGTGTCGATCCAACTGAAGGAAACATTAAATGATGTCCATAATAAATGCAGTGTATAATATTGATAACATTTTGATAAACTTTTTAGTAAAAGGGAGTGTGATTATATTTTCTAAAGTGATTAAATCTATTATTGCTGTTTTTCGTTCTCTTTATTTATGGGATTTACTTAACTTTCACATGATATTGTTTAAGATTTTAAAGAATTTGAGTTATGGGTTTGATATTATTGATCTAATTATTAATATATAAAAAACTTGTATTCATTGAAATTACATGGCCGAGTTGTTTTCAGTCTGGTGGTTAGGATAATCCAACTAATGACTTGACACCATAGTTTGATTCTTATCCGCTACATTATGGTAATTTTAAAAAAAGATTTTAGAGGTGGATTTTAAGCTATGGATCAGGTCTTGTCGATCCAATTGTTGACAAAACAATTATCTTAAAAAAAACTTGTTTCTCAAATGACTCATTGACTTTAGTCAATGGGTCAAATGATCCTCTTTTTTTTCAAAATTTTGTCTAATATATCCATATTTGTTCAACTCATTTCGATTATGCTATTATTTATTTATTTAAAAAAATAAAGTAAGACATAAAATGACCAAAAAATTCATGCAATCTCACTTATTTACCAAAATGTCATCTTTTCAATTCTCTCATCCACCATTAACAACAACAATAAGCTCTAAATGCACATTTATCTACTCATTTTCGACATCTTAATGCTCATTCCTCATCTTCAACCACATTATCTTTCATTTTCTCTTCATTCTATCTATAAAACTATCTAATTTTCATTTTAACTTTTCCAAATTTTTAAAGGTTAGATTTTTTTGTACTTTTAGAAGCTAAGAGTAAAGGATTTACAGTTTTGTTCGACATTCTGAGCCTTTAAATAAGGTAAATAGAATCTTAACTCAAATGTAGCTAATTTTTGCATAATTTCAAAAATTTGCAGAGAGTAGACTTCATGTGAAGTCTGTTTTTCCATGTAGACTTCACGTGAAGTCTGCTAGTCAACACATGAGTTAGTTTTGCATTTGACCATTTTCTGGATTCGGAGAGTAAATTTCATGTGAAGTCTGCTCATTCTTGTTTGGATACAAAAAAAATAAACGAAGATTTCACTTGAAGTCTGCTGAAATCAGAGTCAATTTTGCAATTGACTGAAAATTTGACTTTTACGTAGACTTCAAATGAAATCTGCAAAAAACTCGCAAACTTCACTTGAAGTCTACGTTTCTTAGAGGGGTTATTTTGAAATTGACCAATATTACGGTTATTTGACCAAAAAAATCTGAAAATTTGTGTGAAAACGCAGATTTCACATGAAATCTTCTTAAATTCTGTAGAATTCACATGAAATCTACGTTATATACTAAGTAATGGACCCTATGTATGATTTCTGCAAATTTAATTATTTTTTTAATTATTTATAAAAAAAGCAGACTTCACGTGTAGACTTCTGTACTAAAAGTCAAACTTAGTCAATTGCAGAAGTAACTTATGATTTCCAAAGCAGACTTCACATGAAGTCTGCGACATAATGTGAAATCTACAATTTTCATTGGAAACTAAGTAGACTTTGGGTGAAGTTTACTAGAAAATTTCAATATTCTGGGTAATTGCAAATCTAACCTCCTGAGAAAGTAGAGTTCACATGAAGTTTGTGCCAAAAAAGTCAACACTTGATCAATTTCAAAAATAACCTAATGAAGTTTATGCGTGTAAATAGTAGATTTCACATGAAATATGCTTTTGTTAGAGTAGACTTCAAATGAAGTATTTTTTTATACCCGCAGACTTCACGTGCAGACTTCATGTGAAGTCTGCAACGTTAATTTTGTAAAAAAGCATTTAAAGCATGTTTTATTTTATTTTTATTTATTTTTTGTATTTTTCTTGTATGTGTTTGATATTTTGTTTGTTTATGTACAATTTTAACATGATTATATATTATAGTTAAGTCCGTGTAAATTTTAGAAGTGATATAAGTAGTGATATAATAATGGACCAACAACTTGAACCAAAGCAAGGATTGGAGAACGAGCTTGGACAAGAAGAAGAAGTGCAACAAGCGTTGGAGCTACCTAGTAGACCAATCACTCGAGCTAAAGCAAGACAACTTGAACAAGCCATTGACACAATGCTCAATCAGGCTGAAAGCAACATTAGCTCTATAGTTAATCCAACTACATTGGTTGTGATTCAAGCTAGCTAAGGGTTGTCTAAGAGAGGTGTATACACTTGCACTCTTTTTCCTTTGGTCTAGTTTTGTCCCAATTGGGATTTCTAGACAAATTTCTATGAGGCAATGTGGATACACTTATTCATCTATCCTCTTAGACAACATTGCTCAAGAACGATCAAAGGAGGAAGTTAACTTTATTTGGAGTTGGGCTGATTTGATCTAAGTGATAGACTAAGTTTTAATTTCATGTTTAAGTTGTATTTGGGCCTTTTAGACTCTTATTTTCGTGGCCCATTAGTACTCTAGGGTTTCTCTCACTCCTTTATATGTTCCTCAAACTCCTTTGATCAGATTCATAAAACATATCAAAAACTCTTTCCCTACTTGTTTGATCTATATGGTGCGTAATATCCATACAACTTGTATATCTCTCTCGTGTGTCATATCCTGAGAGACTTCAAACTTGAAGATCAAGAGATGTTCCATATGTCTTGATAGTTCGCTTCAATCCATCTCCCACAACTCACTCTCAGTTCGTCTATCAATTTTGCTGCAAATCATCTCAAACTTCACCAAGTTGACGTTCAAGTTCATAGAATTCATATCCTTAATTTTCAGGCGATTCTGAGCACTTCTCATTTTTGCACATTTTTGACTTCTCTACTACAATCCGCTTGAAGAGGTTCCAGGGCACTAGATTCTATCAACCAAAATCATATCAAGTAGTTAGATCATTCGAAGTATACTTCACATGAAGTCTACTCCAAGTAGACTTCATGTGAAGTCTGCTATGTAAATTTATGTATAAATGCATTTAAAGCATGTTTATATTTTTATATAGTTTTTCTATGTGTGTTTGATATTGTATTTGTTTATGTCCAAGTTTAACATGTATATAAATTATAGTTATGGTTGTATAAATTTTATAAGTAATCTATGTAGTTAGCTCATTGAAAGTAGAATTCATATGAAGTCTGCGTCGGTGTTAGACCTCATGCGTATAACTTAGTAATTTACAAGTTTTTTTGTAAGTATTTGTGAAGCTTCCATCTATTACAAATTTTTGCTGATTCTAGAGTTTTTTTATTTCCTTACAACTTTATTTTTTGGCATATAAAGTATAAATCATGCAATTTTATATGTTCTTATCATAAATTGTGAAAAGAAACACTTCAATAAATTAGTCTATGTTGTCTTTAGTTCAACATTAAATATAGACAAGACTATTCAACATAAAGAATTTAAAACTCAAATAGAAATATGTCATTTACTTGCAAAATTCTTTTGTCTACAACATAAATCAGCAAATGAAATGTACAACAGACTATGTGTTTAATTAACCACTCAAATATAATAACAAAAAGTATACTTAATTAGCAAAGAACATGATAATTGTTAAGCAAACAAAAAAATCAAGTATGGGCCATCATCATCCTCTTCTTCGTCTCTTGTCATTTAGGAAAGGTTTTGCGAAAATTATGCCTTATCCATCTAAGTATAAGATTATGCAAACATAAATAAAAGAAAACTAAGTTTATTAAGTACTATAATAAAATCAATAATACTACAATAAATCTAAAAATAAGTCTAAAAAAGAAGTCTGTTTAAAAGAAACAACAAAAATACTTAATAAAAATGTAATCTTTATCGACAAAAGATAAAAAAAATTGATTCTTACACAAATTTTTAATAAAAATGTAAACTTTAATAAGAAAATTTCAAAAAATCATAACTTTCACATAATATTCATTAGAAATGTAAAACTTATACAAGAAAAAATTATTTTTTTCTTATGAAAGTCATTAAAATTGTAATCATTAACTAGGAAAAATCAAATTTTCAAAGAAAATACAATTTTTTATAGAAAAAGCTAAAATACTAAGTTTTCCTTAACAAATCATGTCAAAAAGATTAAATCTTTATCTAGAAAAGACAAATAAACTATAACTTTTCACAAGATCTCGTTTGAAAAATAAATCTTTAACTAGAAAACACAAAAAAAAAAATCAAACTTGCACACAATTATCATTACAAATGAAATATTTCACAAGAAAAATTCAAAAAAATTAGATTAAAAATGTAGTCTTTGAATAGAAAAGTTATAAAAAAAAATTTCACAACATTTCATTTCAAAAACAAATCTTTAATTAGAAAGCACAAAAAAATCAAAGTTTTACACAAGTTTCATTAAAAATGAAATATTTCATAAGAAAAGTTCAAAAAATTAGATCTTTCACATAATATTCATTAAAAATGTAATATTTAACTATAGAATATAAAAAACTGAATTTTTCACAAGATCTCCTTTAAAAACCAGAGTTTAACTATAAAAAAAAAATCAAACTTTCCCATAAGTTTCATAAAAAATGAAATCTTTCCCAAGAAAAATTCAAAAAATTAGATATTTCACATAATATTCATTAAATGTAATCTTTAACTATAGAATATATTAAAAAATTAAATTTTTCACAAGATCTCATTTTAAAATCAGATATATAACTAAAAACACAAAAGAAAATAAATACTTTAACAAGAAAGAAAAAAACTCAATATTTACCAAATTTTTTTTACCTTTTTCAGTTTTGAATCAGAGAAGAAATGATGGATGTTAGCTAGAGACAAGAGGCTTCGGCGGCTGGAAGCTTCCGGTAGAACATGTAAAATAAAAGGTGAAAATTGTGAGAAGAAGAGAGAAAAAATCTTAGATCGTGAAGAAGGAGAGAAGAGTTCGGAGTTCTTACACTTTGGTCGGAATAAGACATAACACGTTGGCTGGAAAAGAGACAAAAAAGAGAGAAGAGGAAAGAGAAGAAGAGAAAAGAAGGAAGAAGAAGAGATAAAAAAGTGGCTAGGGTTACTTTATTCTTCTCGAAATTGTATTTATATGTAGGTTAACTTTTTGGTTCAACTGTTGGTTAATTTTAGTTTAACATAACCCAATTTAATTTCAATTTTAATTTCGAAGGAGTAGACTTCAGGTGAAGTCTGCATCATGTAGACTTCACTTGAAGTCTGCACTAACCCCTAAACATTGTAGCTTTGAAAGTATACTACACATGAAGTTTACTTCTGTAAATCGTAGACTTCACATTAAGTCTGCACTAAACCGTAAACCGCAAACCCTAAATTCTATACCACAAACTAAATATTAATACGTAAATGTTATACCAAAAACTTATACTTTCTAAATATATACACAAGTTACTCTTTTATTCTATTTCTATATTTCAAATACAAAATTTACTAATCCCACATAATTACCATCTTATATTGCTAAACTCTAAACCATTACATAGTTTATCTATGAACTTTGTGGTTTGATCTTTGTTGATTTTATTTGACCATGTTTTAGTGAAATTTTGTTTTTAATACTTCATAATTGTTTATTACTAGGTTTTGTAAACAGAATTATAAGCATATAATAATTATTATACTTTAATTTTAAATTAAATATATATAATTATGGAGCAAACTTCACGTGAAGTCTTTTCCTGGAACTAGTAGACTTCACGTGAAGTCTACTCTAACCCCTAAATTCTAAATCGTAAATTATAGATCGCAAGCCAACTACTTTCTCTATAATACGCAAAGTTAGACCAAAAACTTATACTTTATAAATATATGCAGAATTTAACTATTTTATTCTATTTCTACATTTCAAATACAAAAATTTACAAATCTCACATGATTAACATCTTTTATTACCCTAAACCCTAAACAATTACATAGTTAGTTTATGAACTTTATGGTTTGATCTTTGTTGATTTTATTTGACAATGTTTTAGCGAAATTTTATTTTTAATACTTCATAATTGTTTATTATTAGATTTTGTAATAAAAATTATAAGCATATAATAATAATTACTATTTAAATTTTAACTTATATATATAATAAAGGAGCATATTTCACATGTAGTCTTTTTATATAAGTAGTAGATTTCATGTGAAGTCTTTTGTAAGCAGACTTCACATGAAGTCTGTAATACATGACGAAAGGTATAAATGTAATTGCGTTTCCAAATTTTTTGTTTAATTATTAAGGGTTCAATTATAAATTTACTATTTTCATAGGTTACTTTTGGAGATGAATTCAATTGAAGTTTATTTTTACATTTAAAATAAAATTTTGAGTCATATTTGTCATATTTTTTTCCCAAATATATATTTAAGCCTTATATTAAAATTATAATTGTGACTGTACATGAATTGTAGTTGGATCATCTTATCTTTAGTGGCTAACATGCTGTCCAAATGTTCACAAAATAACAATAAAAAGAAAAACACTTCAACCGCATCGTATCATAATTTACAATGTTACTATTTAGTGTTTGTATTTCTATCTAATTAAAGTAGATAAGACATCAAAATTTATAATGGAATTGGTATAAACTATAAGTAAATCGATGTCATCAAAGTGTCATGTGTATATAATAAATATGAGTCAACTATACAAACTTATATTAACTCTTAAAGAAAATCAAAGATATATTATTATTTTTCTATCCCATTAGTGTATTATATATTTTTAAATAATAAGACTAGATGTAGACGGGAGTAGAAATTTGTCAAACTACTATCTTTTTACATAAAGAAATATATAATAAAATTGAAAACACTTATCAAATAATTTAGACTCTTCCAATCCAAAGACTCCCAATTTTCTAACTTGTAGAAAATAAGAGTTTCCACCGCATAATATTAGCCTTTTAATAGTCTTATTTTTTGGAATAAATTCTCTTTGAGTTATATATATATTTTATTTTTTGGGCTAATCTTTAGAGTCTTATATATGCATATAAAAGTACGAACACTTTCAACTACCAGAGACGAAAGAGATTGACTCTATTGGAACAAAACCATCTAGAATTATCAAAGTTAATATCCAAATTAAATATGCTGTCAACTCAATTTATTTAAAACTATTTAATATTATAACATCATGTTTATTAAAACTCTTAAATCTTAATAATGATGATTACGCGTTTTAGACTCTTTAGTTTTTTTTTTTTTGTCACAAAGTATAATAATCTCTATAATATAAAAAAATTGCATATCATCACAATAAGAACATGTATAACATTGATAAAATCATCAGAAATCATCTAAAAGTAAAGTTTGCCCACAAATCAAATCCAACTTTTTCTAAACTGATGTGAAAAAATAGTTTCTTGGCTTTTCTTGAAAAAGCATACAATGAAATCTCAACTCAATATAGTATCTAGTAGTTGGAGGTTTGAGGCCAAAACTCGTCTTTCAAATTTAATCTGTTAGAAATTTACATATATTTACTTGATTTCTTTTGTCAACAATTGGATTGGATCCACAAAATTCGATCTATAGTTAAATTACACACTCTTAAATCTTTTTTTAACTTGTATTAGGGAGAAATCGAATTCCGATACCTAAAAAATTATAAAGTAACCACTACTATTAGTAGACCACTTGTCCTTGATATTTACTAGATTGATTAATTTTTGAGTTTCGACCTAGATATTTTATATGATGACGGTATCCAACGAACAATTGAGTTATATAAAAATCAATAATGAGATCTTGATTCTTCCATTTTCTTAGTGTAATTTTATATAATTATAATTATAATTATAATGAATAATGAAAATAAAAGAGAAAACAGATTTATCAAAATAAAAGATTAAGGTGGCAGTAGTTAATTAGATGATATATTCTCTAGTCTCCATCTGCCCCCACTATAATTCTACAAACATGAAAATAATGCTTATCTTGAAACATATATAAATATATATATATAAACTTACATACGTGTAAATTTATATGTATAGATGTAAGTATATATGTAAATCTCTGTCACTCTGTGTTGTCCCTCACGAAGTACTAATTCGCGTGGACCTTTGTGATACTTCCAAATTCTAAAGAAGAAAAAACACTATTTTAAGTGATTATTAATCGTAGGAAACAGCAGTGTATTGCATGTTGGAATTATCTGATCCTAACGTGTCAAAACTCGTTAACTTATATATACCATTGTGAATTCAATTTAATTGCATCTTAACTTAATATTATCTGAATAATCCTATCATATCATTGCAGGTTTGACTGGTCATTCTGCCAACTCACCAATTGCTACGTTTATAAAATTGAGTAATGAGAAAACAAATTAAAAATAATAAGTAAACATTTACAAACTAATATGGTGATTATAAAATCAACACTTTAGACTAAAACGAATAGTCTCATTAATCATCAAAAACATAACTAATTAGTTATATATAAGCTTTTATAGATTTAAAAATGGGAACTGATTTGAGATACAGTTTGATAAGGCTACTCAAATATATGTAGGATTATTAAAAATTTAAGAATTAAGAGAAAAAGGTCAAAAGGAAGGATGCTTATTTTAAAAATTTTAATAAGAAAATATTAATACTTTTACGAGAATTTAGTTTTTTTTTAAAATTTAAATTTTTTAAAAAAAATTGTTCAATCAGATAAAGACATGGGATTTTGGGTCTCTAGTGGATATCTCAAATGAGAGACGGTTCTGTTTCTCTTTCATATATTTTTAAAATCTGTTACTCACTCAGAGATCGCCGATGGAGATAGTCTAAAGCCCAAAAATCCAAAGCTGGTTAGCAAACATATAGTTATGTTGTTTGTCTCTAAAAACATAAACCCTAATATGTTATACACCGATTTTCAACAACACTAATTGACATTCCAGCTGAAACTAATACGCGTTTGCACGCCTCAATAAAATCTCATTGTCGACAACTAAAAAGAAACGAAAAAAGAGAGACCGATCAGAGAATGAAGTCCCATCGTAAATTAATGAATATATAACTCTTTGTAGGTTTTATACAACAATTCTTTTAACTATAGCAATAGTTTTTTTAGTTTCGCAAATATATTTTGCAAGATCATTTTATTAAGATTTAGAGGACACGTATACTGAAAAATACCATAGTATACTGCAATACATAAATATAAATGAAAATTTTGATTGAATAAAAATGATCATGTTACAAAATATGTATCCTATGAAATCGCTTAAACGTAAAAACCCACACAAAAAAAAAGAAAACCTAAATATGTATCCTATATAAACTATCTTTAACAAAAAGAAAAAAAAAACCTAAACTGAACCAAAAGAATAAATGAAAAGGCTTAAAAGTTAGAGAATTTAGACATAGTTAAGAATTTATGTATAAGTATTGGTCAAACGTTTCGGTCTTTTAAGCATTGATTATATGATTTTTATGTGTTTCCCTTTAAATAAGGCAAAAACCTAGAGTGTGACAAGTATGAAATCAAGAGAAGGACTATATTGACTACTATCATTTAATTAATAAACATTCCAACAACATACTAAATTAGACCCGACAGATTTTACTTCTTTATGTCTTAATTCCCAAATTTTAGTCTCATTAATTCTTTGTATACCCAATAAATTCTAATTGATGATGCATTCTCAGTACTCAATATTTGACTCATTTACTAGACTTTCATACGATCAATATCCATAGTATATCAAGGTTACTTAGCGAGTATATATAATACTACTTTTGTCCCAAAATATAAGATTTTTTTAGCTAAAATACGTTTACTTAGACACTTTAATAATTTGTTATAAAAATTATTTTACTATGTTAGTTTATTACAATTTAACCAATCATAGTAGAATTTTAATAGTTAAAAACTATTGGATACATTAAAATTTGTATTGGAATTCTCAAAATATCTTATAAAATGGAACAAATAAAAATCCCTAAAACATTTTACATTTTGGGACAGGGAGTATGAATTTTTAAATGTCATTCTTAATTCCATTTGACTATATAAACTGAAAATGGTTGTACTTTTTACATTCTCATCTGATCTATTATGCTTTGAATGGTGAACATATTAATGATTTGTTTTTGTTTTTTTTTTCTGAACATGTTAATGATCATAACTGCATTAACATTTATTTTGTTTCCTTTCATTTAATGTTCGTGGTTGGAAATAAAAAACAAAAATGTTTGAGCCAGATTTAGCATAATTAAATTCTCATCGAATGATTTATGAATGAAGGTGAGTAAGAATTTTGATGAATAAAAAGACAAAAAGAATAGGGTAAAGAATTGTGTTATTAAAAAATAGAATGCTTGTGTGTAAGTTATGAATGTCTAACAAGAGATTTGGACCAAATATTTTTGATATGTCGAGACCAAATGAATTGAAGACCGAGGTCTTTACTGGGCCGAGGTCCGAGACACGACGAACCGAGATCTATATAATGAGCCATGGCCCGAGACTTAATGAGTCGACTCTTTCTTTCGATCTTTAATGGGCATGAAGACTAATTAATTTACGTGTACCGAAGGAGATCAGAAATCCACCTCCAACAAAAAAGTAGTGTGAATTTAAATGATTGAAATTATATGGACGTGGAATAAGTAATAATACTACATAATCACAATTTAGTAAATTTCATGTCAAAGTTATAAGAAAAACCCCAAAAAAATGAATAGCTATACAACAATAGTCACGATCGTATAAGTAAGAAACTATGAAGTAATTTCATATTTGATTGGAGGCAATACAGCTCATAATTAACCATTAAAATCAATATCTTAAAATAGGTATATACAAGAATAAACCAAGTTAATAAGTCTTCAACGTACTCCAAAAATCTTGTAAATTGAAAATATTAGAAATGCTCCACATTATTTTTATTAGCAAATCAAAATAAATGATGCTAGTGACAATAATTATGAAGTCGACATATAATTTTCTAATGTGTATAAATTCAGTAGGCATAATTAATTGCTTTGAATTCTTGACATGAAAAATGGAATCTAAAAGACCAACACGGAATGAAGCAGTAGTAATGTTACATCCAATTTCCCACACAAACGTTAAACCTTTTTTAACATTAAATGTGTCAATGGGAAACACACACCAACAAGTCAGAATACGTACCTCTTCTTCTGCTTTATTTCCACACACACACATTTATTATTTTAGTTGATCAGTTGAAGTCATTTTTTTCTATTTTTATCTATTAAAATGATGGAAATGTAGTCGAAGAAAATAGGTGGGTAAATGGTAATGCTTTTTTTACAAATTTTCAAGCACTAAGTTTCGATTTTCCTGCCACAAATGAAATTTTTTTTAGAATTTTGGTTATAAATCGGATATTGTCGATCTAATTTTTTTTTAAAAAATAATAATAATAAACATGTATATAAATGGAATACAATTTCCATCCAAAAAAAATACAATTGTTGACAATAAAAAATGATACAAATTGTTTGATTCTTAGAATCATCTAATTAAAAGTTCAGAACCAATGCAACCCTAATAAAACCAAATATCTTAAATAATCCAAAACTAATGTCTTAAATAATCAATATATTTTAGAAGAGTTGTTTTATAAGTTTTTTCGCAACAAATTAGAAAATACATATACAACATAAATTAAAAACTGACAATAATATTGTTAGCAATGCTTCTCATTAACTTATATTGTAGAAGTATAATTGCCTTTAAATCAAACAATACCTTACAATATTTCTCACTTGTCATATATCTAATATTAGATTTGTTTGAGTGTCATTGACTATTATTTCCCTTTATAATATGGGTTCTCCAATACTTTAGGTTTGGCTCTCGTGATATAACTATAAATTATGTACTTTTTTGTGTATCTAACCATTAATTATGTAATTTGTTGATATCTTTTGTTTTCTGTTTTTTGAGAGACCAAGTAATAATGAGGTTTATATAGATAATTATTTTAAGTTAACTGTCCTCCACACAAGCCCTAATAGCTACAAGAATATTTTCTGTCAACAAAATCGCATTTATCTTTTGATCGGCGAAGAATGGCTATACTCTGAGTGGAACCCCGTACTAAGACCTTCTGTTAGATATAATGTCAAAGTGAGTCAAAAACCCTCTGTTACATGAATGGGCTATGACTTGGGCTTCATGAGCCCAAAAGGATATCACAAAGCCTCTCTGTATTACCCAATGAAACCGCTGCTCAATTTTCTTTGAAGACCAAGAGTACAAGCTCATTGAGTTCCTCACTTGATGTGAGTGTACCACGTACTACCAAAAGATATCACATGCAAAACCTAATCAAGTGATCCAACAACTTTTAACATTTCCCGACTCGGTATGATCTAATTATTTACCAATTACAATAAAATCTCTATAAATTAAATTAATAATGTCATAACTACATTACAACTATAATTTTTTTATTAATTTATAGAAATTATTAATTTATCGATATATTAATTGAACTAAAAATTTAATTTAGAACTATAAAATTATACTATTTTATAGAGGTTATGAATAAATCGAATATTAATTTAAAAAAGTTATACTATATGTTTTCAACTGAAACATAATCTCTGTTATCTTTGTTTTACTAAGGTTTGTAGTTGATACACTACCAACTTTCCTAAAAAGAATGTAGAAATGTGCATAAATTTTGTATATGGATTTTACAAACCAAATGTCCATGGATCAAATCAAAAGGACGTTTTGCTGGACGTGGCCCAATTCCGATATGCCAATAATCTTCCTCTCAAAAACTCCATTGAAGTTTGAACCTTTAACCTTGCTATGATACCAATTGTAGGATCAACTCTTCTTAATTGAATTTCTTGTGGAAAACATATATTTTACTTTTATATAGTTATCATAAGCCAAACTCTCACCGACTAAATTGCCCAGAAGAGTTGACAACAAGGTGCATCTTCACTTGACTTTGGTTGAGTTCAGTTCAAAAATTTACTGACAACATTGAAGTTTCATTATTTTCTACGTAAAGGGTATTTATCTCTGCATGTCTTCCAAGTTTAGGGCTCGCTAGTTCTCATTCTCTCATGTAGAAGTATGAAATTCTCTCAAGTTTAGGGCATGAAATTCAATATCCAAAATTTAAACCGAACCCGGCAAAATATGCGAATGGGTCTAAATTTATAAACTCAAAAAACCGAATCCGAACCCGAACCAAAACCGAATTAAGAATCAAATGGGTACCTGATATATTTTTATTAAATGTATACTTTTTTATAGATTTTTCTATTCAATATTTACTAATTTTGAATTTTTATATAAATTTAAACACAAATACCCAATTCGAAAACTAAAGATACCCGAATGGGTCCTAAATCAATGAAACCGAAAATCCAAAACCTAAATAGACCCGACCCGAATCCGAACGGGTACCCGAATATTCAGGGCTATGTAGAAGTGTGTAATCATATCAATTATTTTCCATAGTTTAACATTACCCGGATGGTAACAATTATTTTATCTTATAAAAAAACAATTATTTTACCCTAATTTTTTTTGTCTAACTTTATACTTTATCAAAGTTACAAAAAATCTAAAACTATACACTTATCCTTTCAAATAATAAGCGAGGAAGTTAGCCTTATGATTCAGAAAGCGAAGAACGACATAACGAGAAAATCTTCTAAACTAACTCTTCAGCCTCAAAAAATCTTCTATGAACAAGGAGAAAGCACATCACTTGTCAGGATTGGACACCATCTTCAAAACATCTGAGAAATCAATCGCTAGATCAACTTCCAAGAAATCGAGAGCCATTGCCCATAAGACCGCTTCCACTTCTGAGTACAATGCTGAAAGGTTTCTTGGAATTGACATGACGCCCTCACAAACACCACAAAATCCAGAAAACACATCTAACCAATACCAGAAAAATATCCAAGGTACGCCATGCTCCATCCACAAAACACTGATAGCCAATAATTGATGGGTTTGACATCGTTGGACAGGCGACCTCATCTCAATAAAGGGATGAGTGCATAAGACCAATAAGAGAGGTAGGATCTAATTTATTATTTGCCTGAAACCATTCTACCACATTCAATTCCGCTTGTCTAAGAATGTCCCTAGGTCCTTATTAGAATTTGAGAATAACTTTTCATTTTACCCTAATTATTTATCCAAGTGATATTTGCCATTAATCGATCCTTTATTTCAAACAAATATGTTTGGAAAAAGCATATCGATAGTTCAACAAAAGTGATTTAAAAAAAATTCATGTATTCAGATGATTTGTCATTGTTTCAAATTACTTCTTTTCATTTTTCCTAGTGAAAATAGTATTTTACAAATTAATTTTTGAAAGTATAATTTAAGAATTTTTTTAACTCCCTTTGACAGTGTTTCATAATACAAATTTAATTTATGAAGTTAAAACTTTGCAGGTGACCTTTAATCTAGTGACAAGTGGTAAGTTCACTAAAAGCAGACGCACTTGCACATTCAGAGATTGAGTCATACTGCCTACATTATGTAGGAATTTAGGTAATGAACCGGCCAGTTGTGACCCAATATTGACAAAAAAAAATGTAACTTAATTTTCCTAAGAGCCTTATACAAATTATAAACTACTAACTTTTAAAATGTAACATAAAACTCTTTTAGCTTTTCCCTTCAATTATGCATGATTTTTATTTAATTTATTTAATTTAATTTTGATTTTCTTAAGTCATTACTACAGAAAATAGGTAGGCTAGTGGTAATGTTCTCATTATAACCTCTCTCGTCGCCAAAGATCGAATCCTTTTCTGTAGTGTAGAATGATGGGATAAAATGTCATTAGGCTAGTTGACAAAAAAAATACCGTTGTTATTTATTTTTTTCTAAACATTTCGTGTTTCCTCTTTAAATATTGTAAAATTTGTTTACTTCTCTTATATTTTGTTTACTACTATATAATTCATGTAGACATTTGATCTGCTAGTTGATGTATATGATTTCGTTCAAAATAAGTGATGTTCTAAATATTTTAACTACTACAATGCTCATTACTCCTTCAATTCACCGAAAGTATAACTTAAACATTTTCTAACTTATCTTCTAAATTGCATTCATTTCTATGTTTTTTCGAAAATTTTATATGTTGGTCTAGAATAATGTTACAGAACACAGCAGGATTTTAGGAACTACACCAAACTCTAAACAAACTAGAACTCCCATAAAAAGTAGGAACAAGAGAAAACCCACTCCATAAAAGAGTAAACATCGATTTGTTGGTTTTGCCATCTTTGGTTGGGCCTACGGCCTCTTTATTTTGTAAATACAAATTGTCACTTGGTTTTTTTCCCCTTTGGTCGTTTCTAGACTCTAATAATATTATTCAGATGATAAAAAGAAAAGAGAGTAAACATAAGCCCACATTAAAAAGATTCTTAATAAAAAAAATAAAGGTAGAGGCCCAAATAAATTTAGGTTAGATTCAGGTCCACATGGACCAGGCTTAGTGAACAGGCATCGATCCATTACTAGGTCCACTAGCGAAATCTACAATTTTCAGAAACTGCGATTTCGGATACTTCGTTCGGATCGGATAATTTGATTATCGATTATTTACGAAATTATCAAATGGAATTGAAAAAAACCAAATTACCTAAAGTTTCAGGTCGGGTCAGTTATTAGGTAATTTGGGTGGTAAATATGTCTCCCGAATCAACCCGAATTACAAGCCAAAAATCAGAAAAACTGAACATTTATATCAAATTTTACTTTTAATTCTATCAAACGATCAATGGTTCTACGTACAATTTAGAAAAATTTACAGATTTGAAGTGGAGAATAAGAAGAAGAAAAAGAGATCGAGTAGATCAAGTGGAAGAAGAATAATCGTGGTTTCAGCTGGGAAGACAATAGAGGAAGAGGCGATTACGATTGGATTAGAGTGTCAAGATAATTTTAGGTTAGACAAATTTTGGTTAATGGATAACTGTCCCGATCCAACCGACCTAAAATTATAACCGAAATTTCGCATAAACCGTTGCCAATTAATTCGAATTAGACATAAATAATTGAACCGATTTATCCAGAACTTGATTTGATTTAGAAAAATCGATTCGGTTTTTAATCTTAGGGTTAGAAAGTCACTCATTTCATCAATGATTTATTCCAAAGAAATTTTAGAAAAGGAAAACAAATTGTAAATCAATAAGAAAATCAAAAGTCCAAATGGAAAATGGACTGAATTTATAAATAGTTTTGTTGATTTAATTTAATTTACAAATATTTAATATATGATATTTTTTCTTTTTAATGAAATGTTAAAGATGAATTTGTATTTGATCTGGAAAAGATTGTAATACATAAAAGAAAACTATAACTTCCAATGCTCATCAACCTTTATGTCTCTTACATGCATTAACTGCAGAGAAAGAAAAAGATTATAGTGATAATAGGGTTGTAGTGTCGGAAAATGAACAACAGTAGTCTATAAACCATATACAACACACAGACGTAATTAGAAGGAAACTTATGGTTATACAACCAAATTTCTCATATTATATTACATATTCAATAACCATCTTCGAAAAAAATCTATTTGTAAGAAAAATAAATAGACGGTAAATATTACAAAAAAAATCATGTTAAAATAGTATTATTAAAAATAAAAAATAAAACTCTTATGTTAAAATCTAACACCTAAAAAACTTATATAATTCATAATTTAAATATTAAAATGAACATAAACAGTTATACACACTTTTAAATCATTCAAGAATAATAAAACCCATATATTGAATATTACAAACTAGATCGGACCCAGATATTGGTGAATAAAATTATTATCCAAATTAGTATATGCAATTTTTAATTCATGGATCCAGATTTTTTTCTCAAATACCCATAATTTCAGAATGGATCATAGATCACATATAGGATCTCAGGTTCCTTATAATTTTTCCTGCCCTAATCACAATATATATTTCTTACTTAGAGCCTTATTAGAATTGTTTTCGTTTTTTAGCTTGGAAAAATAATTTTTTTTGTAAAATAGTGAAATTAAACTATCATATTTTAGATTTAAAAAACAAATTAAAATATGATTGGTTTAGTTAAAATATTTTACAAAGATTTTTGCTTTTCAAAGCAACCAAACGAAATCAATTGCTAATTGAGAATGTCTGATTGAAATTACTTTCGTTTTGTTGCTTTCAAAAGCAAAAATCTAGTTTGTTTTTTTACCCTAAAATATGATTGGTTCAATTTCAATTTTTTTCAAAGCAAAAAAACCAAAGCAATTCCAATCATACCCTTAATTGTAGAATATAATCTTTTCTACAATGTTAGATGTAGTGCTAGCAATTTTATGATATTAAGTTTATAAGCTTGACGGAATTTATTTTTTATAGAATAGCTTTATTTCTGATATTATTGATTTAGTGTTATTAAATAAGTTACAATTTTGGAAACATGTGGTTGATAGGGGTTGTTGGATGTGTTTGGGATATAAATTTGATTTTATCGATTAATCTAATTATTGATAAAATAAAAAAATTTGGAAATATGTATTTGAAATTAATTTTGTTATAGAACATAAAAATATAATAATATAAAGAATATGTATTTGTAGAATTACAAAAAGAATTTCTAAAACAAATTTCATTCAAACATATGTACACACTGAACTGCTTAATTTGTTCAATCCGCTCTTTTTCGGTCTAATCACGTGATTTGTTTGATGGTCTGTTTCCTTTTTTGTTGAAATGTAAATTTTATTGTTTCAACAAAAATAGAGGATTACATACAAATGAATAGAAACAGAATACTAAATAATGAGCTTGTCAAAAAATGAGAAAAAATCAATGAATCTCAAATCATCTCCTAAGAAGACTTTCAAGTCTATGTGGGAATTGGTAATGAAGAGAACATATTTTGTTTCTAATCACTCTATCAATGGTCTTAATAGTAGAACGGATATCAGCATAGCCACGACCATGAATCTGATAGTTTCTCTCACGCCATATGTAATATATGGAAGTCTGAAAAAGTAGGCAAAGCAAGACCGAATCAACACGATTTCTGGTAGCAGCAATAGTAAAAATGGTCTCAGACCAATCCAGAGAGATGAAGTCACCAAGAAGAGAGCCACAGAGATCTTTCCAGACCGGGAAGGCATATGTGCAAGCAAAAAATAGATGCTTTCGAGATTCATCCCTTTCACCACAAAATATACAAGCTTGAATGTGTCCCCAATGCCTTATTCGAACCCCAGTAGATAATATGTTCCTTAAAGCAAGCCAAGATATAAAAGAAAACCTAGGAACTGATTGTGGAAACCAAATGATATGATGCCAAGAAACAGAGGGATGATGTTGACGGATCAGATCCCAAGATTCGGTTGTAGAAAAACGAGGCTGGAAGTCTATAGTAGAGTGTTTCCATAGGAATTTATCAGCACCAGTAGTTGATAGAGGCGGAAGAGAGCGGATATGAAAAGAGAATGCACTAGAACGGGAAGCATGAGGAAGCCAGCCAGTAGAAGGAGAGTAAGCCTCCGAAACAGATGCATAACGAGAGATGCCAAGGTATCTGGTTCCTAAACCGTCAGTGACATCAATTAGTTTGCCAAAAGAACTCCAATTATCAGACCAAAATGAAGTGTCTAAACCTGAAACAAGATCCACTTTAAAGAATGAGTAGGCTAGACATCTGAGTTTGAGCAGCTTATGCCAAGCCCAGAAACCTTTAGAACTAGTTGTAACATCCCAAAAAGATCTTTTACAAAGAAGATAATGCTTAATCCAGGCAACCCAAAGCGAGCCAGACATAGTGAGGAGACGCCAAATAAGATGAAGAGAGAAAACCTGAGAAGTGTCTTTAAGGCAACGGATACCAAGACCACCTTCAGCTTTAGGTAAACAGACTTCACTCCAAGCCACTTTAGCTTTATGAGTGTCCATTGGCGAACCAGACAAGAGAAAGGCACTACAAAGCCTCTCAATTTCCTTTAAACAACCTGTAAGAAGCCTGAAAGTAGAACACCAAAAATTAGTAATGCTAGAGATTACTGATTTAATTAGCTGAAGAGGACCAGCAAATGAGAGGGTTTTGGTCGTCCAAGAGAGCAATCAAGATTTGACTTTGGAGATTAAAGGCTCGAAGTCAGCTTTATGCATAGATCTGGAGAGGAGAGGCAGGCCTAAGTAACGAATAAAAAGGGTTCCCATCGAGATACCAGCTACGGAGGCTGCCAATATAAGAGAATTAGTACACATACCACCACAGTAAATTGAATATTTCGCAATATTAATGTGAAGCCCTGACATTTCAACAAAGTTATGCATAACATCCAATATACCAGACATAGATTGTGGAGTTCCATCTGAAAAAACCATAATATCATCAGCAAAACTGAGATGAGTAAGCTTTAAATCTTTGCAATGAGGGTGATAACCAAATAGAGAAGAATCTGTAGCCTTACTGAGCATCTTAGATAACACATTATTTAAGATGACATAGAGATAGGGAGAAAGAGAACAACCTTGGCGAAGACCCCTAGAGCTTGGAAAAAAACCCTGAAGATCGCCATTAATGGAAAATGAGAACATGGCAGTAAAAAAACAAAGGTGAATCCAGTTGATAAAAGCATCAGCAGATCCATTGCTCGTAAAACAGTGAGAATGAAAGACCAATTAACAGAGTCAAAGGCCTTTGAGATATCGAACTTGATTGCACATATAGAGGAGATCGAATTCTTGTGGTAGTCTTTGACAATTTTAGTAGCCAAGAGGACATTCTCAAGAAGGAGACTTTGCTTGATAAAAGCAGTTTGGTTTAATTCAATACCCTGAAGAAGGATGGCCTTTAGGTGATTTGCAACTATCTTGGATATGACCTTATATAAGAGGTTGCAGCAAGTAATAGGCCTATAGTCACTTATAGAGATGGCTAAAGAGTGCTTAGGAACTAAAGTCAAAGCAGTTGCATTAACACCTATGGGAAGAAACTCAAACAAGAAGAATGATTGGATTGTGATAACAAAATCATTACCAATAACTGGCCAAGCACCTTTGAAGAATTCAACAATGAAACCATTAGGTCCGACTACTTTATTGGAGGGCATTGAGAACACAGTGGATCTTATTTCCTCAATGGTGATAGGAGCAATCAAACTGTTAGATAAATCCGCTAGACACTTGAAATCAATCAGGTCAGAGATAAAATGAGTTTGAGAATACGAGAGAATATAAGAATCCTGCTGTAAGAAGTCACGAAAATGAGACACATCAGTATTTTTAATAGTCAGCGGATCAGTGTTTATATCACCAGAAATTACACGGAGTCTTTTGATGGCATTACGAGTTGCACGTGACTAAGTGACACGGTGGAAGAAAGCTAAATTCTGATCACCTGCTTTCAACCAAGTTATTCTTTATTTTTGACAAAAGAATTGCTCTTCAATGAGAGCTAGATGGTGCCGGTGAGCAGAAGCTTCCTTGAAAGAAAAGGTAGTGGGAGAAAGAAGAGCAGCAACATACTTGTTGCAAAGGTCGGTATAAGCAGCCTTGGTCCTATTTGGAATGTCACCATAGTGAGTCTTGTTCAAAGAGCAAAGAATAGGCTTTAGTAGCTTCAGTTTTCTGTGAAACATGTGAAGGGCAGCTGGAGAGTGAAACAGCGGAGGAGAAAGACTCCAAGATTGTTCAACTGATGGGAGGAACTGATCATGAGTAACTAGAAAGTTAAAGAACTGAAACGATATTCTCGCAAAACTAGAAAGAGAGTGGAGATTCACAAGCATCCGCAAATGGTCAAATATCCCACTAGTATCAAAGATGGCATAAGAATGATCAAAAGTTTGAAGCCAGCAGTTATTTATCAAAACACGATCCAGTTTTTTGCCAATAGGGTTTTCATCTTGCTTGTTCGACCAAGAATAAAGAGGGCCAGAGTAAGGAAGATCAGAGATGTCATTAGAAGAAACCCAATTCTGAAACTGAACCATATCGTGATGATTAATCCTATAATTCGAGGAGCGAGAGTGTTATGAGAAACAGAGGATTTCATTAAAATTACCAATGAAGACCCATGGGAGAGAGAGATGTTGAAAGGAAGCAATAATAGCAGAGAAATCAAACTAGAGAGAGTGTCTATCAACCTCGAATTAGAACCATAGACGGCTGAAATAATAAAAGTTTTTCCAGTAGATAAAATCTGAATCCCACAAGTAATGTCCTGGCCAGAAGAAGCTAGAGGAGCAGCTCTAACATCATCAAAACAACAAAACCAAATTTTACCAAGTCTATGATGATCATAGTTGGCAAGGGAACTCCAACCAGGGAGGGAAGAATTAAGAATTTTCTGATGATTGTTTTGAGTAATACGAGTTTCAAGTAGACAGCCAAAAAGAGGTTTAACATCTTGAACCCATTTCTTCAAAGCCAAATGTTTGTGAAGCTGATTAAAGCCATGCAAATTTCAAGTAAAAACTGACATTAGTGATTCCGAATGGAATTTTTTTGGTAGAAGGTTGAGCAGCAGCAAAGGCAATATTCTTAGAATGAGAGTCTTAGATTCTAGAAGATCGTTTAACATCTTATCTTTTTCTTTATGTTTAGTGAGAATCAGATTATTGTCTAATATTTGATGGTTTGTTTAATTTGTACTGCATAAAATAAAAATATGTATACGAAAAAATGATTTGGCTATTAAATTATAAAGTAAAACATACGGCTCCATGTCTCTTACCAAATTTGACCCTTTTGTCGGTAGGCAACTACCTATAAATCCAAAATATTGAAACTTTTTGCATCATACAAAAATTTCAAACTCGGAAATTTTATACGACAATTATGTGTTTCTTCATATTTGGACCCTACAGAGAATGTATAATTTCAAACTAGGAAACAATAAATTAGTACATCTATGTAGACTTGTTAAATTTAAGTGGCCTAGGTCGTCATGCTCAAATCTCTGTGTTAGATTTGATTCTGTACAAGATATTTGAGATAAACTATTATAAAATTCCTCCAATATTGGCCGTATCATCAACCAATTATATTCAACTCAGTTAATAATAATTATGTTTACTCGTAAATATTTAGCCAATAATAAATAAAATAAAATAGAATGTGGAAATATCTACTTGGAAAATATGAAGCAATCATGACAGAATATCTTGAAACTCACCACTCACGGTTCGAAACCCAATGTCTTTTGGCCTCTGACAACAACCAGTGGAATGTTGATGGACAACATGTTAACGTAATCAATAATACTATCAGTTTTTACTACATTTTTCTAAATTATTCTTAAATAATTATATAACATTTTTTTATATTAACATTGAACCACAACATACAGACTCATTAGCCAAGTTCTTACATAATATAGACAGTAGAACTTAATTCTTAGATATGCAAATACATGCCAAATGCAATTATATAACACTTTGAAACCTATTTTTATATTTTCATGTTTATCCTTTAATACTTATGAAACAATTATCATATCACAAATGAAATGATTCATTACATAAGTAACAAATAATTAACCAACTAACCACCATTAAATTATAAATCAAAAACACAAAAGAAGAACATATTTTTGTTTCAAAAGAAGAGAACTCTTTGGTCTTTGTCTCAACATGAAAATTGGGAGACTAAAAAAAGATAGAAACCCTAGAAATTAAAAACAAAAACAAACATCCCCCATATTAGTGAAAGTGGAATACAAACATGTGATGACATAAACTTTTAATATATAGTAATATCATTTAATTTATTAATAATCTTGTAGCTAGACCAAAGGAGTGTTGAGAACACCATTATTCCAAGATGAAGCCAACCCATTCCAGCTTTCCTTTCCAGGATCAATCTCCGGTACAACTCCGGTAGAATCTCCGGTCATCTGCCATGGAAATCCCCATAAGACCTTACTTTGATTCTCTGAGATATTGTTGTTCACATTCTCTTGCTTCCCCTCTAAGAAAATCCCCAATGAAGAACCCATCTTGTTGCTTTCATTTTGATGATTGTTGTTATCATTTCCAGACATAAACCCATAAGTCAAGCTATTGTGGAAATTACTGTTTTGCCCTCCAAAGACCGCTACATCATTCGCTGAGTTTCCATAAATAGAAAGATCTCCTCCAAACCCATAAGAAGGTGAAGTAGTAGCTTGAGAAGAAGAGTGATGCTTCTGAAGTGTAGCGAAAGCGAGGTTAAGATCAATAGAGTCATAACCAAAAGATGATGATGGCATTCCCGTAATTAAAGGGTTGTGAAGTGGATCATTATGGAAATTCATAGATTTGTTGTTGTTTTTGGCGAATGATGATGATGAAGATCGTTTGTTTCGACGACAACCACCACCAACTGGAACATTACGAAGAGTACCACCTTTAGTCCAATATCTTCGACAAGATTTGCAGAAGTAACGAGGTTGAGAGAGACTATAATTGTTGTAATAACAAAACTTTGTGTTTGGAGATTCACATCTTGGACATTTTTGAGCTTCACCTCCTAATTCTCCTTTTGAACCTTTCTTCTTCATTTCTTCTTCCATTTTCTTATTGTGCCCTTTTGTTGAGCTCACCAATATGGTCTCTAATATCTCATTTGATATTTCCTGAATATTCAAACAAGTTTAATAAAATTTTGTGACGAGTGAAAAATTAATGATGATTTTACTTTATTTAACGGATTGATTTGTAGTACATGACGCCGATTTTATTACCGACAAAAATTCTTTGTAATAATGGTATTTTGTCTAAAAGGAAACGATTCTTTTCATTGGTTTTAAGATAAGCTTAATATATATCATTAATTAGGGTAATCAAATTAGTATATCATTGAATAAAGAAAATTATTATAGATCTTGATGAATTGAGTATTGTTGCTATGAGCACAAGATTTAAATTGACATGATTTGTAAGTGTTTGTGGTTTTAGGGGTTGAAAGAAGTAAGAGAGCTCAGCATTATAAACAGTTTTATCAAAAAAAAGTGTAATTAAAATTAAGAAGAGAGGAGGATAAATTACCTGTTGACGATCCATACATGAAACGAAGATTACTTAGTTTGATAGTAGTAATAACTAGCAATAATAGTTGATATTTTGCTTAAACTCCAAAAGAACAAAGGAGCCAGAGAGAGAGAAACTTTGAAGAAAAGTGGGGAGCAAGAGATGAATAGAGAAGAACGAGCACCGTTCTTAATATATATATATAGCAAATTTGATTATTGTGTCCTTTTTTGACAAGTAGTGTCGTCTCAGAAAGTTGGAAGAAGTAAAATCTTATTCATCAATAAGAATTACAGAGATTATATATGCAACAATCTTAACCTACTTTCCTAATTACATGATATGCATATCTGCATATGAGAAAATATATATGGTAACACTCTCCTCAAGCTGGAGCATGTAGATTCTTAATGTCCAACTTACCAATGAACTCAGTAAACTTTTTCTTGCCCAATATTTTGGTAAGGATATCTGCTAGTTGTGAATTCGTATATACATAATTTGGCCGAATATTTCCAATAACGATTTCATCTGTCACAAAATGAAAATCGTTTTCTATGTGTTTTGTTCTTTCATGAAAAACCAGATTGATGGCTATGTATATAGCTGATTTGCTGTCACAGAACATTCACATCGATAAAGTATGTTGCACACCCAAATCTGCTAGTAACCGTTTGAGCCATATGAGTTGTTGTGCTAAGTATGAAATCACTCTGCACTCTGTTTCGACCGAGGATATACTGACTATTTTCTGCTTTTTCTGTTTTCCATGAAATCGGTGAAGCACCAAGTTGAATGATGTACCTTGTAACTGAACATCTCGTGATGGGACAGCTGGCCCAATTAGAATCACACCAACCGGATAAAAGTGAGATTAGGGTCTGATTCTAGTAATATACCTTGCCCCGAACTCGATTTTAGATACCGAAAAACTCGGCAGCAGCATCCCAATGCTATTTTCTTGGTGACTGCATAAATTGTGCTAATGTGTGCACAACATAAGACAGATCCGGGAGAGTGACTTTCAAATATATCAATCTTCCAACGAGCCGACGATACTGTCGCAGATTCGTGCTGGTTTTGATTCTAGCAAACCAGTTTCTGATATAATCTCCAAGGCATATTTCCGTTACATATATAGAAACCACTATCATTCTTTGCAACCTTTATTCCCAAGAAATATTTCAAAACTCCCAATCTTTCATATGAAAACAAGTGGAAAAATAGCTTTTAAAATCAGAAAAAGATGTAGATGAATTTCTTGCAATTACCAGGTCATTACCATTAACCAAGACTCGAATAACTTCATTCTTTGTATAAGTGAAGAGGCTGTAATCTGTTTTGGAATCGACAAAACCGTATGAGGTAAGCGCAGCTGATAACTTAGCAAACCAACAACAAGGCGACTGTTTCAGACCGTTTAGAACTTGTGTAGAAGACATACTTGGTTCGGTTTGGTAGAGGTAAATCCTGGTGGCAATCGCATATACACTTCCTCGTTCAAGTCACCGTGAAGGAAAGCGTTGTATACATCCATCTGATGTACTTCATACCCACGGCCTGCAGCCACACGTAAGAACATGCTAACTATATCCATTTTAGCAACAGGGCAAAGGTTTCTCCATAATCTTCACCTTCGATCTGCCTGTTACCCATTGCAATTATTCGTGCTTTATGCCTTTCTACAGTACCATCTGCCTTATACTTAAGCTTATAGACCCAATCACATTCGATTACCTTTTTCCCATCTGGAAGAGTGGCAATAAAATACGTGTGATTCAATCTGTGAGTGTCAATCTCATATGTCATTGCATTACACCACCATTCATCTTCAATAGCTTCCTTGAAATGCCTTATGTGATGTGGAGAACTTTTCAACAGACAAGTACGAATCCAGAGGATAGAGAGAGGTTTTGTCTTTGTGCGATGACGTCGTCTAAGAGGTTGATTTTCGTTGGTAGCAGGTACTGAAGATTCAACAATCAAGGTTTCAACCATAGTTTCAGACTCCCGAGGCGGCGGAGCTGGTGTCTAGTCGTGTACCGCCGGCGAAGTTAGGGGCATATCGTTTAAATCCGGCAAATTTGGTGTTGGAATTGGTGTTGAGCTCTCAGGTGGAAACTGAGACAGAGCCGTTATTGATGTTTCTGGTGGATCACGATAAGTCGTTGGTGGGTCTAAGGTATTTTCCGAGTTATGGGCTTGTGTACTCAGAATTGGCCCAGTTACATAATTATCTTCTAAAACAGTAAGAGTTGGGCCAGTAGGTGAAGCCCATGCTTGTGTATCTGTTGTTTCATTGTTCTGAGAAAGTTGAAAAGCATATGGGAATTCTGTTTCGTGAAAACAAACATCTTTTGAGACAAAAAAATTGTTGATTATCCAAATCAAACAATCTCGAGCGTTTTTGTCCATGAGGGTAACAAACGAAGATACATTTACGAGATCTGGGTGCAAATTTATCTCCTTTGGTAGATTGATTATGAGCGTCTGATTAATAAGATATCCTGCAAACAAGATACATTCTCCCCAAAATTGAATTGGCAAGGAAGCTTGGAACTGAATCGCTCTTGCAATGTTGAGGATATGTCTATGATTCCGTTCGACCCGTCCATTTTGATTAGGAGTACTAACGCAAGAAGTTTCGTGGTGTTTGCCTTTCTCACAGAAATACTGTGACAAACTTATGAATTCCAAACCATTATCACTCTGGACCGTCTTGACTGTAATGTTGTATTGTTTCTCAACCATCGCAATAAAATCTAGCAAATGTCGTTGTGTTTCTTATTTAGATTTCATTAAATGTATCCACACACTTCGAGAGTAGTCATCAACTATTGTTAAAAAATACCTAGCACCAAAAAAATATGAGGTTCCGTAAGAACCCCATACATCATAATGAATCATAGCAAAAGCTTCCAAACTTTATTATCACTCAAAGTAAAAGAATCTCTTTTGTACTTACCACGGTAACGAGCATCAGAATCTTTGCTTAGCTCGGTAAAAGAATCTCTTTTTTTCTTAGCACCACTCTGGGTATCCGATGACAGCAAAACAACTTTCAGAATTATGTCCATAGCGATTACAATGTTTTCACACGATATGCATATCATGAGCCTTCTATTCTGGTACAAAACGAGGCTTGAACTGAGCTGCAGACGCTATAGCTTTAGTTTTCTCTTCACGCCAACGTGAATTGTTCTGCATATTTTCTTCTTGCTTCACAAGATTATATGCTTCTTTAAGTCTTGGCAGAGGAGACCTTATGGTAATACTGGATCGTATAGAAGCAAATACACAATCATCCAATCCGAAAAGAAACTGGTGAACTTGATCCTTCTCTAGGTCTTTTTCCTGTTACGAGACCAAATCACATGTACACTTGCCACATGTGCACACACGAAAAGGGCGATAGCTAGACATGCTATCCCAAATTTTGGTAAGTTTGCCAAAATATTCTTCAACTGTGGTCCCGAGCTGTTTACAATTGGCGAGATCTGCCTTGATTTGCTAATTTTTTGTACCACTTGTCACAGCAAATCACTTCTTAATGTGCTCCCACAAATCACGAGCGTTGTCTTGGTGTGAGATATTCAAAAGCAGAGTTGGTTCAATTGTCATCTTAATCCATGAGACAAGGAAAGCGTTGGTAGGTTCCCAGTTTTCATAATCGGCAGAATCAGCATACGGTTTGGAGATAGAACCATCGAGAAATCCAAACTTTTTCTATGAACAAAGTGCTGATTGAAAGCACATGCCCATTCATCATAAGTTCTTCCTTTGAGCAAAGGTCTGGAGATTATTGCTCCAAGATTGTCTACTGCAGTTAAGTCGAAGGGAGAGATCGTTCTCCTTACCTCCAGTCATTCAGTAGTAACTTCGGGAATCGCAGCCATCAGATCGGTAAGTCGGTTCGAGTCGAGATCGTTTCAAATTTCGGGTTTGAGAAAACAATTTTAGTTTCGTGCTCTGATACCATGACAAGTAGTGTCGGCTCAAAAAGTTTGAAGAAATAATCTTATTCATCAAAAAGAATTACAAAGATTATATATGCAACAATCGTAACATACTTTCCTAATTACATGATATGCATATCTACATATATGGTAAAACTTTTTTTTTTTGGTCAATAATGAGCCACAGCTGGCCGACCCATTAGCCAAATTCATATATAATATATACAGTGGAACTCGATCTCTAGATATACAAGTGCGTCTGCGTTTAGTGGATTTACCACTTGCCACTAGACTAAATGCCAACTGTATGGTAACACTTTTAAATGTTAAGTTTTTTTCTTTCTCATAAATTCCTAATTCGAATTGATTATTTTTTATTTAAAAGTTATATTTGTTTTATTGCTACTTGTTCTTTTTAATTATTGATGCTATTCACATTTAAGTCGAGAATTTTTCACACAAAAAAGTCTTCAACCATATTAGTTAATTAATACTTTTGTTCATAAATCTTACTTTACATGGTACAAACTTAGAATTTTACCAACGTGATATATCATTTATATATAAGAAGATGTAAAGAGTTTTCTTTTCAATTTATTTATAGAGAAATCGACAAAATTAGTTTAACCAAAAAAGGTCTTAATACCTAAAAAAAAGAAGAAAAAAGAAATAGACAATAGTAGTGGTAATTAGAACTATCTAAAAGAAGATAAATCAAGTTGTGTTAAATGGATTAAACCCTAACACGAAATGACAAGAAAAAATTACCATATGAATCAATGAAAACTTAAAAAGAAAAATATTCAAAGATAGTAATTAAGTGAGAACCAAAAAGACATTGAAGAATATCAATTTAAACCAAAGGATATTGATACGCGATCTTTCTACAAAAGTTTCCCAATTGACAAGATACCTAATTAAAAATATTTTTTTTTTTTGATATAAAATCTAATCCACCCGAATTTTTAGTTGTTATTTAATTATACAGAAGTATCAATTTTTGGACTTGATTGCACAAACACTTAACCACATGTTTGTGCAATCAAGTCCAAAACTTGATACTTCTTTATAATTAAAGAGAGACTGAAAATTCGGGTGAATTAGATTTTATATCAAACTTCCTATATGAAAATAGACCGTGTTCCCTATTTTTTTTGATTGAAATGTGATATTTATTGATCAATAAAAAAAAGAAGTTATATACAAATGAGGATGAATCAAATATAAAGAATATAAAGATATTGAGCTTAACGAAGCTCAAACCACCGTTGTAGTAATGAATGCAATCTGTGAGGGGGATCCTAAGGAAGAGAAGATACCCTATTACGGATAGTCTTGTCGATCAACCGGACAAGAGCTGAAGTCGGAGACCATACACGGCCAATTAAAAATGTATTTTGCCTTAAACCAAAAAATATATATTTGTCGATAATTGAATTGATAAGATTCTGATCCATACGTAAAATTTACCACTAAAATCTTTTTTTATTTCTATATATAATAAGAAAGAATCTAATCACAAATATCAAAGTTATAGCTATGGGACCAATTGGTAAGAGTTGTAGCTTTGAATTTTTTGTTGTATAATTTAAGCTGTAGATTTTTTTGTTGTAATTTTTTTTTGTTATAGATATTTTGGCTGTATAATTTTTTGTTATATGAATTTATTTTTGTAAAAGTTCATAAATTTTGGTTCTGGGTATTTGGTTTTCTACTACTAAACATATTTCATAAATAAAAAATTAGATTTTTAGAGCAATGAAAGCAAAAAATAAACTTAGAATACTATTGGTTGAATTTCAGTATTTTGAAAAGATTTTTTCTTTATAGAGTAACGAAAGTCGTTGCCAATCATGTCCTATATCATATTGACCAAATTCTTAAAGATTTGGAGTCATAAAATAAATCTAGAACACAATGAAAAATGATATAAATAAAAAATATAATAAAATAAAGAATAAGGTAGTTATACAATAGTCGTACAATACGTACAAAAATGTAGAGCGAAGTCAAGGGGACCGAATCTGGCGTGGGTTCAACTATAACATGTGGACCCAAGCCAAGCCACCATCGCAATCAACCAAACCCCAACTCCATTCAAATTTCACAGTACTAGTCTTTCTCTGAATTATTTTACAATTCATATTTTTTTTGTTAACTAGGAAATTCAGAATCCCTGGGCCATAATTTCTCTAGAGCATGAGCCACACCATTTTAAATTCATTTTTATTTAGAAAGTTAGATTTCTCTCTCGCTACCATTTAATCCTGTGACCTTTTAAATTATTACAGAATATCTTTTGCTATCGAACTCAAGTCATATTATATTTTTTATATACACATTTCTTCATAAGTACTAATAATCAGTCTTAAGATTCTTAACATATAAAAGAAAATACCAATTGTGCTACTAATATATATATAAAAGAGGATTGAAATGATTATATAAATAAAGATAGGAAATGAAGAGAAATGAGAGAGTGGTAATTGAAGGAAAAAAGGAATCGGATGCGGCGTGGCAGTACAATTATACGGTCCTCGTGGGGGCCAATTCGTTAGAGAACACACAGAATCCACCATCCTCATTCTTTCTTTTCTCTTTCTTTTTATATGTCTTAAGTTTTTTTTGTTTAATTCACAAATACACGTATATTTATAAACCAAAATCAAACTAAAACCGAACCAAACCGACTAAATAACTAAATAATTCTTAAATTTTTATATCCAAATTGAACCAAACTGAATATCCAGAACTATATGGATAACCAAATAAATATAGGATTCTACGATATCTATTTTACTATTAGATGAGCACATATAAAATTAAAATTATACATAAAAATAACATGTTTAACAAGTTTTACAACACATAAATGATATAAATATATGTATAAACATTTACATTTGATAAACTGGATACGTATATATACATGGTACGTAAAAAATGCATGTCTTGCAACCATTGAATAAAAAAATAGTGTCAATAATTATAATGATCTTGAAAATAAAAATGTTGTCGAAATTTTAGTGTAATTCGATATTATTATGTAATGAATTTTTCTATTGGTAAAATCGAAACAATTTTTATTTTATTTATTTTCCGCATGCATTATAATGTTCACTTTATATATATCAATTTGTTTGATTTTGATCGAACCATTATAATCACTACAAGAAAACAGCTTATTTGCGATGAAATATTGCGATGAAAAATATATGTCGCAATATTGCTATGTCGTTGCGTGGTGTTTGCGAGGCGTATTATGCAATCGCAAGAGCTTAGCAATATTACGACGTGATGGCGATGCGTATTTTTCCTAGCAAAATTGCGAGATATTTGCGATGAGTTTGCAATGTAAAATTAAACCCCAACCTTACCCTAAACATAAAACAATCTATTGTATGAGTGTCGGAAAGTAAAATTTTAAGAGTTTGCGAATACATCGATAATAAATTACATTCTCTATGTTTAAGTCTCCACAAAACCGACAATGTTATATAAGTGTTTTGAATCACGTATATTTGCAACGCACCTTCGTTTAGTCTTCGTTTAAGTGTTTTGAAACTGCGAGGAATCTGGCCTATTCCTCGCAGTGGCCTCTCAAAGCACTTAAACCGGAAAGGTAAAAACGTTAAACCTGAACCTTACCCAAAACACAAAACTGTCTACCATATGAACGTAGGAAAGTGCAATTTGAAGAGGCCGAGAATACATCGATAATCATTCAACAATTAGATTCACTATGTTTAATTCCCAGATCAATCCCGAACATGTTGTATAAGTATTTTCAATCACGTATATGTATACTGCACTTTGTTTAGTCTTCGTCTAAGTGCTTTGCGAGGCCACTGCGAGGAATAGGCTAGATTCCTAGCATATACCTAGCAAATTGCGAGGCTGTTGCGAGGAATCTCGCCTATTCCTCACAGTGGCCTCACAAAACACTTAAACTGGAAAGGTAAAATCATTAAACCTGAACCTTACCCCAAACATGAAACCGTCTACCGTATGAACGTAGGAAAGCACAATTCGAGGAGGCCGATAATACATCAATAATCATTCATCAATTAGATTCACTATGTTTAATTCTCGGAATCAATCCCGAACATGTTGTATAAGTATTTTCAATCATGTATACGTGCAACGCACTTCATTTAGTCTCCGTTTAAGTGTTTTGCGAGTCCACTACGTATTAATCTCATTCTCTAGGTCTAAGTCTCGACAAAACCGATAATGTTTATAAGTGTTTTTAATCACATATCTATGCATCGTTCTTCGTTTCATTTTCGTTTAAGTGTTTTGCGAGTCCATTGGGATGGCGTGGCATAATATATCGCAACAGTCTCACAAGTTGCAAGAGCGTGGCATAGTATATCGCAACAGTCTCGCAATTTGCGGGTCCATTGTGAGGCCGTGGCATATTACGTCGTAGTGGCCTCGCAGTGCACTTATACCGGAAAGCTGAAACCGTTAAACCCGAAACTTACCCCAAACATAAAACCGTCTACTGTATGAACATAGGAAAATGCAATTTGAAGAGGCCGAGAATACATCGATAATAATTCATCAATTAGATTCACTACGTTTAATTCTCGGATTTAATCCCGAACATGTTGTATAAGTAATTTCAATCGTGCACCGCACTTCGTTTAGTCTTCGTTCGAGTCCAGTACGTATCAGTTTCATTATATACGTTTAAGTCTCCACAAAATCGACAATGTTTTATAAGTTTTTTAATCAAGTATCTATGCATCACTCTTTGTTTAATTTTTGTTTAATCTAGTTGCGAGTCCATTGCGAGGGCAAGGCAATGTATTTTGCAATAGTCTCGTAATTTTCGAGGGCAAAGCAAAGGATGTTGCAACAACCTCGCAATTTGTGAGGTCATTGCAAGTCTGTTGCGATATACTTTGCCTCGCAAATTGCGAGGCTCGGAAACCCTAGTTTCCGTCGCAGAGGCCTCGCAGAGTATAACTTCCTCCCTTCTTCTCCTAAGCGACTTCTCTTTTCCTCCCTCTCTTTCGCGAATCTCAGCCTATCTTCTTCTCCTTCACCATTTCTCTTCCTCTCTTCTTCTTCTCCTTCGCCATTTCTCTTCCTCCCTTCTTCTTCTCTTCCTCAGTTCTTCTTCTCTTCCTCCCTTCGCCAAGCGTCTCTTCCACCGCCACCACCGCCGAGCTCCTCTCCCTTCCAATGTAAGCTATTTCTTACTTAAATCTAGATGTAAATTCGTAGATTTTAGGTTTTGGAAGTTAGATCTAGGTTTTGGAAGTTAGGATTGTTAGATTTATGTGTTAGGATTGTAGAATTTGGTAGATTTTTGGATTTGAATCTAGATTTAGATTTTACGATTTTTAAATTTTTAGATTTGCATTTTTACAAAACGTTTTTATAATTTTTAATTTTTTTGTAATTTTTAAAATGTTTTTTTAATTTTTTAAAATGTTTTTGTAATTTTTAAAACATTTTGTAATTTTTAAAAACGGTTTTATAATATTTTATAATTTTAAAAGATATTTTTTAAAACGTTTTGTATTTTTTTTTTAAGTTTTGTAATTGTTTTAAAAAGTTTTGTATTTTTAAAACTTTTTGTAATTTTTAAAATGTTTTGTAATTTTTAAAAAGTTTTTATAATATTTTGTAATTTTAAAAACATTTTTTTAAAGTTTGTAATTTTTAAAAACTTTTTTAAATTTAATAATATTTTTTTATAATTTTTTAAAAATATTCATATTTTTGAAAACATTTTGTATTTTGTAAAAATGTTTCATATTTTTTTAAATAATTCATATAATTTTAAATCATTATTAGAATATTTATATTAAATTTTTTAATAATTGTTATAATTTTAAAATAATTATAACTAGTTCAGATATTTAAATTGTCACAATTTTGATATCCGGAATTAATAACCGTCTATTGGTTTATTTAGAATTTTTATATCGAGTCTGGACATCTAAATTGTAGTAATTTCATATGTCCGGAGTTTGCAACCCCTATACTCGCTACTTTACCGACTATGGCAAATCTCATCCACAGACGCCTCTTGGATCGCAACCACATACGTCTCTTGGAGAGGGTAAATCTCAGCTTACACCGTCTCTCGGCTCGAGATCCATACAGTCTACGCCTGGTGGTAGTTTTAGTTCTTAGCCGAGCTACATCCCTATACGGGAGACTGATTCGGCACCGCCTACTGCCAATGTTTACGAACCATTATCGTCTAAGGTTGCTGCGTGGATGGTTATCGAGGATATTCTGAACGAGCCCAACCTTAAGTATCTTACTAATCTCGTTCTACAGCGTCCGCCGAAAACTCTTTGGTATGTTTATGAATTTATAAATTTATTTATTTTTAAATTTAGTAAAACAAATTTTAATTTTTTTCTTTGGTTTAAAATGGTAGGTTCAATAATGACAGTATACTGGCGACTGCCGTGTTAGAAATCTTTGAAAAGGATTTCAAGAAACCACACACTAGTTTTACGCAAGTTCCGAACCACATCGTCGATAGATGGTTCAAAACTTTTGCGGTAAGTTTTTTCGTTTTGTTTATTATTTTTTTTTTTACCACAATTTATGAGTCACATATTTTTTTGTTTGTAGCAACTTTACCAATGGAGTCTCTCGATTACAAATGAAGTTCGTAACAAATTCGAGGAGGTGTTGAAGAGTCGCTTGTGCGACTAGGTTGGCCGTTGGAAGGGTAAATGGAGGACACACGACAACGATAAAATGCCCCGATGGTTCGATACAAGGGTCTAGGACGGTCTTGTTTGCTATTGGCGAGATCCGAAATCCGAGAAGAAGAACGCAAGTGCGCGGGCGGCACGGTTAGCTGATCCTTATGGCGATGATCCACACAAGCATTGCTTGGACATACTTCATTTAAAGTCCGGGCCCACAAGAAAGTAAGTATTTCACTTAATATATTTTCAATATATTATATAAAATTTTATTCAATTACATATATTTTTTAATACTTTCAGCAAGAAGAAACGGGGGATCCTCACCCTGATCTGGTAGAGACTCATTACCAGATGAAACGAAACAAAGCCGGAGTCTTTGTCGACAAGAAAGCGGAGAGGATCTATAACGAGGTCACTGCTAAGATGCAAGAGCTGACTCATGATTGCGGTGATGAAAGCACTAGATCTGCCATACTATCTACCACATAAAAGAACCAACTATACGCTGAGGTAAGATTGTTCTAATTTATTTCGTGTATTTTAAATTTAAATTAGTTACACTAACGTATTTATATACTTTTTTCTAATCAGGTTGCTCCCCGTAAAAAAATAAGACTATTTGGGACCGATTGCTCACTCGGATCTAGGATAAAACAGTGTTTTACGCCGCAAGCATCTCAATCTCAAGGCTCTGCGGATTTCTCTTATATTATTGAGGTGACATGTTCTCTATTTTGGCTGAGAAGGACGACCAAATAGCTGTTAGGCTGAAGGTGCTGCACACCGATCATCCCAGATCTAGTTCGAGGAACGCGGAACAAAACCCGAAAATTTTTGAAGACTTTTAGGTTTTTTTTTTTAAATAATTTTAAATATTTTAATTTAAATATATATTATTTTAATTTCTATTTTAATGATTTTTAATAATTTAAATATATTATATTTCAAATTAATTATATTATTAATTATTTAAATTTAATTGTTTTCTAATAATGTACATTGTATGCCATTATAGATTAGTTATTTAATTAGAAAATATTAAGGTCAAATTCGTCTAAAAACATGTAAACTTCAAACATTTAATACTACACTTAACTTTTTATGTTAAGTGTATCTTCAAAACTAATATGAAAGATTTCAAAATTTATTGTGTAGAATCTATTTTATAACATATGTATATAATTAAGGAAGATATATAATATAATATTAAATATAAACGGAAATTTAAAATAGTATTCATTAAATGACAACGTGATTATAAATAAATATAATTCACTAATTACGAAAAATATAAAATATTATTAATTAATATTATAAATTTTAGGTAATAAATAACACAATTCAAATTCAATTTATAATCATAAGAGGATTAATTATAAATAATAACTTAAAAACTTTAACACGCAAATAACTTTTAGTGTAGTGGCAAATGGTAAGTCTACTAAAACATGCACACTTGCACAACCAGAGATCGAGTCTTATCATCTACATTATGTAGAAACTTGGCTAATGGGTCGACCAGTTGTGAGCCAGTGTTGACAAATTTTTTTTTTTTTTAACACAATTTAAATTCATTTGATACTGAAAACCTTACCCCTATATTATATATATACATTACTTTTGCTTCACAATTATCATTTCTCTCTTCACAATTATCATTTACCTTTTATAATTTTCAAGGATGGTATATAAGTAAAGTCTTATACCATTAATCGTTTAAAACACTTTTGTATTCATTTATTTATATATTTTATGTTGTTTGACAATAATATGCTTTTCCGCTAATAAAATAAATTTATATACTGCAATCTTTAAAATTTATCTTATGATTATAATGATGTTTTGTATATAATTTATTTATTTCTTTTAATTCATAAAACTAACATAATATTTTTAATATTTCCAGATTATCTAATTGTCTTCATCATCATGCGGTTTCATATTCATCTAAAGCAAACAGATTAAGTTCATTTATGTTTAAGATTATGTTAATTAAAGACATCGATGCAAGATCCAGTCTTCTGAGTGGAACAAAGCTTCACATCATAAAAATATCAAGAATATTTTTTGAAGCTATAATTCTTTGTGGGATAGAATTGGTCATATTGTGATACTCTAAAATCCAGATAAACTCTTCAATTCGGTTATATGTTTATAGTGATGAATCAAAGACATATAATAATTTTTTTATGTTAATTTTTTTTTTAATCATGGTCTATTATGCAATTTTATATTTTAAATATTACCTAAATAAAGGTTTGTTTTTTTTAGTGTTCAATAAATCTTATATTTTCAAATTTATTTATTCTTTGTTTTGATTATATTAAATACGGTAATTATTCCGCTTAATCATTTATTTGGATAGTAAATATTTTCTTATTTTAATGTCAACATTAAATACATATATTATATTAGAATTAATTATAGAATTTTTTGTAATATTTGGATATATCTATAAAATATTGATTATAATACTATAATTTAGATATAATATTAATTTTAATAGATTCATAAACGAATTGAAGGAATCTGTGAATGTCTTATAGATACTTCCCATGTTTTATATATAAGTGTCCAAAAAGGTTTCCATGTTTTATATATTACAATGATATTTATTAAGAATTCAAACATGATACCATACTTTACCGGATCGATTATATCACAGCCTATCAATTCTTATTCACAACTCAAGAGTCGATGATTTTGAGGACTTAGTCTCAGAGTGAATAAGAATTGATAGGCGGTTTAACCCTTAAGACTACTGGAAATTTTACAAACGTAGGTTTTGTCATAACTAAGAGACTTATCAAGAATTGTTCTAAACTAGTTCCTTTTGCCCAATTGTCCTTTTTGGCTTAACGGGACTTATTTCGGAACATCTGGTATTACTACTAGAACCATCCTGAATATATCTCTTAGTTGCCTGAACCTCTATTCATCTAACCAAAGTTTTAAGTGTTAAACCAGGGTCTCTTTAATGAGTACCCGACTTATCTTTTCATAATCAGTTATGAATTAGTTTTACACCCTTAGGTGTTTAGCCTATCATTTAGGCTAATTATATTCTATTTTAAATTTGAAACAAAATAAAGAAAGTAAAGAAACTTACAAATTTTTAGACTCGTATGCAAGGATGCTTTTTTAAACTTTCAAATTTTATTTAGAGAGATGTTTTTAGAGAGAAGTTGGAGTGAACTCCGGACTGTGTCCCTCCTTCTTTACATTCACTCTTTATATAGACTTAAGAAAAGAAAAATAAACGGCTTATATTTTGCCGACATTACAATACCAAATTTGCTTTATTAAAGCAAAACGAATCTTTTGTCTCCATTAAGGTCCTGTGCACTTATTTTATTCCTTTGGGACCTTCTTTTCCTTTAATTATGCAACATTCCCCTTTCCTTTTGAGCTGGATGATTCTCCTTGCTCTGTGACATTGATTTGGCTTTGGACTGTGTCTTGAAATTTTGTCCATTCTTCTTCGATATCAAAATCTTCATCGTCGCCTTGAGATTCTCCGGCTAAGCATGCATCATCCTCCATGTTTTTTGTTGCTGATGTCATTGAGATATCATCGTCATGGAATTCTAATTCCAGAGTTCTTTTGAGGTATTTCTTGACCTCTTCCATGTATAAAGCCAATAATTCGGACTTTGAAATTAATCCCTTTTTCATCTTCATTTTTTGTGTAATATGTCTGAAGGGACTTCTTGTTTCTTGTGCTTGAAGCACTTCGTCTTTGCTTTTGTATTTTTCTAAAGCAATCTTGATCGAGTCTATTAACTCTTGTCCATGTTAATTTTCTTCGGGGGTTTTTTATAATAATTTATTCCAAAATTTTGTATAAAAAACTCTTTTTAAACAATGAATATTATCCTCATCTATACTAATTTCCACATTCCATTTTAGTATCCATGGAATTGAAAATTCTATAAAGAAATACATAGTTGAAATTCCTTCAAAATATATATCTTTGTTTTGAAAATGTTTTAAGGTGGGAGATATATCTACCCATTGTAAAATATAATTTTTTGAAAATTTCTGGAAGGATTTCTATTGTTGGTCCATGATGAATCCACCATTTACAGAACCAATTTGGTATCTGTTGTTCAAAAACATGTGAACATACTTTTATAAACCAAGAGTGTTTCTTATTTTCATTTTCGTATAAAAACACTTTAGAAAAACTCTCAATGTAATCCCAGTAATTATATTTTATAGGGATTTTTTGGTGAGGATGAATATAATCTGATTCTCTTAGAGTACTAATTCCCCATTCATCGGCGGCTATTACCTTTTTTATAATAATTTTTGAGAAATTATAAATTTCTTTTGTATTGGCATGATGAAAATGATTAATCTCAGCAGATTTTAATGACAAAAGTATTGTTTCATAATGCATCATATGTTTATAACTAGGTGTTGGACCTGATGATTTTTTAAAATATCTTTTTGTTAGATACCATGGATCTTTTTCCCATTTTAAATCCGAATGTTCTAGGAAAAGTATGACTTCTTCCTTTTGGTTTCTATTATAAACCTCATTTTCCTCATTGTTGAGAGCTTTTAAATATGATGAGTTTTGAGATTGACTAGTTTGGTTAGTCTCACCATCTTTGGATTTTATAAAATCCATAAACTCCTGATATCTTGGGTGATGTGGATCTATTTCATTATTAATGATCGATCCAGCAATGTTTTGGGTTATAAGCTTCTTGTTTCCATATTGAATGAGGATATTAACTCGGCCCAAATTTTGACCTCTACCCATTGGGTTGCGGCCTCCTCAACCCCTCCCTTTATTGGGAGTTTTGAATCCTTGATGCATTTTGTACTTTGACTGCTTGACAATCTGTTCTTATTATAAATTTTTGATTATATAAATTACTTTGAAATTTTAGTACGCATTTTACTATTGCTAATATTTCTTTAGCAACAGTAGCGTAATGTTTTTAGCTATTATTCTATTTGCCAAAATAGAATTATATTGAATAATCATGTTTATTGTCAGGATCTTGTTGTTTTAATGTACCTCCATAACCTATATCTGAGGCATCTGTTTCAACAATTTTTTTTCTAATTATTATTAGGTAACGTAAGCAAGGAATTATTTTGTCTTTTTCTTTGATTATTTTTATTGCCTTAGTATGATCATCTGACCATGGTTGAGGGTTTTTCTTTAGTCTATCATATAATATAGACGCGTCTTTTGCTAAATCTTTTATGAAAGATGAAACATAATTTAAGGTTCCAAAAAATCTTTGAAGTTGTGTCTTATATGTGATTATATTAGGAAATTTAGAAGCAAAGTCTATGCTTATTTGTATAGGGATTATTTGTCCCTTTTCAATATTATGTCCTAAAAATATGATTTTTGTTTGGAATAATAACATTTTTGGTTTTGATATCACTAAACCATTTTTTATTATTATTTGTTTAAATATTTCTAAATGTTGGAAATGTATCTCAATATTATTTGAGAATATTAATATATCATCTATATAGACAATTATAAAATTGCTATATGGAATGAATATATCATTCGTAATTTTTTAAAATTCTGAAAGAGCGTTTTTAAGCTCAAACGGCATTACGTTCCATTCATATTGTCCAATTGGGACATTAAAAGTTGTTTTATATCTATTTTTTCTGTTATTTGGATTTGCCAATAGTCTGATTTTAAATCAAACTTGGAAAATATTATTGCAGATTGCAATCTTTCCAGCAAATCTTTTTTATTAGGGATTGGATATCTTATCCATTTTAATACCTTATTTAAATGTTTATAGTTTATTACCAATCTTGGTACTCCTCTTTCTTTTTCAGCATTTTTATTTACATAAAAAGTTGTACAAGACTATGGAGATTTTGAAGGTCTTATTAAACCTTTTTGTAATAGATTTTCTATTTCATTTTTACATAGTTCTAGGTATTCTGTATTCATTTGGCATGGCCTAACTTTGGTAGGTATATTATTTTTTTGAAAGTTTTCTTCATATGATAGATTTACAATATGCTTCTTTCTATTCCAAAATGCATTAGGATGATCACTACATCCTTTTAGTTCAAATTGATTTTTCATTAAATCAATCTTTCTTTTTAATTTGGGGTTTTCTAATGTAGTATTTATTGTTATACTACATATTTCCAATTTTAGAAATTCTATTTGTTTTTGTTTATTTAATATAGAATTTCTAATTTCATTTATATATTTTGAATATAGTTAAGTTATAAACTCAAGATAGATTTCTTATTATCGTATATGCCTGTTATCCCTTTATTATCTCATTTACTTAGAGGGGTAATATGGTTTATAAAAGGCATTCCTAATATTAATTCATTGGACATGTCTTTTATTAAGACAAAAGTTTCTGGTATACAGATATTAGTTTTACATATATATGCATTTGGTAGTTTATAATGAATTATCATTTTATTACCACTAGCATTTTTTAGACTATGTATTGTTTTATGAAAATATTTAGAAGGTATAATTCCATTCTGGAAAGAAATTCTGGTATAATCCCACTATCAATAAATGGTACAAATTTTTTTTTAAAATTATAATCTATTAGCAAGGTTATTTTAACCATAGTTTTTGGAGTTGTTATTAACTCCATTCTGGAAAGAAATTCTTCTTTTCTTTCCGTATTATTTGCTCATTATCAGTGATTTTGCCAAATTGACTAAAATCTATATCATTTATTGTTGTGTTAGAATTTTCTAAATCTGTTATTCTTTTATTAAGAATAAAATTATGAGATTTTAATTCATTAATTTCTATTTTGAGGTTGTTTATTTCCTCTCATAAATCTTGGATTGTAGTTGGTGTTTCCTCTAGATTTATTCGTTCTTTTAAGAGTTTATAAACTTCTGAAATTAAATAGGGTTTATCAGACAAAGAAATCTCATTTGTGATAGTTTATTATTTTCATCCATTTTATCAATAATTTGTGATCTTATTTCTGGATCTTTTATTGTTTTTAATAATTCTATTAGATCATTATTTGTTAAAACATTAAGTTCTAAGTAATCAAATTGTGAGAATATATTATAAAACTCATCTTTTTCTTCCTTTTCACATGGTTTTCCCATTTGGCAAGGAATACATTCTTCCTCGTGGATGTGTAATCTTCATCTTTTATCATTTTAAGTTTTTCATTTATATTTTCATCAATGGATGAATTATCAATAGAAATTTCTGGTTCAGAATTTTCTGGTGAAGAATTTAAAAGAATTTTGCATAGAGAATCTTTTAGATTATCATCTAAGTCAAGATTTTTTATTTTATTCTTGACTCTACAATATTTTGCATAATGTCCTAATCTGCCACATTTGTAGGATGCATTTGGTTTTCTAGATTTTATATAATCTTTTTGTTTATAAATTTTTTTTATCATGTTTTTTTTCAAATCTCTTAGATTTATATTTATTTTTCTTATCATAATATTTATAACTATGATGTTTTTTCTTGAATCTATGAGATTCTTTTTCTCTATTTCTGGGTAATTGCATTGTAAATTGCTCACAGAATTTACCTAACTGTTTTCTTTCGTTTAGGTGATGTCTTTTTATTTGTTGGTTTAATTTTATTTCGTTGCACATGGATAAACCCTCTTGTGTGCAAACACTTATTAATTTTCCATAAGTATATTGATTATAATCAATATTTATTGTTGAGTCTCTAAGGGTTTTTCTAACTCTTTCAGCAAATAATGGTGGAAGCCCATCTATAAATTTAGACTTCCAATGAGCATTATTACATTATGGTAATTCCATTACTCTTGATAAGAAACCATCTTTATACCATCTAAAAGATGTTAGTGTTTTACATCTAAGATTTTGAAGTAAAGTTCTAATAGTTTCACTATTGTCGGACCATCTTCCTGAAAAATATTCTATAATATTTAGAACTAATGTATAAACTGCATTTTGAACAGTTGTTTCATTTTCTTGTTTAATATTATTCAGGATTTTTGCTTTATGTTCTTCTGTTAAGTAATTTTCCCACCAGCCTTTTAATTGACCAGTAAATCCTGCTGTTATCATTTGTGCAACTTTTCTATCATCATTCCCGTTAGCTTTGCTAATAGTAGAATACATACACATTCTATGTACTGTTGTATAAATTTGTCTATCTGTAAAGCCATCTATATTCCATTCATATATTACTTTTCCATTATAACTATTAGCAATAATGTATTCTTGTTCTTCTATTAAAATATCTGGTGGTGTTGGTCTAGGATAATAGTACATCCTTTGTGTTGGTTTATCCGCATATTTATTTGAGATTTATTATATTATTATAAAACTTATTATGTTTAATATCATGTTTATATATATTCAAAAGTTAATTAAAATTTATTATATTATTATAAAACTTAACTTGTAAGTGGCCTTTAATCTAGTGGCAGACGGTAAGTCCACTAAGACATGCGCACTTGCACAACTAGGGATCGAGTCCCACCGCCTACATTATGTGGGAATTTGGATAATGGACCGGCCAGTTGTGGTCTAGTGTTGACAAAAAAAAAACTTAACTTATTATAAGAAAATTTAGCTATATAATTAATTATAATATTTCTGATTATTTTTGAAAAATATTTAAGATACTTACCATGTTTTATAATTACCATGATACAATAATTACCGATAATTACTAACATATTATTTTTGTTTGTGTGTGAAATTCTTATTGCTTTTTAATGAAATGAAATAAACATGTTTACCATGTTTACTCAAATAATATTAAATATTATAGATTCAAAAAAAAAATTCAAGATTTATTTATTATAAATACGACTAAATTTCGGATCTAACAACCTAAATGAAAACGAATCTAAAATCCTAATGAAAACGGATCTAAAATATTAATGAACACACACGTCTACAAACTTAAATGACATGAGAAAAAATTAAATTATATACAAATATTGTAATACATCAAAATCTTAGTAAATAAAGATCAAAAAATATATATATTTTATGTACACCACGAGTCATCATTATACAGTCACTTTTATTTTATTAAATATTTATAAAATAAATAAATTTGTATATATAAATTAAACTATAAATAAATAAAAAGTAAATAAATATCACATGTAAATATTATAAATAAATATAAATAATTATAAATGCATATTTACTTTTTATAAAAAAGATATCTAGTGCACACCACAAATGATCATCTAGTTCATTATAAATGTTAAACACGAATTACACTTCTCATTTTGATCCACCTAAAGTGCATGATCCGTGATCCATCGTTCTACTTTTGCTATTTAAATCCAACGTTGTGCGTCTTTTAAATTAAATCAAATTTGGTGGTCGTGTTTCATCAAAATGAGATAAAACGAAAAAAAAAAACCATAAATCTGATATGCATAACCTAGAAGCAGTACACATCATATCAATGCCAAACTTTTTTAGTTTCTACATCGGATTCTATTTCAATTGCACATATTTAAACCACAATTTAATATAGATGTCAAGCGAAAGTTGTTTGTATCATCTTCAAGAACATTCAAATCACTTTATAAAATAAATGTGAATTTTTTTTCTCACATTCATTTATATACTCAGTAACCGAACCATAATAATTAGCTACATAGCTATAATAATTATCACTAGTTATTAACTTAGTAATAACTATAAATCAAATTTTCTGGAAAAATAATTATGTAACAAACTAAGAAAGATAAACATATTTACATAAGATTTCAACTTGATTACAAAATCTCGAATACTTCGCTCGATTTAGCACTACAAAAAATCATTGCAAATTACAACCAAGTTTTTTTTATCAATTTTGTATTATGTCTATTTTTTACCAATTTTAATAAAAATATATCAAAAATATTTTTTGACTAATTTTATATTGTTAATATGGTCAAAATTAAATTATTTTCTAGTAATGAGCTTATTCAGAATATGCTTCCTAGTTTTGATTCTCCATGCTCTTAATTATAAAGCAGATTACTTAGTCCGTAATATTAAAAAATTATCTAGAGATTATAGCACCTCATCATTGGATTCTATATTTATATAATTGAATAAGGTTGACAAAAAAGAAGTTTCAACTTTATTTTAGTGGCAATTGAGAATTGGATAAAAGATAAATAAACAGGAAGAAAAAAGGTTTAATAGTGATAGAGGGTAATTAGTTTATGTGTTAAAAGAAATAGATAGTTGAGTTTAACTAACTTTGTTTGACATATATTTATTGTACATATATATATATAAAACATTGGCCTAATATATTATAATATTAAATATATATTTATTGGGTTACATGTGAATATAAATTTGATGCGGAGGTCAATTTAAAACATCAAACTAAAATTAATATACTTTAAAGAATGAAAAGTGTGGGTGATCAATTAACCTAACCTCATTACCTCTGCCTCTGTATATACTAGCCACATAAATGGGAATTTGTAATTGTGGTTTACTTTATATTCAAACTCCAAATTGGTCTGAGAGAGACCAAGACATCTATCCTTGAATGTAAAATTTTACTTTTGTCGGCTAAATGGATAAATATAGTTTCGATTTTAAAGGTAAAAGTTTCATTTTGTGGGAAGATAGTTCTACTGATAACTTTTGAATGAATCTGTATGTATCATAAGAATATTAGAAGTCATACAAAATGGGCCAACCTTTGTTTCTTTGACTGGTCAAAAACCATGTTTGATTGTAATCAATTTTTTTTGCTCTTTTAGTCAAAGAAAACAGTATAATGATTAGAATAAAAAACTTTGAGTGATAATTTTTTAGGAAATTTGGAAGAATGGGCCACTCAGTGAAGTGGGGAAGATGTTTGTGTGAAGAAAAGAATCTTCACCGAATAAATATGAAAATATGATATGATGTGTTGTTTGTGTGTGTGTGTGTATACGTGCAAAACAATGCCAAGGAATCTCTATGCGTGGATAAGTGAAAAAACAATCCCATCATTATGTTTTCTTCTTCTTTTGTTTTTTGGTTCATTATTTAATTTTGATGATTGATTTGGACATTGATTGGTTTCTTGGATTGTTTTTAATCAGTCATAACACATTATCTAAATCAGTTTTCTACTATCTTTATTACTTAAAGTAGGACAAATATGTTAGACTACCAATAAGCAGTTTATCTACTTTCTTAATTTTCTACTATATATTGGTTTTTTTTGAAAAGAAAAACTTTTAAATAATCTGTTTTTAGTTTAACTATAAGTTTTTCCTTTTAAAATAAATAAAAATAAATACTACAACACTATACATATAATCAACATATTTTACAGTAATTTTACAATAGTATATATTATATTTTTAAAATTTTAAGAATTTATTTGGAGCTTTTATCATGAAAAATTTAATTTGAAAGATTATTTATAATAAATAAAAAAACTTTAATAAGGATTTCAGTGGATTATTTTGTATTTTCTTAAAATGAGAGATAAATTTGTAAAATATAATAATTAATTTTTTTGTCATTGTTTCTCCGTTCAAAAACTTATCCGTCTAACCAATTAATTTTCTGAATATATGTTAAGCGGTAACCAACCAAGTCGATTAGTTTCCGTACTTCAAATAATTTCTGCATAGTTTGATTAATATCTGATTAATTTCCGCATAAAATTAATATTATATTTTAATAGAATTTATTAAAATTTTACTTAAATTTTCTAGTTAAAATAAAACAAATTTTAATCATACACATAAAATACCAAAAAAATAGGTGGTTCAGTTGGATTGTTCATGATTTAGCTAAACATGAGGTGGTAAGTTCAAATCTCATTCTGCTCTAGTTGAAAAACTTAGGTTATAGATTGGATCTTATCGATTCAATGGTTATTTATTGACAAAAAAATCATACACATTAAATTATTTAGAATTTATTTTTTTTATGTTAATTACAACTAGCAAACTATCAATAGTAACATTTAATATTTTTTAATAATGTATTTTATGAAATTGTAACACTAAATTGATAAAATAGTTTTGATTAATCCCACGTAATTTTTGATTAATTGATTAATTAAGATTTCCTCGCAGCGGATAGCAAAATTTAAAATATGGCTGCCTAGTATAATAAGAAAAAAGCTATTGTAGATTTAGTACGTAGGAATAATTTCATTGTGATTTAAGTAAAAATTTGTATGTTAGCATGTTTTATGAGTTTTACTACAAAATTATCATGTATAATATATATTATAAACAAATTTATTATGGAGTATTTGTTTTAACGTCATGTAAGTAAGAAATGACAAGAGGTAAAGAAAAAGGGTGAGGTGGAGGAACATGCAAAATCCAAAGGGGTCCAGAGATTAGGACAATTTAATGGAACAGCCTTCAGCTTATTTTCGATTGATCAGTCAGTGCTTTGTGGGTCCCCTTTTTACGACAAAGATCGTTCGCCACGATTTTTAAACGTGGCATCATCTTCTTCTCTTTACCGACACACGAATATTTTTTTGTCTTACGAAGAAGGTAACCAAACCCAACTTGCCCTTTTGCACACTCATCCATCTCCTGCCCTTAGATATTCATTTTAGAAAGAATTGCTGAAAATATCACATTTTGATGGGTTTTGAGATTATAATTGAGTAGATGGCTGTTATAGTGAACAAATTAAGTTCTAACTAATTCCTACTCTACTCTTAATACACCATTTGTTTATTATATGAACAATTAAAAGAAAGAAAGAGTTAACTTACGCGGATGAGATATAAGGTGAAAATGTCTCACTTCTACAGAAAAAATTTATTTTTTTATTTTCAGATATAAAACTACTATATAATATAAAGCTGATAGTACAAAATAATAAAAAATATTTATGTATATGATATACAAGGATAATGAAAAGAAGAAGAAAGAAAGAAAAAGTGAATGTAAAATAGAAAAAGAAAATGAGAAAGATAAGAAAAAATAGGAAGAGGATAATGAAGAGGAAAGTGGAAATGAGGCGGAAAAGAATGATGAAAAGAATGATGAAAAAAAAGAGGATAAAAAAAGTAGGAGTATGAGGAAGATACGAAGAAGAAATAGAACAACAAATAAATTAAAGTTGATGTTGTTACAAAAGTCAGAAAAAGGAGAAGCCACATTTTTCATAAATCAAGAATATTATATAATTTATGTGGAGCTCACACGTCACTATGCGCATATAGTAGAACTAACTTTTTACTTCTATATAAACAAATGCTTCGATTATGTAATTGACAACAATAGCATACAACAATATTATCATCTTCAAAATCACTATTTCTCATAAGAATTTCGAAGAGTTTCCGATCAAATCAGGTTTTTATACTGTTTAAATTTATTTTTTCTTCCCTATTATAATACGTTATAAGCATGATCGCTTTTTGATCGATATAAAATTTAAAGTTACATACTGTTATAATGGGTGACTTGGTCCCTATATATATGATATATATATATATTTAAATTTAATTTATATATTAATATAGTGGTCGAATTACCACTATTATATTTATTAGTAATATTATCATGATCAGCCGAGCCATCACCAAATCTATGTAGTTGTTTCATGCACCATAATTATTTATCTATTAATATTACAATGATCGGCCGAGCCATTACCAAATCTACTATGTGGCTGCCTCATGTACCATTATTATTTACTGTTATAAAATGGATGACTCCGTCACTATAATGTTACTGTTTAAAACACTTAATATATTTGGTATATCAATTGGAAAACTAACACGGGTTTGGACACCATTCCTAAGATACTACTCTTAAATGAGAAAGACTTTCTTGTCTGTATCATCCCACTCTTGTATAACAACGCCTTGTGCCTTATAAATATTAAAGTTCTATATACCATGGTTGTTATAAAATTATTTGCTTATAAATATTTTGACAAATAAATTTAAGTGTTTCATTACTCAAAAGTTTTCAGATTGATTTTACGATGGTTATGACCAGTATTTCAACGGATATGAACAGTAATTTTAACGGTTATAAATAAAAAATTTGTATCTATAAATACACTCATTTTTCACTCATTCTATACTCTAACATTTTCTATCATCTCTCAAAATTCTTTCCAAGAAATCATTTCAGTTTTTATTTTGTAAGAAAATGTTCCGATTACTTTTAGTTTTCTCATTAGTTTTAATCATTATTTATAAATATATTCAACATTATTAAATTATCTTATATATAGTGATGCTCGAATTTTGTGTGTACTTTGGGGGAAATATGCTGAGACTTTGCATGAGAAGATTTCATCAGGGTTGTTGTTATGCAATTTTGTAAGATTAAAATATTTAGAAGTAATATTATTTTTCATTTATATTTAGAGTCTCTGTTTCAATTTCAAGCATCACATTAGTGCTAACATAATGTATACATTTTAAATATTCTAGACGTGATATCAGTCTCTAATGCTTTTGAATGTATACAGTTGTGGATTGATAATAGCCTAATACCTGATGTGTTAGCATTACGATCCAAGTAATGGTTTAATTTTAAACCATATTTATCACATTTGCTTAATGTAAAGCTTATTTTTGTTGATAATATTTTTTTGCCTGCTTTAGTCTTCCGGATAATTATTTGTAGTTGGTTGTGTACCTCCGTCACTTGAGTTATCTGAAAATCCTTCTACATGTGTTCCGAGAGATTTTAAGGCATTTTTCTAAGAAAATAATTAATGAACTCGCCAATACAATTAATGTAATTAAAATTTATCATTTGATCAATTTTTAATACATATACAAACAATGGTATATGTTAATATTTAACCATTTTTATCTTTTATTGTGATTGGATCATATGTCACCATGGTTACTATACTTGACATAGATTACGGTTACAGGTGGTGCTATTTGAACTGCAAAATTTACAATAAGAAGGTATTCCCTATTGATTGTTATGAAAGGGATGATGATGATGCTGTTGAGGTTTTAGAAAATCGTGTCTGGAATTGTGCAAAGTGTAATTCAAATGTTACTGAAGTGGTATTCAAGTAAGCTAATTTTTTTCTTTCTATATATTTCTAAATATGATAGAAATCGTATTTTATATGGTTTAGTTTACTTTCATATCTACCTAATGTGTTTATAGGTATTACATTTTTCGTGAAAGTTGAAGATGATACTGGTGAATCGAGATTCTTGATGTTTGATTGCATTGCTAAATAAATTATTAATCGTTATGCAGCATACTTAGCCGAATATGTAGAAGAGGTAATAAAATTATTACTATAGTTCTAATTGGTCAATACATTTAAATGATAGTAATCTACAAATTGTTTTTTAGATGATAAATAGTAACTTATTTTATGTATTTGTTTGTAGTTTGAGAACCCTGAAAAGATTTCAACGGCTATTACTAATTTGATTGGAAAACGTTTTGTATTTGTGGTTGGTCTTGAAAAGAAACATCTTTTGAAGAGTCATGATTAGATCTATAAGGTTAACCAGTTGGTGAACAATGTTGAACTACTAAAGGAATTTAATGAAACACAATTCTCTCATGTAAATTTTTAAACTTAACTCATGAACACATTATTTTATAGACAATACTTTAAATAAAATCGCCATTGAAAATATTTTGATCATTAATAAGCACTTTCATTAATGGGTACTAAAAAGGTAAATGATGATTCAATTAATGAAGATTATGAGACATATTTAAAAAAAAGGATGAAATTGCACAACTTAATGGTGATCCTAACAATCTTTCAAACAAATCAAAAACTTTGAAGCTCAAGAAGATCAAAGATTTTTTAGTTTTATTTTGTTATGTTATTTTTAAATTTTTTATTATTTATTATGCACACTAAGATTTATGGTCATTTTAAAGTTATTTTAACTTTAGTTATTTATTGTTTCAAAGTCTTTTTGATTAATAGGTATTGTTTCCATTTTGTGATTAATAGGTATAGAAACAAATTATTATGGGAAATATATTATAAATAACGTTTTCTTATTTGTACACACCAACTTAATAAATTTCCATAATCAATTATTTTAGTTCTACAAACGCAACCGATCCATAGTATGTACATTTATATTGTTTTTATTTTGTGATTAATAGGTATAGACACAAATTTTGGTGTCGTAGTGCAGATGGATTTATTATATATACACGCATACAACGAACACTACGTTACATGTAAATCCCATCGTTTAAATTGTCCACTTTCATTTTCTTCCAATCTTTTTTTTCTTTACTTATAATCATGACGTATTCTTTAAGTCTTTTACCCGAAGATGTTTTGACTTTGATTGCTTTATTTTTAGCTTCATCATCTTTATCTTAGTTTTTTATTTGGTTTTCTTAACCTAAGGTCTTCTTCAAAGAATTTACGAGAACTATGTAACCAGAGTGACATGATGGTCAAACTTTTTTTAGGAAAATTTGAATTACATCCCAAAAAATTATATCCTTTTCAGCATATTCAAAAATATCAGAAATTACGAGATAATGAAAATCCTGAAACTCTTTACATGTTGAGCATAGTTTATTTTTTCTATTGTGAAGAAAGAGAAGAAGGACTAAAATTATTACATGAAACTTCACAAAAAAGTATTATTGATGCCAAATATCTTTATGGTCTCACTCTATTATACTTTGGAGGAACATTAAAAAAAAAAAGTTATGACCTACTCTCTTCTTTTATCATGATTACGTTAATAGAAACTATTGATAATCTTGATAGAGTTCATGATATAATCAACCTTTATCTCGATACGCTCAGTTAAGTGATTTTTTGAAATTTGATGATATCATATGTCAAAGACAAGTGTTCATGTTCTGATACATCTTCAAAGTATCAAAAAAAGCTGAAAACATTAAAACCGATATGGTGTGTAAAATTTATTTATGGGATTATGAAATTAAACGTCTCATGTTCATAATCTATTTTCATAGAAATATATTTTAGTTATAAAATACTTTTATTATTGATTTGTATTGTTTTTTCTTATCCTCTTTTTGGTGGAATTGATTTTGCTTATTCTAATTCTATGTTATTTGGTTCTATTTACAATTTTTAATAAATTGAATTTATTTTATTAATATAAAAACTAATAACGGCTCTTTTTAATTACGTATATCAATAATATAATTGCTTTTTAAAATAAATAATTAAGGTAACTATAACATAATTAATTATAAAGTAATTATTGTTTTGTAATTGTCTCACAATATTAATACAAGAATCCAAAAAGAATAAAGGTAACTATAAAATATTTTTTGTTCTTAATTTTTGTCTGAGACCATTACACAATATTTGAAATCGATTTAGTTAAAGCCAAATCATCTTAAACCGTACAACATGATTTTCGTCTTGCAATCTTAAACCAAAATGTATTGCAGTATTAATTACAAAATCAAATTTGAATAAGCCCATTTGAATTATAGTTTGTAAAAATTATTTTATCCATACAAATAGCTATATCTAGATAACCATATATGAAATCAAAATTAAATTAAATAAGATCATAACACCAAAAACAATTTAACAAATAAATATAATACCATATCGTAAATCTAACAAAAAAAAAAAACTTAAAAAAGTTAAATAATTAAAAACTAAATAAAACAATCAAATTACAAAATCATATACAACAAATTATAATATATAAAATAAATATTATACGCATCAAAAAAACAAAAAAAATGAATCATTTTATAAATTTTGAAATTTTGCATTCAAAAACATATAGATATTCAAAAATCAAAAATATATAATTATATTACAAAAAATTTAATCTCGTGCATCACACATGTAATCATTTAGTCTATTATAATGTAATGAGGAGGAATCGAATCCATGATGCCAAGTCATTAGCTAGATCATCTTACCCACCAGACTGAGAAGAACTCAGTATATAGATAATCTCTATTCGAGTGAACAAACCGTCTTTGTCTGGATTTGACATCGCCGGGGTTGAAGTCGACGACATGTGGCTCACACAACACCGTCGTCGACACCCATCCTTTTGTTTTACCGTCAATGGTGTCATAATTTTATCAGTTGGTGTTGCTTTGCATTGAGTTCTTTTCTTAATTGTTCTTTCTTAGCTTTTTCTAGTGTTTTGCTCTTGAGAATTCCCGTTTGTTAGAGGTTGGATTTCGGAAATATTTTCTGTTTTCTATCGTTGTATTATAACGAAAGAACAAAAAATTGATTCAATATAGTTTTTGAGTTATAACTAAAACAGTTACAACAAAAAAAATCTGCATGAAATTATCATACGCAATTTTTTAGAGGGAAGTTTCTACTAAGATTATTTTTTGTAATTTTTATTTATATTTATCATTTTGCTTGTATTAGAAGCACCTAATACCGATATAAAAGTACATGATTTGAGATGAATGATACGTTGTCACAAAAGATATATCACTTACGATAACTAGCAATCATATCGTCACAATCTATTATATTAAAAGATTATGCATTTTAAAATTATAACCTAAATTTTTTAGAAAAGTTCATATTAAATGCCTTTGTATTTCATTTTAAATGACCAAAATAGAAATCTCATCATTCAAATATCAAAACACATTTATTACCTAGTTATTTATTGAATTATCTAACAAATTTTTGAATATAATATTTGAGTATTTGCAATTAGCATTTAAAATGTCCAACAATAAATCCATATTAATATGTATATATATTATTTATCTTACAAACATTTGGTATTCAATAATTAAAATTAGAGTCTTTGTATATTCAAAATTATGTATATTTTGATATTATCAGTCATATAATCAAAAATAAAAATACAGATTATTTGATATTACAAGTCATTTGAAAAACTATTTTATAAAAATTTAATAATTGTATTTCAAACTATATATCTTTGAATTATATGTAAAAACTACGTATCTTTGAATTGTAAAATAATTTTAAGGTTTTTAATTTATTTCGTACTCTATACACTACAAAAAATATGTGTATAACATTAATAATATTATATTAATTAAATAAATAATATTATATAGAGTCACTTATTAACAAATTACACATTATATGTAATTTAACATTATTTATAACAAATGACATTATTATTGCATCTTTTACAACCGTACAAGACATCACATATATTATAATAAAAATAGTTGCATCAATCGTTTAAATTGACATTAATTATTTGAGTCACTATTTTCAGAATCATTTTTATAAGTGATGTAAATAGCAGTTATATCAATTAAACGGATGTAAACAAACAAAATAAATGACACTATACGTCTAATTTCTTGTAGTGACAAATAATGGAAACTCTAAAGAGGAGAAGGATTCGAGTTTTGGCCACAAAGTTTAGAAGACTCTTAAGAGAAGAAAGGCTTTGGACTAAGACACTAGGTGGCGAACACTCTGAGACTCTGAAAGTAATAAGCTTAATGCTGCATATACCAACCTCCTCCTATCAGTCACGTGAAGACGGCAATGGACATAAAACATGAAATTTGGTCCTCTTATTGTTCTTTCAAATTCGTTTTTTTCGAATGCTTAAGTAGCAAACAAAACTGTGGAAGTAAGAGTTGTAAGCTTGTAAGTTCAAGTTCGAGAGAGCACGATTCAAATTTAAGTAAGTTTTTTGGAAGTGAGAGTTTGAAACTAAAGTGTTCCAAAAACACAAGTAATAGAAAAACATTAATAGGAAACATTAGCTCTCCTGTAAGGGAGAGTTCAGACAACGAAATTGCGATTATCAGGTTTCCAAGTCATGAGCATATGATCACATCAAATGATATATGTGTTGAAGATTCATACTTTGGATCGGTAAAGAAGTAACCGTTTACATGACAAAGGGTTATAAATGAAAGAGCGAGAGCTCTAATCACAAAAACTGCATCAACAATTTATAAGTTTATCAATAGATTTTCTTAAGATATATTTATAAGTGGAGTTATGAAACATCAACTATACTTAAATTCTAGTTTTAATCAAAATTTCTTAAGAACAAACAAAATTCTTAACCTATTTCTCACTATTTTTCTACGAAGAATTTCATATCAAGTAACTCTTTCACAATCTCTCTACTTAAGAAACGTGACAAGCTCTCTCAATTAAACCATACAACTAAACTAAGACATCGAAGATCACTTCTGGTTAGTTCTGATTGACCAATATCCATTTCTGGTTTGACTTGAGTTGAGCTCCACAATCTCAAAATGCAATAAAAAAACATGAACGATATAATATGATCAAAGATGTTACAGATCTGAGGTTTCTTAGAAACGGAGTTATTGTCTGGTCCAGATAATCAGGTGAAGGATAAAACACTTGAGTAGAATCACTCTGAAGATGCTCTCGCTGCCATTTCTAAATTCTAATTGGGGAAAACAAAACATCTTTCACGAATTTCAACAAACCAATACAGGAGAATAATATCAAGGCATACCAAATCATACGAGCGTGTACAACAAGAAAACATATCAATCTCCCTTTCTCCAAAATTTCCCATAGCTTCGTCATCATACTAGAGAATTTAGAGTTTTCCGTATCTAATTTCTTGTTTGTTTCTTTAGACTTAGGCTTCTTCTTCTACTATATGAGGTATATTTATGAAATAAGTATTTTTTTTTGTCTAACTTTACTCATAATTGGATCGTTAAGACTCGACCCATAACCAAAATCCATACTTAAAATCCATTTTTTTCTTTCCCCTTGTATTAAAGAGGAATCGAACACTGTAAAGTAACCACTACCACTGGACCACATGTATTCGACATATAGGAAATAAGTATACGATCCCTGATTTCTAGCCATAGATATTTTTTTTCATATTTTCAGTATATATACTTTCTATATACATTCTTTGCCCTTTTTATATAATATATGTAAGATAGGGAAATTGTGTGTATATTGATATTGACTTTGCAGTCGAATATATACACATTTATAGGTCGAAGACACTAGATCAATTATATATGGAGAGAGTTACATGATACATATATGTGAATCTTTTAATATGTCTCCTCAAGAGGGAGGATCTTTGTCACTCCAATCTTGTCTCTTAATTCTTGGAATCAAGCTCATCATGGTAGTGGTTTTGTAAGAGCATCATCTAGCTGATCTTTAGTGTAAACATGTGAGACACGTAACACACTTTGGAGGACATGTCCACAAATAAAGTGGTAGTCTAACGCAACGTTTTCTATGCGTGAATGGAAGACGGGGTATGCACAAAGATACGTTGCTCCAACGTTGTCACATAATACTACTGGAGCTGCGGGTAAAGTAATACCAAGCTTTGTGAGGAGAGGTTGCAAATCCAAGTGATCTCAGATGTGTTTTCCACCGCTCTATATTACGCCACCATTGATGATCATGCTACACTTTTTTTGCTTCTTTGCAGACCATGGGATGGGGTGGTTGCCAAGATAAAAAGTGTATGCGTAGGTAGAAATGTAGATCCACCCAGGGTTGGTCAGCGACCTCCTCAAGGTAGTGCACATGAAATTGGGGTTCGAAAACAAGTGCCTGGTACGAGCATCCATGACTTAGGCCAATTGGAGATTTTGAGAAGCCAAATGTTAAAGAGATCCCGACGAGAATCCCCACTCCAGCCGTAGTTGCTAACAATTTTGAGATCAAGTCAAACTTTATCAACATGTTGTAGAAAATCTAATTGACACTAATTATTTGAGTCTCTGTGAAAATAATCAGCAATCAAAAATACAGTAAAAAATTAACCTCAGATCTAATTATGTGAAAAGTAAGTCAATGAGGAGTGAAGAGTAAGACGCGTAATATTGTAAAAAAGTTGCAGCGGCTATTATAGTGGTCGCCGTTTTTATTAGCGACACCGGCGACACCAAATTCATTTACTAAATGAGTCACAGCGACCACTTCTTTCTTCTTCACTGTGTATTTTGCGTGTAAATTTTGATCGCGACGTCCGGACGCAGCGACGTCAAAAAGAACACGGCCGTACTGTTACAATGGCTTGACGGGTGAAAACCCTTGGGATTCTCTTATCAATTTGAGAGACTGTGTAAGACTATGGAATGAATGGAGTGTCCGAGAAATCAATTATGATATTGTTTTTTTTTCTTTGGGGAACAAGACTTCTCAATGGGAGAAGAACTTTCTTTCAGAGTTGATGTCTACATAGGAGCATTGCAAGAAGGAATTTCTTACCAGTTTCTTACCTTAGCAAAAGACAACCAAGATAAGAAATGATGTCACTAGTTTCAAGCAAGGAATCCAAGAGCCTCTGTGACGAATGTGAGAGGTTGAAAGAATACAGAAGGATTCGTTCACATTATAGAATTTTTTGGGTATTTTTCATATCAAGAGTACTTGAGCAATATCGAAGGGCGTTAGACACAAAAAGTTATGAGATTTCTGCAATCTTGAATGTTTATCAAGGGGAGTATTTGATCAAGAATTTGGCTCAAAGCGATGCTTGCTACAGTGGAGATTATAATAGGGTTTTGAGAGAACCAATGTCGAAGACCATCTATTCAAGGAGATTAATGAGAAGTTAGATGAGCAAGACGTTTCTCACTACAAAAAACTTGAGCTATTGTGACAACTGTATTGTGACTATGAATACTAGTAATAATTTGTGATGTTTTATATACAATTTTGTTATGAATTTTAGTTGTTACGAATCATTGTGACTCTATTTCGTAACAATTTGTGACAAAATTGTTACTAAATTGATTTGTCACAAGTATATTATGACGTTTTTGTTACCAATATGCATTTGTGACACTCGTAACCATTTACATATCGTCACAACATCGTAACAATATATTTATATTGTGTTGTGAAAAAATATTACGTATTAATACAATTTTTTTCTTGTAGTGTCTCATTAGTCGAAAGACGGTTAACGATGTAGAAGAGTTTGATAGGTGTCAACAAGCTTACCAAGAGATGGGAATTGGAGGTAGAATGAGATGCAATAAGAGGTAAACTATTTAGGAAACTAAGGACTCAGAGGGAGGATCACTTTCAACCAAAATTATAGGAATCATCCAAACCTCTCTTACCGAAACATTAAGAGCATCTCCAATAGTGTTTTAAATCTTTTTTCAAACTCTATATTTAAAGAAAAATCTTCTCTAATAATGCTTCAAATCTTACTTCAAATTTGAAGATCTCTATTTTTTTCTTTCATTTTTTGAATAAGACATTTTCTTTACAAAATGATTCCTTAATTTTTATTATTTTATTATTTTATACCTAAGTAAAGTTTTAAGGTATTATAAAAAGACAATGAAGTTATTAATTTTTGAATGCCATGTGTTTTACATATATTATAAAATATTTCTGGGTAGATAATAAAATAGTTTCATTTAACATATATTTTTTGTTCTGTTTATTTCTTAACACAAAATCTATTACGTGATTAATGTTGTTACTAAGTGTTTGCATAAAATTAAAATTAATATATGTGGGTTAAATATATCAATTTGAAAAATATAGATCAAAATAATATTAAAATAGGGAAATTTGGGTTGATGTATGTGAGTTTTTCATTAATTAGTTTTGCTACATCATTCTTTCTCATAAGTGTTTGTGCATTTCTTTTGACAAATTTACCCCTAACCCCTATATGATTTTACACCCAATCATATTCTTATGTGAGAGAAAGAATCATTTGGTAGATTTGATATTCAATTTTGTTTTCTTTTCCGAAACAAGACATTCTGAAGTTATCATTAGCATTTTTTCTTATGTTTTCTTTTCTCTCTTACCTTATCTACTTTAAGACACAAATTCTACTATGGGAATTTGTGTAAATATTTTATCCAGGCTTGCATGATATGAAACTGTTACATTTTTATCTCCATGCATAGCAAATCTGTTTCACCTGTAAACCTTTTAGTAATTCCATATGATTCTTGTTATACCCGGAAACCTCCAACTTCAAGTCACTGCTTGTAGTACTTGATGCTTCAGTCTGGTCAGAAGGTGACCTTTCCGTCATATTTGAGATACACCCAAAATGAATATTGAACCTACATAACCCACAACCATACCTCCAAGTCCAAGATTGGCCCGGATCGTTGTTGAACTATAATCAAATCTCGTGTATTTTAGAAATCATATAATATATAGTTTATATTTATATAAGTTAGTTATTTGCTTAAGAGTCACGGTTTTATCTTACCGTACAGTTGCGTCTTTACGTCTTTTTGTGTACGTGTGTTTCTAGATTAAGTTGTGTCTTTTGGATTCTATAATCACAATGGTTCGTGTGTCTATATATTAGGAGACAAACTCTTTTGTTTTTCACTTGTGTAGAAAATCGTGTGTGGGTGTGTGGGTGTGTGTAATACTCTGTTTCATTTCAATTAAGTCTCTGTTTTTTTCCTTCATACTCTGTTTTTTATCAAATGTTCAACAATCGTGACAAACCTCGCATGCGGTAGTTCCCGGGCGGTGAGGTAGAAACTCCAAATTATGGCAGGGTGAAGTTCGTGCTTCACGTGCTGAGAAAACTGCGTGCAGTTAAGGTCCGAGTCGAAGTCACATGTCTCACATCTGTAATATAAACCTTCAAATGACTTGTTGCAGATATCACACACTCGTCCGTTCTTCCAAGTTGACCGTTCTTTGCGGTCGTAGAGGCTGAGCTCATGCTGAGGATGAATGAATACTGAATAGAGGGTGAAGGGACATGTGGCACAGTATTCATGAACATATATCACTCGTTCTGGACCAGATCCAAGCACTTCTCTGTTCAACGCAAGATTTGTGTAAGACCAAAAATTGATTCTTTCGTCTTCATTGACTTGAGAGACGTATAACATTTCTCTCTTATCTGTATGCTTCTTCTTCTTTTTATCCTAATTATCTATCTTTTATTTTTAATTTATTTTATCTCAATTTCTCTTTAATTTCCAAAAATTTTGAATAACCTCTCTATCATCTATGTATTATTGTGAATAGAGAATGGGATTCAATATAAAATATCAGTGGACTGAATTAAAAGTATTTTCGAAGATCAACATTCAGAGTAGCCCGAGAGGATAGGTCTTCAAAATGGCACTTCTAACTAGACGTGATGCAACTAGGAGGCCTTCATTGGGATTTATTTTGTGTATGTAAACATAAATACAGACTTTAAATGAGGTTGATGTATGCATTGGGGATTGATGAATTACTCTCATCACCAAGTAAGAGATGTAATATATGAATAGGATTATATATTGTCAAAATAACCAACGATTTGGATTTCTGATTGGACTTCAAAACATTCATCCAAACTGCATCATTGGTAGCAATGAATAATGATGGATAATCATATATTTCACATATATACAACACCAAACCAACTTCACAAGAAAAAAAATAAACATAAATTATCAATAAGGCGCGCACGTACAAGAATAACAAAACAACAATTTCACGAGAAGCAATAGAAAATCATTTAACCAAAAAAAAAAACAATTCAACAGAAATAATAGCTTTGATGATCAAAGGTGTGACATATATTTCTCGTTCTGGACCAGATCCAAGCACTTCTCTGTTCAATGACAATGTTTTGCAATGTGCATTACAATGTGCATTGCCAAATGAGTCAAACCTCTGAGTACCTCCATCATCAGATGTTCTATGCATCGGAAGCTCTGAAATTATTTGATTCACAACCAAATATTTTGAAAAATGGTAGCGTCCCTTACGGCTGACCAGCTTTCTTCTTCTTAGAAAACTTGGCAAGACTAATAAAAACTCTTTTTAACTTTTTTTCCATTTCCTTGATTCCTTGTTGTTTAAAATTCATGACTAATTTGTTAATCTGGAATGTTCAAGGGTTAACTCGAAATTATTTATTTGTAAATTCTATTCCTCATGCTTGACTTCCTATGAAGTTATTGGTTGACAAAAAATATATAGAATTTTATAGAATAAATACCCGCTGTACCTTTTATTTTAATTTTTAATCTCAATTTGTCTTTTGTTTTATTATCTTCCTAAAATCTTGAATAATGTCTATCATCTATGTATTATTGTAAAGAGAGAATATTCAAATAAAATTTCAGTTGACCGAATGAAAAGTCTTTTCGAACATAACATTGAGAGTAGCCCGAGAGGAGAGGTGGTCCAAGTGATAGTTGGTAACTGTGGAATTTCTCAATTCCACAACTTTTTCTATTTCTCAGTTACCAGTCACATGTAATTATTATTCCACAAATTCTACCATCATTTTACTTCTTTTTTTAATTAATATTTAGTTACTACTTATACTTTACATGTATATAGGTGAATAGATTGTCATTTCTTTTTTGGTTTTCAATTATTACCCTTTTCAATTCTTTCCTTTTTTTTTGTTCTGTTATACATACGAATCTACTATTCTTTAGAAAATATTTAATTAATTAAAAATATAATTTCAGATATAAATAACAATCATTCGACATATAACTGTATTTTAGGTAATTCAAATTGATTTTTGATTCGATCTATGTTTGATTTCGACTTTTTAGATACAAATTCTACATTATTTTCAATTATTTAGGTAGTTTTTGTTTATTTTGATTTCTTCTAATTTATATAAAGTTTGGTTTCGGCTTTGGATTTAGTAAAATATGTTCATAAGTAGCCCGAGAAGAAAAATCCTCAAAGTAGTACTTCTAACTAGATGTGATGCAACTAGGAGGCCTCCTTTGCGATTCATTTTGTGTATGTAAACAAAAATACATACTTTTCATTTGCTCTACTTCCGATTTGGTTTGGATTAATAGAAAGTTGCGTTTTGTTGGCCATCCTTGTAAATTGCAAGTTCTGATTATACTCCAGAACCGAAATTGGAAACAAACTCAAAACTATGTGATTATACATAGATTATACTCCAAAAAACAGTGCATTACAAACTCCCTAAAATAGCATTCTACCAATAACTCAAAACAACGCTTTGATAACAACCTAAAACAGTGCATTACAAACGACCCAATACACTGCATTTCACATGGATCATGCAAGGTTGAAGGCCCAATTCCTATCCCTGAAAAAATATATTTTGTAATATTAAACAATTTCGTTCTCAAATTAATGTTCTTAATACCCAAACCGGATGCTTCGGTCTGGTCAGGTGTGATAGACGTCAAATGAATATCGAACCTACATACCTCACACCTATACGTCAAAGTTAAAAGAAACTCCATTATCACCTCGAATACTTTATGGACTTTCTCCAGTTTCCTAGTTCTCGGTTCCAACTTCAAGTCACTTCTCGTAGTACTTGATGCTTCAGTCTGGTCAGAAGGTGACCTTTCCGGCATATTTGAGATACACCCAAAATGAATATTGAACCTACATAACTCACAACCATACCTCCAAGTGCAAGATTGGCACGGATCGTTACTCGCCATCTTCAAAACGATCTTCTAGCTCTGATACCACTTTGTTGGAAGAGAGAAACTATTTTTGGAAATATTTAAATATGTTGGAGAGGAAAAACTTTAGAAAGAAGAAGATTTTGTTCTTATTTAGAAACTTAAGTGGATAATTACAAATGAAATGAGAGAGAGGTATATATAGCCTCCAAAACTCAAAATATATCTAATATTTTAATCTAAAATCTAGAGAGTTCTACTATAATATCTAGATTATTTTAGAACTTCTCTAGAATATGGATCATTTATGTAGCCCAATTAAACTTGACCCAAATGAGACTTGATCCAAAATCAAGTTTATTTATTTTCAACACCCCCTCTTAAACTTGATTTTGCTACTCCAAGCAAACTCCTCATCTTGATAAAGTCTTCACGCTTAAGGGGTTTTGTAAAGATGTCGGCTACTTGATCGTTCGTCTTTATGTACTCCAACTCCACCTCTTTCTTGGCAACACTCTCTGATGTAGTGATAGCGTGTATCAATGTGCTTGCTTCGATCATGGAAGATTGGGTTCTTTGCTAATGCTATTGCCGACTTGTTATCCACAAATATTTTTGTTGGTTCCTTGTCCGGAGATTTTAACTCCATCAAGTTACATAGCCAAACTGCATGACAAACACACGAAGTTACAGCTACGTACTCATTCGTCATCTGTAACTTCCAATGTCTTCTCGTTTCACTTCTATTCCAAGGTAGTAAGACATCAACCCAATATCCGTCATCTTAAACTCATTCGTCATCTCTTTCTTGAACTCCTCGAACATATTTGGATTGCTTCCCGTGAATATCAAGTCATCAACATATAAGCATACAATCAATATATCTTTATTTTGATTTTTGATATAGAGTGCATGCTCATATGGACACTTGATGAAGTTGTTCTCCTTGAAATATTTATCGATTCGAGTATTCTATGCCTTTGGAGCTTGTTTTAACCCGTAAAGTGCTTTCTTTAGCTTCAATACTTTATCTTTTCTCCTTTGACAATGTAACCTTGTGGTTGCTCAATGTAGACTTCTTCTTCGAGGTCTCCATTTAGAAAGGCTGATTTGACATCTATTTGATGTATCCTCCAACTGTTTTGAGCCGCTAATGAAATAATTAGTTGAACAGTTTCTAAACGAGCAATATGAGCAAATACCTCATCATAGTCGATGCCGGCTCTTTGATTGTAATCTTTTGCTACCAGTCTTGCCTTATATCTTTCAACTTCTCCATTAGAGTTTTTCTTCACTTTATATACCCACTTTACACAAATTACTTTTTGTCCCTTTGGGAGTGAAGTCAACTCCCAAGTGTTATTCTTTTGGATGGCCTCAATCTCTTCATCCATTGCATTTCTCCATGTCTTCTTTTCCATGGCTTCTTGGATGTTCATAGGTTCACACTCCGCAAATAGACAAAATAAAGTGAGATTTTCTTGATTTTCGGTTACCTCATAAATGTCTTGTAGACTTCTGAAACGTGGAGTTCTCTCACTCGAACTTTCATCTCCTTGAGAACTTTGTGTTGATGAAGTTGGTGGGGTAACATGCTCCTCACTTTAGTGCTCCAAGTTTTCTTCTTCAAAATGTGGAAAGAAGTTATAGTCTTCATCACTTGATCTCCACTCGTATTCTTCTTCTTCATCAAAGATGACATCTTGACTTACGACTATCGTCTTGGTATTTGGATTGTAAAGCTTGTATTCTTTGGAGTTTGCATCGTATCCTATGAATATATACTTCTCACTTTTATCATCAAGCTTGCTTCGCTTCTCCGCTGGTACATGTATGTGAGCAACACTTCCAAAAACTCGTAGGTGAGAAAAACCGGGTTTCCTTCTGCTCCAAGCTTCTTGTGGTGTTTTTTCCAAAACACTTCTTGTTGGAGATCGGTTTAATAGATAAACAGCACACGCAACTGCTTCCGCCCATAATTCCTTTGGCAGCTTCTTACTTTTGAGCATACTCCTCGCCATTTCAAGGATTGTTCTATTCACCAAACCACTTTCCTTCTCAACATGAGCTTTAAACTTTTAAAAGTTTTCAAACACCTCTGATTTTTCCTTCAAAAAGTAAACCCATGTTTTTCATGAAAAATCATCAATAAAGAGAAGGAAGTAGTTACTCTGACCGAGTGATTTTGGCTTGATGGGACCACATACATCCGTATGAATGAGTTCTAACGGCTTTTGAGCTATTGTGATTGACTCCTTTGGAAAGCTCATTTTGAATTGTTTTCCAAGTAGACACCCTTCACAAACTTGATTTGGATGGTTGATACAAGGTAGTCCTCTCACCATTTCTTTTTTCGAAAGCAACTCCAAACCTCCAAAGTTGAGATGCCCAAACCGAAGATTCCAAAGCCAAGACTCCTCTTTGTAGCACATCTTGAGACATTGTGCGATGTCACTTTGAATATTAAGAACAAACATTCTATTTTTAGACATCGGCACTTTTGTGATGTGATTATTTTCCTTGTCTCTTAAAGAAAGATTATTATCTTTTAATTGAATATCATAACCTTTCTCTAAGATTTGCCCAAGGCTCAAGATGTTGGTCTTCATGGTTGGAATGTAATAAACATTGGAAATGAATAGATGATCTTTATTCTTCAATCGGATGAGAATATTTTCTTTACCTTTCACCTCCATCTTTGATTCATCTCCCAAAGCCACGTTTCCTTTCACCGATTCGTCAAGTTCCACGAACATGCTTTTTCTTCCGCACATGTGATTACTTGCACCACTGTCGAGGTACCACTTATGACTATCTTTTCCTTCGTCTTTCTTAAATGCCATTAATAGCATTTCTTCTTCTTTGTTGTTTTCTTCCACGAAGTTGACCTTATTTTCGACTCTTTTGTTGTGTGGAGTTTTACATTTCGAAGCATAATGTCCAAACTTCTCACAATTATAGCATTTGACATTTGATTTATCATACCTTGGTATTGAATTTCCTTTCCCACGACCTCTAAATGAGCCTTCTCCTCTTTGCTTAGAATTATCTTCATACCTTCTCCAACCTCTTCCACTTCCATATACACGACCTCTTCCTCGTGACTGAAATCCACCTCCATTTGGATAACTTCGGCCACTTTCTTCCTTAGCATGATCAATCCGCATCTTGAGTACTTGCTCGGTGATGTCTTCCTTTTTCTTCTTATTTTCTTCATAAGCTTGTAAAGAACCGAGAAGTTGCTTCATTGTCATTACTTCTAAGTCTTTTGTTTCTTCAATGACGGTGACAATGTGTTCAAATTTTGGATCCAACGATCTAAGAACCTTCTCCTTACATCGTTTAGCTTCTCTTCATTTCTTTTTAGATTGTTGGTAACCGTCAAAACTCTTGAAAAATAATCGGAGACGAGTTCACCTTCCTTCATTTGTAACGCTTCAAATTCTCCTCTTAAGGTTTGAAGATGTACTTTTTTTACTTGATCAACACCCTTGTAAGATATTCGAAGCTTTTCCCAAGCTTCTTTGGCCGACGTAGCTTCCGTTACTTTCTCAAATGTATCTTCATCTAATCCTTGATAGATTAGACAGAGAGCTTTCTTGTCTCTCTTTCTTGAATCTCTCAAACTATCCTTTTGAGTTTGAGAAAGATTACCTTCATTCTCGACTATCTCCCACACGTCATGTGCTCCTAGGATAGCTGTCATTCTTAGACTCCAATCATCGTAATTGCTCTTTGTGAGCACCGGAACTTGGAAGGGAACACTGTTACTCGCCATCTTCAAAACGATCTTCTAGCTTTGATACTAATACCACTTTGTTGGAAGAGAGAAACTATTTTTGGAAGTGTTTAAATATTTTGGAGAGGAGAAACTTAAGTGGATAATTACAAATGAAGGGAGAGAGAGGTATATATAGCCTCCAAAACTCAAAATATTTATATTATTTTAATTTAAAATTTAGAGAGTTCTACCATAATATAGATTATTTTATTATATTTATCTATTATTTTTTACCATAATATTTAGATATTTATTCTAAGAACTTCTCTAAAATATGGATCAAATTTTATGTAGCCCAATTAAACTTGACCCATATGAGACTTGATCCAAAATCAAGTTTATTTACTTACAACATATTTCTCGTTCTGGACCAGATCCAAGCACTTCTCTGTTCAACGAAATTGTTTAATGTGCACTGCCAAATGACTCAAACCTCTGAGTACCTCCATTAGCCTCATCATCAGATGTTCTCTGCAGCGATCACATCGATTCCACTTACCTGATGAGATCATCACCGTTCCGCAGCTCTTGCAGATGGACATATTGTTCTTTTTTAGTTTTAGTTGAGAATATTAAGAATTGTGAGAAAGAGTATATATATATATAATATTAGACAATTGCCAAGCTTTGTTTCAGAAATAACTTAGAAATTTCATTAAGTTGTATTTACAAAATACTTTATTTAAATAAACTTATTATGTGAAATTTCTAGGTACTTTTATTTTTTCTATAAGATATATGTATATATTTTCAAAAAAATCTTGTTTACAAAAGTGGATCCAGTTAATGACTCATGCGTCAGGGGTTCAAGTACTCACAACTACATTTGATAAATTATGAGAGGATTTTAGATTATGGATCTGATCTTGTCTATCCAATTTTCTAAAAAAAAAGACAAATCCTGATCAAATCTTTACTTTTAAATACAAATACTGATAAAGAAGTAATTTTAATATAAAACGGATCAACTTTGTGGTGTTAAGCTTGACGAGTACGAAAGAGTTTTCGACCACGTTTTGAGATTAAATTTTTTTTTTTTGAAAGGTAAAATTTATTTATCAACAAAAATGAGAGTTATATACAAATGAGAAAGCCAAAGAAATAAGGAATTCCTTGACAAAGAATAAAACAACTAAGTCATCCTAGTTTCAAACTATTTTTAGAAAAGAAGAGCGAGCCTATAAGGAGCTTCATAGCACAAAGATGAAATTCGTGATAAAAATAAGGGTGATTTACTAAAATAAGGCAGAATTAATGAAATATTACTTAATGTTTCAAAATTAATAAAATAAGTTTTTAAATTCGTAATATATTGTTTTGCCCTTTTTTATGAGTAAACAAAAATATAATTACGAAACTGCCATTAACGAAATTTGTCACATCAACATGGTAATATGGTAGAGTTCATTTTCCACTACACTAAAATAGTATAACTCTACTACACTAAAATGAACTCTACCATACTATAGTATAACTCTACTACACTAAAATGAACTCAACTCTACTAAACTAAAATGAACTTTACTAAACTAAAATGAACTCTACTACCTAAAATGAACTCTACTAAACTAAAATGAACTCAACTCTACTAAACTAAAATGAACTCTACTATACTAAAATGAACTCTACTACACTAAAATGAACTCAACTCTACTAAACTAAAATGAGCTCAACTCTACTAAAATGAACTCAACTCTACTAAACTAAAATGAACTCTACTACACTAAAATGAACTCAACTCTACTAAACTAAAATGAGCTCAACTCTACTAAAATGAACTCAACTCTACTAAACTAAAATATACTCTACTACACTAAAATGAACTCTACTACCTAAAATGAACTCTACTAAACTAAAATGAACTCTACTAAACTAAAATGAACTCTACTATACTAAAATGAACTCTACTACACTAAAATGAACTCAACTCTACTAAACTAAAATGAGCTCAACTCTACTAAAATGAACTCAACTCTACTACACTAAAATGAACTCAACTCTACTAAACTAAAATGAATTCTACTACACTAAAATGAACTCTACTAAACTAAAATGAACTCTACTACCTAAAGTGAACTCTACTAAACTAAAATGAACTCTACTACAGTAAAATGAACTCAACTCTACTACACTAAAATGAACTCTACTAAACTAAAATGAACTCAACTCTACTAAACTAAAATGAACTCTATTAAACTAAAATGAACTCTATTAAACTAAAATGAACTCTACTACACTAAAATGAACTCAACTCTGTTAAACTAAAATGAACTCAACTCTGCTAAACTAAAATGAACTCTACTACACTAAAATGAACTCTACTAAACTAAAATGAACTATACTACCTAAAGTGAACTCTACTAAACAAAAATGAACTCTACTACACTAAAATGAACTCTACCAAACTAAAATGAACTCTATTACACTAAATGAACTCTACTAAACTAAAATGAATTCTACTACACTAAAATTTAGTTAAACGTTTTCATTTTGGTTACTTCATGTCAACATTATTGAAATTACAATGGACCTTTAATTCGTGATTTAATTATCACAATTTCTATTTTCCTAACACAAATAGATTTTAATTTTCTCAATAACATGCGCAATATGCGACATTTAGACTACACGTTCTTCCAAACTTAATCAAGTATCGAACTTAAATAATAATAATATCTTTTAGTTGTTTAATTAAGTACTCAACATACTTATAATATCAAATACATATACATAGACATGTGAACGTACGTAGTATGAGCTAGGCAGGTCATGCAAGCTCACAAATCCTAATAACTCTCTTGTTTTCAAATAACGAAGTAATTTTTTTGGTAATCTTAAAAAGTTTCGAACCTAATTTGATTTTTATATTTTTGGTAAAAATTCGTTTTATTGTACTTTTAAAATTAATGAATAAAATTTGAGATGGCAAAAAAAATATGCGTATTTTTACATTAAAAAGTCATATATTTTGATTTAAATATTGTTTAAGTATTATTGCATAAATCATTTATAATACATAACATCATATTCGAATTTAAATCTAACAGTATAGTTAATTATATACTTTGGACGTATTCATTTTAAGTGTGGACGAGTTCATTTTAAGTGTGGTAGAGTTCAATTTAGTTTGGTAGAGTTCATTTTAGTGTGGTAGAGTTCATTTAAGTTTGGTAGAGTTCATTTTAGTGTAGTAGAGTTCATTTTAGTGTAGTAGAACTCAACTCTACTAAACTAAAATGAACTCTACTACACTAAACTGAACTCAACTCTACTAAACTAAAATGAACTTAACTCTACTAAACTAAAATGAACTCTACTACACTAAAATGAACTCTACTAAACTAAAATGAACTCTACTAAAGTAAAATGAACCCAACTCTACTAAACTAAAATGAACTCAACTCTACTAAACTAAAATAAACTCTACTACACTAAAATGAACTCAACTCTACTAAAATGAACTCTACTAAACTAAAATGAACTCAACTCTACTAAACTAAAATGATAATTGCATCCTTCTAAAAAGTGCAAATGATAATTGCATCCTTTTCTTCTTTTTTTTCTAAAAAAAAATTATTTAAGTAATTTTGAGATAAATTAGCCTTATTTAAGTAATTTTTCTTAAAATATTAGGGATATCTTCACAAATGCCCTATTAACTTAGAAAATTAGATGGATTGCCATAATGAAGCAATCTCCGGGTTATACCCCTTTTTTTAGGGCATAGTAGGAAAATAAATAAATAAATAAACAAATTTGCCCCACTCTTTAAGGAGAAGAGAGAAGAGAGCACATGATGAGAACCAATGGTTGACATGTGGGGAAGAGATGATTGGACATAAAGTGGAGTTGGTGTGGGGAACATACAATTTGTGGAGAAAAAATGAGCGAGAAGAGATGAAAGGAAAGAATGAGAGTGAAAGATTAAGGGAACAAGAGGCTGACGCTTGGCAAAATTGAGGATATTTAGAAATATAGGTCAATAATATAATGTTATGGACATAAACGAATTTACTAAATGGAGGTGGACATGATCATTAAAGAAACATGAGGAAAATTTTTAACTATGATGGGACATGGACAATTATTAAACATGGGAGGGGTGAACATGGACAATGCATAAACATGAAAAAATTTGTTTAACCATAGCAGGATATCAATTGTCAACTATGGAGGGCATGAAGATTTAGATGCATATGACATAACTGATTTTGTATCGAAGGTTATAAATTCATGGTATATATACACTTAAATAAGATATGATATAACATATTGTAAATAAAGGACAAAGACATGTACATAAATGATATCGTATCGCATAACATGAGACTTAACTTTTAAATATGAGGACATGTACAACAACATAAATTGGGGTGTTTTCTGAATTTCAATTGAGTATTTTCTAATATTTTGACATATAGGGCATGAAAGTTAACATAGACATGAATATACATGATTTTGTACTATATGGCATATAAACACTTAACTATGACATGACATAAATATTTTGTAAATAAGAGACATATACATGAACATAGATGATATCTTATAGCATAACATAAGGCTTAACTTTTAAATTTGGGACATAGACAACGACATATATTGGGGTATTTTTTAATTTTTTTAACATGTAAAACATGAAGATTAACATGAGCATATATACATATAATTTTTTACTATAGGGTATATATACACATAAATATGACATGAAGATATATGAACACGAGAAACATGAACATGAATATAATGATATCATTTACAAAATATGAGATTAAGTGGGGACGTAAAAAGTTTGATTGTTATAGAAAGAGAGAAAAAAAATGGAAGAAAAGAGATTTAAGAAAAAAGAATTGAAAAATGAAAAAGAAAAAAGTGGCAGTGCATATAATTTCCATAAATAAAACTGGGAGAATTGGTAAATTGCTCAAAATATTATTGGGAAAACTATCAATTAAACATTGTTTGTGTAAAAATTGTTGATTAAATACTGAATTCCGGACGCTTTTGATTAAACATGTAATTTATTGTTATTTTTTTAAAAACATCGAACTTACAGTTGACTTGGCCAATTAAATACTCCGTTAATTTGATTAATAGAATTAATAAACGTCGTTAAACAAACGTTAATGATCTGATACAGTGCGTTTAACATCATCTGGCTCAAAAAGAACCAATCATAACACTCCACGTAGCCTCTCGTCACGGACCGATCATAACACTCCACGTAGCCTCTCGTCACGGACCGATCATAACACTCCACGTAGGCTCAAAACCTTTGATTTGGGTCACCGACAAATCACTAGCTCATGAAGCTCTTGTCCAAAACGGTGTTGTTTTCTCTGATCGTCCTTTTGCTCTCACCACAACCAAAGTCATCACCAGCAACCAACACGATATTCACTCCTCTATTTACGGCTCTCAGGAGAATCCTTTGTCGGAACCTCACCTCCGAGATCCTCCAACCGTCACGCGTTAAAGCTCATGAGACAATTGAAAGATTTCCAAATAGTTAATATCAGAATTTCATTCGTTTGAAATCAAACTTATAGCTCAAAGAGTACAAATCCTTGATCAATTCAGAAATAAAGAGAACAATCTGAGCATGAAGACCTTGAAACCCATCAACAGGCTAGAGACATATCAAGAGAAATCATTAAAACTTCTGGAGGATTCAATAAATACTTAACTTCAACTAAAAGGTCACAGACTCTTTATCAATACAGAGAAACCTTGAACAAACATAACTATCAAACACAATCAATGTAGATGTGAACATAAATGAACAAATTCACGCTTCTACGGTATCAAATATAGATTCAAAGACCAAAATGTGTAGAGACAAAAGATAATCTCAGATCTAATCTTACAACTCAGCAAAGTAGGAGAAGAGAGAGGCGATTCAATCGATAAAAACATAGAACAAATTGAAGATCGAAAAGTAAATAAAAAATTCCAAACAAAGTACTCGGTCAAAGATCAAAACACACCCATGCGTAATGATCAAAACACATTGTTAATATTCGCTTAACGGCGTTTATTAATTCCATTAGTTAAATTAACGAAATGTTTAATTGGCCAAGTCAATTGTAAGTTCAATGTTTTTTAAAAAGTCAACAATAAATTACATGTTTAATCAAAAGCGTTCGGAGTTTAGTGTTTAATCAATTATTTTTTGCATAAACAATATTTAATTGATAGTTTTCCCAAATATTATTATATATTAGTTGAAAAATATCTTCACTAGAGATAAAAATGGAAAGTTTAAGACAGTTGTTCTAAAACAATTAAAGTATTAATTTTTTATTTTACAAAAAATATAGTGGTAGTGGTCACTTTATAAATCTTTATATATTAGGATTCGATTTTTTCCGATGATATGAGTTTTGGTTATGGACTGAGTTTTGTAGATCCAATTATAATAGTAAAGTTGGAAAAAAAAAAACAATTAAAGTATAACAAGTTCGTAAAGAATTGACTTCATTATATAAACTCTGGTTTCTTTTTTAAATTAAACTTTGGGTAACTAATAAAAAAGTAGTTTTAATATAAAAACAAAACTAAAAAAGTTTAATCAACCACCCTACTACCTGATTTTTAATATAACTTATAGAGAAACAAGAACATTAATTGTGGTAAAGAGATAAAATAACAAAGACATACTACCCTAATTTTATATAATGAAGTTATAGGTTGACAAAAAAATATATAGTATTTTATTATTTATAATTTACAAAAGAGATAGTTTTTTTTCAACATCGGGGCACAACTGACCTGTCTATTAACCAAGTTCCTACATAATGTAGACAGAGAGATTCGATCCCTAGATATGCAAGTGCGTCTGACTTTAATGAATTTATCATATGCCAATAGACTAAAGGCCACATGCACAAAAGAAATAGTTATATAAAAAAAGTTGTTAAAATCATTAAAAGAAAACAGATTCTTTCTACATTGCAACTGCTAGAAGGTTTAGTGAAAGAAGTATCTAATAAATCTAAGATTTTGAGAGTTTGGTTGTTGATAGTGATGTAATAGTGGAAATTGATGAGGACTTCAGATGGAGATCTCTCAGATATGAATCCAAACACTCGACTTTGGTGACTCCGAACGAATAGAAGCTGATTTGACGATAAGGTGGTAAGTTTGATTGAGTCTCTCAATCAGTGGACTAAATTGATTGTTTTAATCCCACAAACAAGCTAAAGCAATTGCTTCTAAAGAGGTAAGTGAATCACATACTTAAGTCTAAAGAAAGAACAATTTTTCAAGGAAAACACACGTGAAAGAGAACGAAAATATGTATTAATCTTTAATTCGAAGTTTCCTTGTACAAAGGACAAAATGAGCTTTATATATAGCTCTTACATGAGTAGGCTAACGTTCTAAAAAGGTAGAAATAAGAAAGAAATTCTAGCATCGAATTACAAATTAGCTGCTGGACCATTATGAACATATCAGGTGAAATAAGGAAATTTGAGTTGTGCTTGAATCTTGAGAGCTTGACTGTGAATGTGTCTTGTATAGAAACATCTTGATTCATTGAATCCACATTCAAGTTGTAGTTGCAACAAAGATATAGTTGTCAAAGAGCTATGACACAAAGTATAAACACATTCGAATATGGCAAGTAGACTATCAAGAGGATTCGCCTAATCATGTGAGTGTTGGAGCATGGTATGACTTCTTGGGATGTTTTTAAGTGGTTGAAATAGTCTCTTGGTCACAAAACATAAGCTTGCAAATCTTTAAGGAAAATGGATCCCGGGCTTGTCATAAATGGAACCAAATCGCACTTTTTTCTTGTTGGACATGTAACTTGATGGTCTGATGGTTCTTTTACACATTCTTGGACTTGTTGGATCCAAAAAAGGCTTAAGAACATTCTCTAAGTAGTCTGGAGTAAAGGTCATTACTGATTTGGACTGTGTAATGTGATGTTTGGTGTGGTGTGAAAGGCCTTAGTGAAAAAGGGCCAACTTCAAAATTCATAACTTTTAGCTTCGGGCCTTTTTTGGGCTGATTCAACTTTGAGGACCTAACTGGTTGAGTCAAGAGTCCATAGAAATTAAATGTTAAGTTTGTTTCCCTTGAGTTGGGCTTTAAGAAATTGGGCTTGCTTTCTTTCTGAACATTTATTCAATTCGTTAGGTCAAAATTAACGGTCGTTTTCTTACTTGTCTTTGACTAACTTTTCGGTTCTAAATCCTGAAACTCAGCTTTATCCTTACTTCCCAAATCCCAGAAAACATCATCCTATTACTTCTCTATTTAATTTGTTTGAGTTACAAGAGAAATAAAGAGAGAATCAATTTATGATTGAAGTCCTTCTTGTTGAACGGTTGTCTTGGTCCTATAAAAGAAAGACATCACAAGAAGCGATAATGTATCTCAGTCTTTGTTTCTTTCTTCTTTGTTTCTAAAATCTTTGAGAGCTTCATCACCTAAAGGTGAATGCATATCTTGGGAAAGTAAAGTAAACTCTACTTATCCCGTCTTAATACTTGCACAAAGTAGACGGTCTTAATGCTCAAGTTAAGTGGCATCGGCTATGGCTCTACAAATTCTTTCTTTGTTGTGATTTCATTCTTCATTCTTCCTTTGGTCGAATCACTGTTCTAACAATCTTGAGCAATTAAATCAAGTTCAGTACGTGATTCATTATCAACAAGTCAAAATACCTGAGAATTTATTGTTCCTGATCTATCCAAGATACAACCACTTAACCGCTCCAACTATTACAGGTGGTCAGAAGAATTGATGTTCTTCTTCCAAGAGGTTGGACTTGATTACGTGTTGATCGAGAATGACACTTCAAGTACTTTGTCTTCTGCATCTGCTGGTACACCTAGTTGTACACTTGCTGTTAAACCTACCGGTACACCTACTTCGAAAGCTAGACGTGAAATTACTGCCGACGAGCATGAGCGGACATGTTGGGGCCATATTATTTGTCATCTGTCGGAGAAGTTGTTTGACATCTATGTCAATTACAGCACAAGTGATCTAGAATCTTCTAAAGAAAAAGTATGTTGGGGAAGACGACGGGAAGAAACAGTACGTGACATCCTGGTGGACTTCGTTCGTCATGAAAGATGGTGACTCAATTGTGGAACAACTGCACGAGTATGAAGCTATTAGGTGTGAATTAATGATTCAGTTAGTTAGTTAATCATTCCGTTAAGTATGTTTAACGGATACTTAGTATATATACTCTGTTTTGTAAACAAAGATGATTAACTCAGTTTTACACAAATATTAAATAGAACTTTCTCATGTTCATCTTCTCCGAGCTCAAGCTCGTCTTTGTTTCTTAAACGTAATATGGTATCAGAGCAAAATCAAATCTCTTCCGCTCTCTTCCTCACAACAATGGATCGATGAGTATCTCTTCCTCTCGACTAATTCATTTCTTCTATATCCGATTAATCGGATTTGTTGTCAATTTGGTTGAAATCGGCCTTGATTTCTTGTTTCTTATTGCCGTTATTCAAATTCTTTTTTCGAAGAATCTATAATGGTGATTCCCTCCGGTACTTGGCCCACGATGAATTCGCAGTCTCAACAGCGACATCAACCGGCCGATCTTTATGAGAATCCGTACTATCTTCATAGCAATGATCATGCGGGACTAATTCTTGTCTCCGATCGTCTAACTGGAGGAGCTGATTTTCATTCTTGGCGAAGGTTAGTAAGATTAGCCTTGAATGTTAGAAACAAACTAGGATTTGTTAATGGAACGATTCGAAAACCTTCTGATGATGATGTTAATGCCGGATCTTGGTCTCGTTGTAACGACATGGTTGCAACTTGGTTGCTCAATTCTGTTTCCAAAAATATCAGTGCTAGTCTCTTGTATATGTCTACAGCTGAAGACATTTGGAATAGTTTGATGAATCGATTCAAGCAAGACGATCTTGCAAGGATTATCGAAATAGAACAGAAACTTTGTTCTTTGATTCAAGGCTCTCGTGATGTCAGTAGTTACTACACAGAGCTTGTGACGTTGTGGGAAACACACAAAAACTTTGTTGAACTTCCAGTTTGTACCTGCGGAAAATGTGAGTGTGCAGCTGCCAGTAATTGGAAGAAAATGTCTGATAGAAATAGAGTTATGAAATTCCTCATGGGATTGAATGAGTCATATGAAGCTACTAAGAGACAGGTCTTGATGATTAAGCCTTTGCCAGATATTGAAGAAGTTTTCAATATGGTTTGCCAAGATGAGAGACAGCGTGTGCTCAAACCTGTTTCAAATATGGAAAATGTTGCTTTTCAGATCAGTAATTCTGACCAACAACAAATTGCAGCTTATGTTCACAATAACAACAAGACTAAGTCTCGGCCAGTTTGCACTCACTGTGGCATGACAGGACATGTTGTGACAAAGTGTTTTAAGCTTCATGGGTATCCTCCTGGCCATCCTGGCCCTAAGAATCATAGCTCAGTTCCCTCTTCTGCCGAGAATCAACGGCCTTATACTCAAAATGTTCAAAATGCCAATGGGAATCAACAATGGAAACAGAACTCTCATTACAACAAAGGGAATACTGTTGCTAATGTAATCACTGATGTGGTTATAAATCCAACTCAAAAGAATCAGCCCACTGTAGGGAGTGGGACTCTGGATTTAAGTATCTTCTCAAAAGAGCAGGTACAACATCTCATCTCGCAGCTGACCTCTCAGAATCATACTGCAAACCCGTCTGCTCAGAATCAGGCCACATCGATCACAGATCATGGTTTAATGGCCAACAAATCCTCAGCAGGTTTTATATCTTTTCTTTCTTCTAATCTCCGTTATGAAAATAATTCTCTCACCTATCATCACTATTGTCTCTCCTCACTTCAAAATAGAATCCCACATGATGCTTGGATAGTTGACAGTGGCGCCACAAGTCATGTTTGTTCGGATCTCATGATGTTTTCTGAATATAAACCAGTTACAAATCTTAATGTGTCTCTTCCTACAGGAGTTAGAATTCCCATCATTCACATAGGAACAATTCACTTATCTGCATCATTGATCTTATATGATGTTCTGCATATTCCTGATTTTCATTTCAATCTGATTAGTGTGAGTTCTTTAGTGATTACTAGTAAATGTTCTACTCGAATGACTTGGATTTATTTGTTAAAAGCTAAAAGTGATGTCAAAATTGTGTTTCCTATTTTTCTGAAACATGTTGAGACCCAGTATTCTTCCTTTGTTAAAGCTATTCGGTCTGATAATGCTCGTGAATTGGATTTTTCTGAACTGGTCCGTGAAAAAGGTATGCTCCATTATCACTCTTGTGTTGATACTCCTCAACAGAATTCTGTTGTTGAGAGAAAACACCAACATCTTCTTAATGTTGCTAGAGCTCTGTTTTTTCAATCCAATGTTCCTATTGCTTATTGGGGAGACTGTGTGCAAACTGCTGTCTTCTTGATAAACAGAATGCCTTCTCCTCTTTTACAGAATAAATCTCCATATGAAGTCATGCTTAACAAAGCTCCTGATTACAATTTTCTTCGTGTGTTTGGTTCTCTTTGTTATGTCTCTACTTTGCCTAAATCAAGAGATAAATTTTCCCCAAGAGCTGTTCCTAGTGTTTTCCTAGGCTATCCTATTGGTTATAAGGGCTATAAGGTGTTAGATTTAGAATCTAATCGTGTCTCTATCTCTCGGAATGTTGTGTTTCATGAAAATGTTTTTCCTTTTAAAGATAATGCCTCTGCTTCCACTGATTTGTTTCCTGATTCGATCTTACCTTTACCTGCTCCTGACATTTGCATTGATAATACTTCTCCTCTGTATCAAATTGATCGTAATGTTTATGTTCCTCCTGCTGTGTGTAATGATGGACATTCTAACTCTTCACATATACCACCACCTGTCGATGTTCACCCTGTTTTACATTCTGAAAATGACAGGAGATCTAAGGCGCCCTCTTACCTATCCGAGTATCATTGTTGCTTAACACAAAAGGTACCTCAAGCCTCTTCTTTTTCAGTTTTGTACCCTATCTCTTCTTATCTCACTTATGATAAATTTTCTCCTTCATATCAATCTTATATTCTCTCAATCTCTTCTGATGTAATTCCGAGAAATTTTTCTGAGGCCATTAAACAAGATCATTGGAACAAAGCCATGAATTCTGAGTATGATGCCCTTATAGAGCAAGGTGCTTTTACTGTTGAATCTCTTCCTCCTGGCAAACAAGCAGTAGGATGCAAATGGGTGTACACCATAAAACATAATCCGGATGGTTCTATTGACAAACATAAGGCTCGATTGGTGGCCAAAGGTTTTACTCAACAAGAAGGAGTTGATTTCATCGATACTTTTTCTCCAGTGGCTAGGCTTGCTTCAGTTAAAATGTTACTTGCTTTGGCAGCTCGTTATGGCCGGAGTTTGACCCAAATGGATGTCTCTAATGCATTTCTTCACGGGGATTTAGATGAGGAGATCTACATGTCTCTGCCCCTTGGTTATACGCCTCCAGATGGTTCTGTTCTTCCTGAGAATGCAGTTTTTCGTCTTCATAAGTCCTTATATGGGCTTAAGCAAGCTTCTCGCCAGTGGTATCATCGTCTTTCTTCTGTTCTTCTTGACACAGGTTTCACTCAAGCTGATGCAGATCCTACCTTATTTGTCAAAGCACAGAATGGCTCTTTTCTGGCAGTCTTGGTCTATGTAGACGACATAGCTATTGCAAGCAACAGTGATGCTGCTGTAAATGACTTGAAGAAGGTTCTTCATAGTGCTTTCAAGATCAAAGACCTTGGTCCACTCAGATACTTCTTAGGCCTAGAAATTGCTCGATCTACTGCGGGTATTGCTGTTTGTCAAAGGAAATATACTCTTGATATCTTAGAAGAAACTGGTCTTCTAGCTTGCAAACCAAGTTCTGTACCATGGATCCAAAGGTCAATCTTCATTCTGATTCTGGTACTGCTCTAATTAATCCCACTCCTTATCGTGCTTTGATAGGAAAATTGTTATATCTCACCATCACTCGGCCAGATATAACTTTTGCGGTTCATAAGCTTAGTCAGTTCTTACAGAAGCCTACTGATACTCACCTTATTGCTGCTCATAAAGTGGTTCGATACTTGAAGGCTAATCCTGGCCAAGGTCTCTTCTATTCCATTAATACAGAGATTTGTTTAAACGCTTTTGCTGATTCAGATTGGGCTGCTTGTCCAGACACAAGGAAATCTGTTTCAGGTTATTGTGTTTACCTTGGTGATTCCCTAATTTCGTGGAAGTCTAAAAAGCAGGATGTGGTAAGTAGAAGCAGCACGGAAGCTGAGTATAGAGCTATGGCTGATGCCACTCGCGAGCTCATTTGGCATGACAAACTCCTTCGAGACTTCCATGTTACTCCACATTCTCCTGCAAAATTGTTTGGTGATAACAAATCTGCTTTGCACATTGCCTCTAATCCTGTCTTTCACGAGCGCACTAAGCATATTGAGGTGGACTGTCATACTGTTCGTAATCAGCTCAAGAAAGGTTTTCTAAATACACTTCATATTGGCACTCAAAACCAACATGCTGATTTGCTAACCAAGCCTCTTGCCTCTTCTCAATTTCATTTTCTTTTGTCCAAGATGTCTATTTCAAGTCTCTATCAGCCTCCTCTACCTGATTGAGACTTGAGGGGGGTGTATTAGGTGTGAATTAATGATTCGGTTAGTTAGTTAATCATTCCGTTAAGTATGTTTAACGGATACTTAGTATATATACTCTGTTTTGTAAACAAAGATGATTAACTCAGTTTTACACAAATATTAAATAGAACTTTCTCATGTTCATCTTCTCCGAGCTCAAGCTCGTCTTTGTTTCTTAAACGTAATAGAAGCTATTGTGTCAAAGATTCAAGCTGAAGGAATAATTGTGGATGATCAGTTGGCTGCCTTAGTCCTTGTTGATAAGCTTCCACATTCATGGAGCTCGTACATGTCTAAATTAAAACATGAGAAAAGGAAAATGACTTTAGACGAGCTTATCACAGACGTGATGATCGAAGACGCAAACAAAAGGTTCACAGGTAATTTTTCAGGCTTCCGTTAAATCTCTACCCCAGCTAATGTTGTAGAAACTATTGGTGGCTTTAAAAGTAGGAACAAAACCAGCAAGGACTTCACAAAAAAATTAGTCTCTTAAGTCTATTGTTAAATTCAAAAGGAAAGTGAAGTGCTGGAACTCCAACAAGTTAGGACATAAAAAGATGGACTGCAAATGTCGATAAAAGTCCCTTTGGGTCTTCTCGATCTTAATGTCTGAGAGAGAAAAAAATTCGAGTAAATGAAGAAATAAGCACTTTTCTTAAATTTCTTGAAAATGAGCATTTTGAACAATGCTTACGGATTTGTGATTTTTTGTTTTTATATGTTATAAACAACGTTCTTAAATTTCTTCGATTCTCTTATTTACAAGATTATGATTTAGTATTTTGTATAAAAGTGTGATTTTGTGATTTTAACAATGCCAAAAAATGCCTAAATCTGTTAACATTACTCAAAAGTATTTTTCAAAATTTTTAATTAACCCATAAAATATTCATAAAACTAGAATTTGTTTTGTGGCAGAAAGAGATTTTGATTGTTATGGCATATATCTATTTATGTCCAAAACAATTTTCCGTTTTTTTTCTTACTACAATAGTGTTGTTCTTTAACATGTCGCAGCGATACCACTTAACGACAAAAATTAAACGTCAATAAAATCAAAAATAAACGATGGAAAAAGAGAAAAATGATGTTGCGATTATTAATGACTATCGTTGGTGTCGTTAGGAAAATCAGCGTCCGTTAAAATAATCTAGTGACTCAATGATACATGTAAATTCATGTGGCTGCTTAGTACTTATGTTACTTTCCACTTTATTAGAGCAAAACACATGTGTATGATAGATGGCTGACGCATCGATCTTACAAAGAACAGGACCAACATCTTAGGTTATAAAATCTGAGATGGTAGGTGCAAAGATTGAGTGTGCTTTGTTAAGAACTTGGCGAAAGAGGTGCATCAAGCGAATGCTCTGCCTAGGTCAGAGATTCTAGTAGCATGGACCAAACCTGTAGAGAATTGGTTTAAATTGCACATTGACAGTGTCTCACGTGGTAATCCGGGTTTAGTTTTGGCAGGTGGTGTAATTCAGGATAGTACTAGCGGTTGGTGTCAAGGGTTTTCTCTGAAGATTAGGTATTGTTAAGCATCTATGCGTGTATTATGACTTATGCGTTGTACATGGCTTGGGAGATGGAGATTAATCAACTCGAATTAGAGGTGGATTCGGAACTAGTCGTTGGTTTTTCACGAAAAAAATTAGTAATTCTCACTTTTTTATTTTTAGTACGATTATGCTATGATATTTTTGGCAAATAACTAAGTAGTTCGTATTATTCATGTGTTAACAGTGTAATGTGAAATAGTTAAATGTTTACTAGTAGAAGTACGTGAATTCTTTTTTTAAACCACTACAAATTTAGTTTTAGTTGATTACTTAAAAAATTGGAATTATATTTTTAACTTTTTTTTGCAAAAGTCTTTTTAACATATTAACTCTGTAAACAATGTGAAATAGTTAAATGTTATAGTTGTGAAATAGTTGAATTAGATAACATTTTCTCGTAAGCCGTTAAATTTTAATTATTTATTTTTTAAAAATGTGAAAATTTAAGAAATACTTTAAATGGTAAAAATAATAGAGTTATGCTCAAAAATGCAAATAAGTGGTATAATATTTTTGGACAACTAATTTTTTTAATTGATCAAGATTTTTTCTTGACCCTCTTTGGATAATTTTCTATTATAGTTTACACGTTCAGTTTTGTTTTTTTTTTACCGTCAATTATTTACAAGTGCAGTATTTAATTGAAAAGAACTGTTAATTATTATATATATATTTTTCAACATTTGTTTCGTGATTAATTTATTTTCTTATAACCAGACTTTAACCCGAAGAAAAGTGAACGAAAACATTTTTTTGTGTTTTTTTTTTCTCTATTGGAGATGCCAAATCCTCGTTTTCTCATGGCAGTTTGTCGACGGGAATAAAACTGAACTCCGCTTCTAAGATCTTCGACGGAGAAAAATCAGATCTGATCGGAGATCTTCCTCAAATTTCTCCATTGCAATTTCGTATCTTGAGAGAGTGAGCGAGCGAGCACAAGGGGGAAGAAGAAAATGGAGAAGTTCTTAGATAAATTGCCGCAGATGGATCTGATGCGTTCGGAGAAGATGACACTCGTCCAGCTTATCATCCCTGTCGAGTCCGCTCATCGTTCTATCACTTATCTCGGCGAACTCGGACTCTTGCAGTTTCGCGACGTGAGTGTTAAACTCAGATCCGTCTCCCTCTCTTTATATATCGATCGAATCTGTTGCTTTTATGTCAAAAATTCTCGCTTTAGGATGATAAGGAATCAGTGGAAATCGAGTTGTTTAATCTCACGATGCGGGAGATTGATTTATCTTTGATCCATCACTTCCCCCGTTAGCGGACATGCTAGTGATGATCTTTGGAAATTGTTGATGTTTTGTGGAACTGGAATAAAATTGGTTGGATTACGATTTGGATTTAGCGTTAACGAATCTGCATTGATGTTGGAAATCGTGTTTTTCCTACAAGTTTTACTTTTGCCTAAGACTGTGATGTTGTAAATTTGAAGAAGCTGACACTCGTTATCTTCGCTTCCTTAACAGCTAAATGCCGATAAAAGTCCCTTTCAGCGGACATTTGCTAATCAGGTATCTACTCAACGTTCTCTGTGATTTCACGAACATTCCAGCTCTGTTGTATAGGAAGCAATGCAGATACTTTTTCTTCTTCATTGATGTAGTGAACAATTTGGCATTGATAAAAATATGTGTTTATATATATATGAGGCTCAGTATAAAATTTGTTGAAATATGGTGATTAACAGGTAAAACGATGTGGTGAGATGTCAAGGAAGCTACGGTTTTTTAAAGATCAAATTGATAAAGCTGGTTTAAGATGTTCACCACGTCATGAATTAGAACTGGACATTGAACTTGGAGATTTAGAGGTTAGAATTTAATTTTCCAGTTCTGTGTCGGCTGATAAGTCTTTCGTATCTATTTTAATGTCTCTTTTATCAGGGGGTGATGCATGCATTTTATGATACTTTGTTTTTCTTTATATCTTTAAAAATGCTTTCTTTGGCAGAGACAACTTGCTGATCACGAGCATGAGGTACTGGAAATGAATTCGAACAGTGAAAAGCTTCGACAGACATATAATGAACTTCTTGAATTTAAGATAGTTCTTCAAAAGGTAGGTGTATTCGCCTTTGATTCTCAGATTTGTCCCTAGTAACTGGTAAATATTTTGGTTTTCTCGTTGTCTCCTTTCAAACTGCCTTTCTTGATCAGTTGACATGGTTATAATTATTTTAGGGTAGTAGCTGTTGTTCAGTTTTCACTCAATTTTCACTTGTTCAGGTGTGCACTCATTGTCCTCTATCTATGCTTGACTATCTCGTATATTGCTATTTTACATCTATTCAGGCAAGTGGTTACCTTGTCTCAAGTAGTGCACATGCAATCGGGGATGAAACAGAACTACATGAAAGCACCTACTCAAATAATGGTTTTATTGAGACTTCCTCTTTACTAGAGCAGGTGATTGCCTTCAAAGTTTCCATTTTACTGTTCTTGTCAAATTTATCTTTACTAAGATTTCAGTTATTTTTCTTACAGCAAATGAGTCCTGGACCCTCTAATCAATCAGGATTGAGATTTATTAGTGGAATCATTAACAAAGACAAGCTTCTTAGGTTTGAAAGAATGTTGTTCCGTGCAACAAGAGGCAACATGCTTTTCAACCAAACACCCTCTGATGAGGAGATCATGGATCCTTCAACATCAGAGATGGTTAGTTTGATCTCTTATTTTGTTACAGCATAATCAGTTATCTATCTCTGTCATAATCATATAATATTCAAGTGAGATGCTCATTTACTCTCTGGTTTTGTGCTTGTAGGTGGAGAAAATTGTATTTGTGGTATTCTTTTCTGGGGAGCAAGCAAAGAACAAAATATTGAAAATATGTGAAGCATTTGGTGCAAATTGCTACCCTGTCCCCGAAGATATAACAAAGCAGAGACAGCTTACAAGCGAAGTAAGTGGAATATTCCAAAACTTGCTCTTTTTATCTTTATATAGAAAGAACTATTCCAAGATATTTCTATACATTTTATTTTCTAGAACGACTCGTGCAAGTTGATTTCATCTTCAAATGATTTGTTGTTGACTTTTGCGTCCCAGTCATTTGCTGACTGTTAGTTGCTGTGTCACACTGTTATTTCTAGAATACCAATGCCTTATCCTGATCAGCAATGCCAGTGACTGTTAATTACAGCACCACAATATGTTGTTCCTAAAATATCCTGGTGTATAGGTTTTATCCCGACTCTCTGATCTGGAAGCCACTCTTGATGCTGGAACTCGCCATCGGAATAATGCCCTTAATTCTGTTGGCTGTAGCTTGACACAATGGATGACCACGGTAAAAAATAGCATCTGCAATAGGTCTTTTTCAATTATCGTTCTTGTAAAGTATATGAGACTGTATGGTCCTTACAATATGTTACAGCCATAATTTTAATTGGCTTTATATTGCTAGGTTCGGAGAGAAAAAGCTGTTTATGATACTCTGAATATGCTAAATTTTGATGTAACAAAGAAATGCCTTGTTGGTGAAGGTTGGTGCCCCACATTTGCTAAGACCCAGGTATAGCATAACGTTTTGATCCCGTTCACATAATTGGCTATCATTTCCTTGCAATTGCAATTTATCAACAACTTATGTGCAGATTCACGAGGTCCTGCAGCGAGCCACTTTTGACAGCAATTCACAGGTGGGCGTTATATTTCATGTAATGCAAGCAGTAGAATCACCTCCCACCTATTTCAGAACGAACAAACTTACAAATGCCTTCCAGGAGATTATTGATGCTTACGGGTTAGTTCCATTTTTGAGCATTACGTGGTACTATTGTAATGTTCCATGATACTGTAGAAAATACTTATCATTTGGATGCACATGTCTGGTTCCTTATTTCCCTCATCAAACGTCTGTAATTTAAAAATAACTGCCTGCTTTCAACAAAGCTGAACTTTCTTCATTCCGTACGTTCTTGATCAAATTTTATGTTGATTGCATATGCTAATTTATTTCTGCTAATCTCCATTTCATGTATGTTTGACTCGATGCTTACTTGGCAGTGTTGCGAGATATCAAGAGGCAAACCCTGCAGTATATTCAGTTGTCACATACCCCTTTTTGTTTGCTGTTATGTTTGGGGACTGGGGTCATGGTTTATGCTTGCTGCTCGGAGCATTGTATCTTCTTGCTCGCGAAAGAAAGCTGAGTACGCAGGTATGGTTTGCACCCAATTTTTGTTATATGTTGAACAAGAAACCATTGACGATACTGCTTGATCATGAGATGTTTACTTCTGAAAACTAATAATATATCCGTAACATAAAAGTTTTATTTGTTTTATTTTGTGGCTGATAGATATATATTCTGTTTGAATTTGAAGTGAGCTGCAGCAATAATTATTTTGCGATTTCTTGCGCTCTCAGATTGTTTTCCAATTGAGAGAGATCGCAGTTTAAAAATATTAAAAATTGGAATATCTATGTAGCAGATTGAACTTAATTACTTTATCTTCTGACTCTAGGAATAAGGATTACTTGAGAAAGAAATTTTCTGGTTTTAATATTATCGGCTTTGTGTCAAAGATCTACTTATGTGGTATCATTATTGCGTTTCTTATCTGTACCAGAAACTTGGAAGCTTTATGGAGATGCTCTTCGGAGGCCGCTATGTAATCTTACTAATGGCACTTTTTTCAATATACTGTGGGCTTATCTACAATGAGTTCTTCTCTGTTCCTTTCCACATCTTTGGTGGTTCAGCTTACAAGTGTAGAGATCCTACTTGTAGGTATGTGTTGTGTTTAGATCTCTGATTTCTTCAGTAAGGAGTCATGAATTTTACTATCATTATTCTGTTTGTTGCTGATGTGCAAATTTTATCCAGCGATGCTACCACGGTTGGTTTAATAAAATACCGTGATCCATACCCTTTTGGCGTAGATCCTAGTTGGCGTGGAAGTCGTTCAGAACTTCCTTACCTAAACTCTCTTAAAATGAAGATGTCTATCCTGCTGGGAATTGCTCAGATGAATCTGGGACTAATATTAAGTTTCTTCAATGCTCGCTTCTTCAGCTCTTCATTGGACATAAGGTTTGTCTTAGTTGTTTTTCTTTTTTTTACTTTTATCTTTTGAACCATCTGAAATCTTTCCTATATTTAAAAACCAAAGCGATGACTTATGTCTTTTGTGATGTGTCCATCAGGTATCAGTTTATACCTCAGATGATATTTCTTAACAGCCTATTTGGTTACCTTTCACTCCTTATCATCATCAAGTGGTGCACTGGATCTCAAGCAGATTTGTATCATGTAATGATCTACATGTTTCTGAGTCCCACCGAAGAACTTGGTGATAATGAGTTGTTCTGGGGACAGCGTCCATTTCAGGCATGTGTTCCTCCTTTACTTACCCAAAGCTATATTGGTTCTTTGTTCCAAATTCTACACTTCTTGACGCTCACACAAAACTTAATGTAATCCGCAGATTCTGTTATTACTTCTGGCATTCATAGCTGTCCCATGGATGCTTTTTCCGAAACCCTTTGCTCTCAGAAAAATTCACATGGAGGTAAGGCTTTCCGTGCATCAGTTTTATATAATCTACTACTTACTCTGTTTGGGCTATGAGCTTAACCAAGGGACGACATGTTTATTTTTCTAGAGGTTTCAAGGTCGCACTTATGGGGTTCTTGTTAGTTCTGAGGTGGATCTTGATGAAGAACCAGATTCGGCAAGAGGCCATGGCCATCACGAAGAAGAGTTTAACTTCAGCGAAATTTTTGTACATCAATTGATTCACTCCATAGAGTTTGTTCTAGGTTCAGTTTCTAACACAGCATCTTACCTTCGTCTTTGGGCTCTTAGGTACAACTTACTAACGTTTCCCCTTTATTTTTATTTTACAAAATGATCAATCTTTTCTATTTGTTTCTAATATTGTTTTTCATTTTGGCCTAAATAGTTTGGCTCATTCGGAATTGTCGACGGTTTTCTATGAGAAAGTTCTTCTTCTTGCCTGGGGGTGAGTTTTTATTAAGTTTACAAGTTTTAAACTTAATTTCTCACATTTATTGATACATTTTTGTTTGGAAAACAGGTATGACAACATTTTGATCCGGTTAATCGGATTAGCAGTGTTTGCGTTTGCAACAGCGTTTATACTTCTGATGATGGAAACCTTAAGTGCATTTCTACATGCTCTGCGTCTTCACTGGGTTGAATTCATGGGAAAGTTCTTCAATGGAGATGGTTACAAGTTCAAGCCTTTCTCTTTCGCTTTAATCTCAGATGACGATGAATAAACAAAACACAAAACCCTAAATCCGTAAATCTCCAGCAATTTGCACATCCACTTTTCCTGATTATCCCCACCAAAAAAAAAAAAAAAAATATATATATATATATAAAAGAAAAATTGGCTTTTTCCAAACCCCACCTCCCAAAAATACACATTATACGGCTACGTTGCTCACTCTGCTTTTTATTTTATTTTCTTTTTGAATCTTTTTAACCGAATCTTTCAAATTGGCAATTTGTATGCCCGTAGTAGTTAATTTCAGAAGTGGACAAGTAAGTAAGTTAGATCACTTTTTGAGTTTTTTATACATCCTTGTTATGGATTTTTGGAGGTTTGAGATAGATGGGACCTTATATGTTAACAATTATTTACCCTTTTATAGTCATTCCTAATCTTTCAACATAGGAGTTGTAAGGTACAGAACTCTGTATATGGGAATTAAAGATTTTGAGTGATTATAAGACAAGTGTGAATAAAATCGATGAATAAGTCAAAAGCATTATTAGAGAGTTCAAGATATGTGATCAGATTATATAGGATTTACTACCTGATGCTAGGATTTTCTACCATCAATATAGAGACTAGAGAGTATGTCAAAATTGATAGATGATTGAAATTGGGTGTCAAATTTTGGTTACATGAACAATAATGGAATGATTTATACTATTTATTATAGGTTACATAAGCCTTGGTAAATTTTTTTGTTGAGCATAATACTTTTTTGAAAACTAATCATATTTGTCTATTTAAATTTCTTCAAATATAATTGACTTTTTAAAGAGCATTATGCTCAACAAAAAATAATGTTCCTTAAAAAGCCTTGACAATCAAAGCCATAAACTCAGCAGCATTAGCCTACATTTAACTGCTCGGAATCTGGGACTGAATGCCCAAGTTTGAATCAAGTTAAGATTGCGAGCTCACACAATCTTTTGAGATTAAATTTTCGATCAACTCAAATTATCTATATCTTATCGAAAATGTTTCTTGGGTCATTCTTTGGGAATCCATAATATAAGCTTTTAAAAAAGATTATTACACAACATAAAATAAAAACAACCAAAAGAATTATACACTAGTAATTAAACGCCTAAACACAAAGCTTTTAGCTCTATTATAAATTATACGATAAAATTAATCTAAGGTTAATAACTACCTTTGAAAATGTGGATTTTGTTACAAATTTATATATAAAAATTTAAAACTAATAAACATTTAATAGAAAAATTGAAAAAAAAACCAAAACTAATAAAAATATATTGGGTAAAATTCGATTCGTGATTCGGTTGCGGTTCGGGTTTGGATTTGGTATTCCAGGTACATAGATTTAGGACCAATTTCTGATATTTTGTCGGGTTCGGTTCATTTGATTTAATACTTATTCGGGTATTTTTATTTTTCGGATATGGTTCGGTTCGGTATAGACCTATTTGGGTATTTTGTCAGGTTCGGTTCCACTAGTTTGGTTTGATTTTGTTCGGGTTTCAGGTTTCTAAAACAACATCTCGAAAACAATATTCAAAATATCAATACGGGTCTAACAATCTAAATGAACACGGTTTTAAAAACTAATCAAAACAATCAAATCTCACGTTATAACGCGGGTATAATCTAGTTATATGAAATTCATAATGTTTCATTTGATTTGTATAAATAATTATCTCTATTATGAATTTTTTATGGGTTAATTTAGTCAATACACACAAGAAAAATGGAAATTAGGAATCTACTATCACCATAAATAAAATTAAGTAACTATGTGATTGAATGAGAATGACCAAAATACCCTATTCAGTTGTTGAAAGTGAAACACGTGTGAAACATGAGAGGGGACACAAAACTTTAATGTTGCATATGTAGGACCCGTCATAGGCTATGTGGAGGATTATGTATATTAGAAGAAAGTAGATGCAATTGTATTAATGACTATAAATACAAATATTGTATGAGTGAAGGATATAATAACCGCTAGTGCATGTAAGTATAATCGTAGACAATTTATATATATATTAGCAGGTATAAGTTGGGTCAATGCAAACAATGTTACGAAATAAACGAAAAATTATTATTTAACGGGCAAATAGGATTATAACGGTTAGTGTGAATGTTAACGCGGTAATGGGAAATAAGATTGTAAACTAGATGTTTATGCATATTTCGTATAGGGGATGAAAAATATTTTATTAACGAGAAAAAGCTGTTGTACCGGTTATTAAAATCTTAAAGCGTGTTGAACGATAAAATATACAGAACTATGTACTTATAACGATGGCTGTACAAAAAAACTGAAACATGTACAAAAGTGTGTCCACTAACCGTGGTTATGTACGTGGTTGATAATTAAACATTTAGCTGGTATAATGTTGAGATAACAAAAACTGTAACGTATGTGTTTTTATACGGAGATACGTGTGGATGTAAGGATAAAAATGCAATTCTTAGCGTACAAATATATTGTTAGCGAACACACACATTGGTAGAGAGTAATTTCATATGGCTATAGTTACAAGACAATACATCATATGTTAGCAGACAAGCAAATATATTACCGCACAATCTACGAGACATGTTAGCACGCAAGCCAAAACGAAAAAGTTTGAAACCTATCTATGACCCACGGAAAGGAACCAGTTATACCGCATGAATAATTCTCTTATCCGCTAAGAGAAGAATTAGCAAATACATGTAAATTAGCAGGCAATATACATCCTAATTGGAGCACCTGCAAACACAATCCATAGTTCCTTTTTCTTCATAACAATAAGCTGACGGCTGAGTAGGAGAATTCCAAATGTATCGGACCAAGCCGGCTTGTTTAGAAGTTCGAACACGGGCTTCAAAGGAGATTGCTTCAACTCCTCCCGCTCGTCAGGTTTCAGTGCTTTGAGAATTGCTTTGAGAGTGGAAAGTTTTTGGTATGTATTGACACGTTCACCCAAAGGGTCGTGGCCTTCAGCTATTATACGAGTAGGGAGCCTGCCATGTGCCATTCTGAGGTGGAAAAAAAACAAAACCAATTAGAGTGGGAAAGGACGAAAAGGATATGAAGGTATAGACATAGAAGGGTAGTCAATAACATAGTCACAGAAGCTATGAGAAGGGAACAAAGCTGTATAGATGTCGGGTTCAGTCAAAAGCAAGCAAATGATAACACATGTGGTCTTGGTTTGAACTTTAAAAAAATGTTGGATTTCAAGTCTGAGCGATAACTAAGCTAGTACACGTTACGAATGGTGCGACGTAACTGTAAACATGTAGAGTAACTGATAGACAATTAAGCAAATCAAAGATGGGGGCACACGTCCTAGTACCGGATATGGAAAGATTGTACCGGTTACGAATGGTGGGGCGTAACTGTAAACGTGTAAGGTAACTGACAGCGAAATGGTAAAGTGGTAAGAATACAAAAACTGAAAGACTAGGAATCAGAGCAGGAGGCGAAATCAAACCCTAGAATCAAATCACATATAAGCATAAGAGTGAAGAATAATACACGAGACGAAACAATTTAAACCCATTACCACGGAAACAGCGAATCCCTAGATATCTACGACATCGGAATATCCGTTAACGATTTGAAGGACAACCCTATGAAATCGTCGGAGAAAGTAGAAGAAAACACTGAGGAGAACGAGCTGTTCGAAGACGGAGGAGTGAACAGAGAATTTTGAAACCCTATGAAAGGAAATCAACTAACTAACCGATCAGGAATCACAGGGTGAAGATGAGTACCGTAAAAAAACAGAGAAAAAAGCTGGATATAGGCTCAGAAACATACCTTCTCGGCGGAAAAGGGGAACGGGACTGAGATGGAGATAGTGAGTGACTTTCGGTAAGAAGAAGAGCGAGAAGAAGGAGAACCAGGAAAAAGTGCGAAGGGGATTTGCAGAGAAAAGTAAGTTTTGGCGTGAAGAGGAGAGAAAACTTAAGAGTTCTGTCTCTTCAGTTGCTCAGAACACTTTTAAAACTGGTTGTAGAAAAAAAAAAAAAAAAAATTTAGAACACTTTTGGAGGGCACGGGGTTTTAAATATAAACACCAATTTGCCGTCAAAAAAACATTACAAAGAAATAAATTAAGGTAATATTATTATTATTACTATTTTTTTGTCATATTATTATTATTATTATTATTATTTAGGGTGTTAATTGGCAAATTTCAATTTTACACCTTTGAAAAACACCAGCCATTGGCGAAGGTTTAACCAGTTAATATTCAGCAGTTTTGTCGTCCCAAATCGTTACTATCTTCATCCCTATCTCTCTATCTCCATTCAAAATCCGTCTATAAATCGTTTCTCAAAACCCTATCGCGGGAATTAGGGTTTTTCTTCGTTGATTCCGAAGGTTCGACTCGAATTTCTCCACCAATTCTCGTTAATTTATTTAGAAGCTAGAAGATTTCGACTGCTTTTGAGTTCTAGCCTGATTCTTTAATGTTATTTTTTTTTTTGGTTTTTGTTTTTGATTTTGGTGGTCCTTCATATGTGGCAAAGAAATCCGGAATTTGGAGTCGTAAAGACTTTGCATTGCTCATAATCTTCTGAAATTTTGAAGGTTTGAGAGTCTAAAAAGTTATTTACTTTCATAAAATTGTTCTTTGATTTGAGGATTAAGTTTGATATTTGGTTTTCACTGGCTTTAGGTTTTGATTAGAGTCTTCCTTTCCAATTTTTTTCCTTTTTACTAGTAGGGTTAAGCTTGTAGGAGTAGCTTAGAAAACTTTAATTTATTGAGAATTGTGGAATATGTTCTTATCCAATAATTATTATGGTTGATTAAACTATTAGGTAACGATGAATGAGAAAGGAGACAAGACTTGTCCTCTCTGTGCTGAGGAAATGGACTTGACTGATCAACATCTAAAACCTTGCAAATGTGGATATCAGGTTTGATATATTTACAACCACTTCGTCTTGTTCGAAGAGAGTAATTTTTGGGTTCTTGTTTAATCGAACTTTGACAATTGCCTGTTGATATTCTTCGTTGAGGGTTTAGTTTTGACCTTGCAACTACTGTTTTGGGCAGTTCCAATTCAATATTGTATGACCAGATTTTTTTTCTCAGCCTATTGTGTTGAATTTATGCATTTAACGGATGCTAAAAGGATCTGGGTTTCTGTTTATTTGGTGTGGTATATATGTTTACACATACCTTTGTGGAACTGTGTTCTGCTAAAAGAGGACCATGATCAAATTTTTTTTTCACAATTTATGATGCACGAACAATCTGCAGATGCTAATTCTGAGGCCTTGGTTCACTTAATTCTATGCTAGTCATTTAATTGACATAAACTTCTGTTCATAATCAAATGTTTAGCATGCATGAATCACAAGTCTAAATAGGCACTAAACTCTCTAGGTACGAGATCACCTTAAGTTCTAGACTAACTTGATCATGGAAAATCTAGTATTTTTATCATCTCATAAGCAAGAAGTACCCAATGGTTTTAAAAGGAACTATTCACTTATCTCCATGAATACACAAAGATTAATGATGACACTTTGAATATTCATAGAAGATAAGAGAAAGATACATTTTAGAAGGAAGAAGTTCAAATGGCATAAAACTTAGAACCTTTTCATTTTGGTTGACCCACATTGTCAATAATCATCTTGAGAAGGCACTTTTTCTTATAATCAATGTTTAAGACTGACATTATCGATATCTGGTTACCTATTCACTTTTTGGTGTAAATACCTGTACTTTGTGCAGATATGTGTTTGGTGTTGGCACCATATCATAGAGATGGCTGAGAAAGATAAGACAGAGGGTCGCTGTCCTGCGTGTCGAACCCCTTATGATAAGGAAAAGATTGTTGGAATGACAGTCAGCTGCGAAAGGTAGATCTGAAGCTGAAATCGAACTTTTTTTTTTGTTTGGTTTCTGTAAGATGTGTGGAAACTTTTTCTTTTTTTCTTATCTGGAAATTCACCAGGTTGGTTGCTGAACTCAACAATGACCGGAAAAAGTCTCAGAAGACAAAGCCTAAACCTTCAGAGGGACGGAAAGATCTTACTGGTGTGAGAGTCATCCAGAGAAATTTGGTTTACGTTATGAGCCTGCCTCTTGAACTGGCAGATGAAGATGTAACTTAAAAAGCTTAACTCATTGGCACTCATGAATGCCTTGATAAGAATTCACCACTTTCATCTCATTGATCTGGGTTTTTATGTATGCAGCTTTTCCAGCGAAGAGAATACTTTGGTCAATATGGGAAAGTCGTCAAAGTTGCAATGTCTCGAACTGCAGTGGGGGCTGTCCAACAATTTCCAAATAATACTTGCAGTGTGTATGTCCTCGTATTTTTTTACGAATGCCAATAATAGTATCTAGTTCTGGATGAACTAATATTTTTGAGTTCATATAGCTAAGTAGAACTCCTTTTCTTTCTGCGCTCTATTAGACATGTTTGTTTTTCAACAAACTTCATTGAAGTAACGTTTTCATTTCTTTTGTAACTAACATTGAAAATCCCTAGATATATTACATACTCAAAAGAGGAGGAAGCAATTCGATGTATCCGTTCAGTCCATGGATTTATTTTGGATGGTAGATCTTTGAAGTATGTGATGTTTACATTTTCTCTCAAAATTAGTCATGGTTGGTTGTCAATCAATTTCTAATATATTATGGCTGTCATTAGGGCATGTTTTGGAACCATGAAGTATTGTCATGCGTGGTTGAGAAACATGGTAAGCAGATAGTCTTGCATCCGCACACTACATCCCTCTTAATACTTAAATATATATGCTTTTTTTTTGTTTCTGCAGCCTTGCACCAATGCAGAATGCCTGTATTTGCATGAGATTGGTTCCCAAGAGGATAGTTTTACAAAAGATGAGACCATATCAGTGCACATGAGGTAAATTTAACGTCAATGAAACTGATATCGCTTTACCTTGTCAGTTTAATGAAATAGATTGTGGTTGATTCTTTTTTGTCTCTGATACTCATTGCGGGGTCTGTTAGTGAAGTATGATGTAATAGACCTTAATAGTGCATTTACCACATATTTTGTAGATGTAGATGTGAACTTTTTCACTATCTGGTTTTCTTTTGACTTCAATCCTTTATAAAGACTAGGAGGAATTTAATTTTGCATCAGTTCTTTGTTCTGTTTTGTATTTTGTGCTTCATAAGGTGGTTATCTGATTTTGTTGTTGTTTGAAAAGGAGAATGGTTCAACAAATTACTGGTGGGATGGAAAATTATCTGCGGCGTTCTGGGAGTATGTTACCTCCACCAGCTGATGATTATGTTGATAATGAGTCTAGCACAATAAAAATTCCAAAAGTTGCTTTGAATGTAAGTTGGCAGCTCCTCTTGGAGCGTCTTGAAATTGTTTCTATTGTTAGCAAATTCATGTCTACTTTATGAGAAGGATTAGATGTGTTTATATATGAATTATTTTACCTCATTTTTTTCCTTTACAGAATGCACATAGTGTCGTTAAATGTTTGCCTCCAAATGACAGCAACAGTCGATCTGTTACTCTTCCTGCTGGAGCCTTGTGGTACACTGAAATCTTATGATATCCTTTCATTCCATTGTGTACTGCTTTGTCTGAAACTTGTTACTGGTTTTCAGGGGAATGCAATCTTCAAGCCAGTCTGCTGTACCGAATACACCATGTTTTAGGGAACCCTTAAGAGACAAAACTGCTGCAGTTTCATCTGCGGTTGAGATAAAGTCCAAACAGACGTCTTCATCTCGTAGTGATGTATTAAAGAAGCCAGCATTAGAGGATAATCGTACTGCAGACAAACCGCAAAGCCTATTGGATGGTCAAACTGACTTTCCTGAGCTTTCCTTGTCTAATAGGACACAGATCAGAAATAGTAGACCATTAGCCTCTGCAAGTGTTGATAATAGTAGAGCTAGTGAGCCATCAGAGTGCACTGATTTTCCAGAACATAATTCTCAGTCTTGTAATTCCATGCCGTCAATTGGAATTAAAATGATTAATAGAAGAATACAGAGTGCATGCAGTGATGTTCCGTCAGTGAATGCAGATAGTCTTGTTGATGGCTATCGTGGAACATCTGATAGTTCACATTTTGATCATGCTTCTGTAAATTCTTCATATACAGAAGTGACCCGAGATTATGTACAGCATTGTGACAATGAACCTAGAGAAGTTCAGCCATTACAGAAGTCTGGCAGAAACACAAATGAGGTTGTTGTCTCGAGGGAAGAAGTTAATGCAAATACTGCTTTAGTGGCTACGTTGGTAACAGATCGGTATCTTGAAGGTGAAGATGATATATCATTGTTCAATAGACAGAGACTTAAGGATCCAGAAGTTTTTAAATGTCAGCCCAATGGTTTACTACGCACTTTAAATTGCATGCAGCCTTATTCAAATCAGTACAAGGCTGAGCATGATGAAACCAGGACTGTGTTTGGATCCTCGTATTCTGATAGCAGAGAAAGTAATGTAGCATCTATCTCTCATGGACGTACTGAGAAGCCACTAAGGGAGTCCAACCATTTAAACGGCAGTCTTAACAATTCTATTATGTTTCCTGACAAAGAAAGGGTCATACAACCAACTGGAAAGTGTTTCAACGACCGAGAAGGAAACTCTAGGAGTGAAATGGATGAAAGGATAATTGCAAATATATTGTCTTTAGATCTTGATGAATACTTAACTTCACCTCATAACTATGCAAAGCTATCAGGGAAAAGTGATGAAGAGGCCAGGTCTCTAATTATAGCCAGTTTCAGTAACGCTGAGAATAATCATTCCCGGTTTTCTTTTGCAAGGCAAGAGGAATCGATGGATCAAGCTTTTGATTCGTATAACGTCTTCAATCAGATATCACATGGCGGTGACTTCTACCTGAATTCTTCTGAACGACAGAGTCCTGATACGGGTAGGCTTGGGATGTACAATGGTCCTACATCTGGTTTTCTCAACGGAATAGATTATGTCACCCAAAGCTCCAGTTTGCCCTCGTCTTATAAATCTTCTGGTGAGTGTGATTTCTCATCCTTATACTTTAAGCTTTGAGCCTTCTAGGTATCTTTTATATACCATTTCAAGTTTACCTATACTGCACCAAACTGATTCTTTCTTGTTGTTGGTCGTGCATTTAAAATTTTTACACTCTAGTTTTCCCTATCCGGAATAATATGTAACATCTATTGTCAGCTATATGTGAATCTATATTAGAGTTGAATTTTTTGTTCGGTATAACACTACTGTTTGACTGATACATTTTGATTATGGAAATATTATGCTTTCAGGTGTTGAAAAGCATGCATCTCATGGTGCCTGCATATTTTTTGTATTATTGAGTATTTCTGTAATCATAATTAATATTCTTTATCTTTGTTTTGTAGCTGTTTCAAGATATCCGGTTTCGGCACCACCTGGATTTTTAGCTCCAAGTCGACCTCCTCCTCCGGGCTTCGCCTCAAATGGGAGAGAACATCAGACTTTTGATGGCGTTTCAGGTAGTTTATGTGCCTTTAAAGTTTCTTGGGTTCTTATAATGTATCACATATATCGCTGCTATTTATATATTTAGTTAAATTGAAAAAAAATTCTCCTACATCTAGGTAACCATCGCCTTTCGGATTCAGCGTTCTTTAGTAATCCAAATCAGCAGTCACTTCCAATTGAAAATATCAGGGATGTTCAGTTTATGGATCCTGCTATTTTGGCCGTTAGGCAAGGCTTTGAGAATACAAGTCTAGATTTCAGATCAAATTATCAAGGAAACACAAGCATGTTTGGAAACATGGCAGAGCTTCAACAACAAGCGGTAATGCAGAGTCCGTTGTCTTCGCATCAAAATTGTAGATTCGCTGATTCTCTTGGAATGGCATCAAGGTTAATAGATCAATCTCAAGGGACTAACATACTCTCTAGAAATTCGGCATTGTCTAATGGTCACTGGGATGGCTTGATGAGTAATGAGATCCAAACTCGAAACAGACTCCAAAATGAGAGACTTCTTAATTCATCAAATCAGATGCCTGGTTACAATGGGACCTTCAGGATGTAAAGACCATATGTCAGAATCAGTGAGCTTGATTTGCCTTTTGGACTGACTGATTGAACCATCATCGGGGTATGTTCTAGGAAGCTGGGTTTAGAATCGGGTCGACTTTGAAACCTATTCTTCTTGTTACTTAGAAACTGAGCCAAAAGAAAGGTGCGTGTAAAAAAGCTTTCGGAAGGTTTTATTATCATTGCTTTATGCATTTTCTAACATTTTGTTTGGTTTTGAAATATGTCAAATATGGATTTTCCATTGTGAGGAGGCTACATGAGTCTAAGAATATCATCAAAATTTAACATGTAATTTGAAATTTATTAGTTGACTGTCTACATAATTTCTACTAAAATATATAAAAAAACAAATAATTTAATAACATTTATTATCTTGATTGTACCAAAAACATAAGAATAAAGTAAACTTTTTTAGGTAATAGTTTGGAAGCTGGTAAAATGTTTTTAGCTTGTATCATTTAGGTTTTTAGATCCATGTTTATTTAAGTTTTTAGATTCGTATTCATTTAGAGTTTTAAATCCGTATTTACCATATACATGTTGATATTTGAGATTATATAAAATGTTTTGTTACATCACGTATAAAAAAGTTATTATATAAAATATATTATAAAAATTATCTAATTATAATGTATTTGTAGATTAACAAAACCGAGATTTGCCATAACTAATAAGATATTTAGTTTGTTAAACGTAAACATTATTAATTATTTAGTTTGCCAAATGTTGATATCATTAGTTATTTCTTTTTGTTATTTAATATTTTTTATTTTTTATTAAAGATATTATATGATTATAATTTTATTTTATTATAATATCTTCTAATAATAAATTTGTTACAATAATTTCTACACCAAAATAGACTAATATAACACGCTGTTTAAGTTAATATTATTCTTTTATTATATAAGAGATTAGAAAATATTCATAATCATTACAAAATATGCAAATAAATAAATTATTAATTACATACCTTAGAATCACAAAGAACCATATCAATGGTTTGGCCAAATTCTTTAGTGAATACCTTCTAAAGCTTGAGAATCTTAACTTTAATTCTCTCTTTTTTTTGTAGGGTTTTAACGAATAAATTTCAAAGAAAGATATGATTAAATGCAAAAAAAATCGAGAGAATAACAAGACCTGAATCGTAAAAACAGAAAATCGACATAAAAAGAAGACTCAGAATCGTTGGTGTTATGAGAAAGTTATGGGATGTGTCTTAAATAGAAGTCATTTGATATCATTTTCCTATTAAGATTAGGAGTAAAATTTTAAATAGATATTGATTAGGAATATTTTTGTATGATATATCTTAAATATTAGGAATTAATTATTATAAAACTTTTATATTTATTTCAGATCTAGATGAATATAAAATGTTATGTTTAAAGTTAATAATAATAGTCTCTTATAAAGTCATTCCTACGTAAATTCGTCCACAATTTATATTATAATATATTTTACCAAAAGAATCATGTTTAGCTTTCTTTTTTTATATAATAGATTTTTATTATATTTACTTGTTTTATATTTATATGTTTAAGTTAAAAACAAATCTTTAGACACTAAAATTAAAATAAACTAATAATATTATGTACATAAAGATATTAATAATAATTAGTTAATAATTTTTATCCAATCTTATCAAAAGATAAAAAAAATTGTTTTTTATTATTATAAAATATACAAATCTATTAACACTACGGTTTTATTATAGTCTTTACTTTATAAATTAACATATTTTACTCATTTATATTGAATTATCAATAAAAAAATTAGTAAAATTATGATTTATTTAAAGTAAAATTTCATTACAACACATAAACGGAAACAAATGAAAATACCATTTTTATTTAAACACCATCATCACTGTAATCCTCACACTAATGATCAACTAATGTATTTCGAAGTGAAAAATGAAAACTTATTTGTCTTTGATTTGTATATATCGAGTCAGAAACTCTTGAAATTGAGTATTTCATATTTTGTTGTTTCGACTTCTAAATATAGAGCTTCTTTTTCGACTTCTATTGATGCATCAAAATCACGTTCATATTCAATTATCATGTTATGAAAAATTTTATATGTATTTAGTTTTAGTAATATTGATAATTAAAATTTTGTATTATGTATATTTTGATCATATAATTTAGATATAAAATAATAATACACCCGAAATTAAAGAACTATTTATTATAAAAAAAATTTCTACTCTGTTTTAAAGTATAATTTTTATTTACAAAATGGTCATTTAATTTCTACTGTATTATTATTTTATACCTAAATAAAATTATATGATCAAAATATATAGTAAAATTTTTTTAAACAAGTCAATTTACATGATGTAATGAAATTTTATTTCAAATAAATTATGATTTTACTAATCTTGTTATTGTTATTGAAAATTTAATATATATATATAGGTAGAATATGTTGATTTGTAATGTAAAGAGATATCTTAGAAATTTGTAATAAAATAGTAAGACAAAATATTATTAAATTATTTTATTTTAATTTTTTTGTCAATATTGGGCTACAACTGGTCGGTCCAATAGATATGTTCCTACATAATGTAGGCAGTGGGACTCGATTCCTGAATGTGCAAATGCGTCTGTCTTTAGTGGATTTACTATTTGCCACTAGACTAAAAACTATATACTATTAAAATATTTATTTAGAATATAAAATATCATTATTAGAGAAAATTCTTCTTTATTTATTAAAAAAGTCTATTTTCTAGAAAAATATATATAGTTACCATTGGAGTTTGTCTTAGTATTCTACTGCACCAACAATATCTTAAAAAAACAGATATTTATGAATATGGGGAGACATCACATTGATTCGGTTATAAATAAATTGAATTTTCAAAGAATTGGACCCATCATGTTTTTTCTTTTCCAATCGTCTAACGTTGTCACAATTTGTGCCACTAAAAAATACAATTGTTTTAAGTTAAGGATTCTTTCTCCGACAATGTAGGTCATAATTGGTATTTATTTTGCTTTTTATTTACTTAGTTATGTCTTTGTTGCCTTGTTCATGTTGACTACCATATACCCTACGCAATTCCAAAAATTATTTATCATTTATTTAATAAATAAATTTTCCTATCTACATTTATTTAGTACTTGTTCTGCTACAAAATGCCATGGGTCAATACTCATCGTATTAAATTCGACAGAAACTATACCTTATCTTTTTCGTTGGCTCCAATTTGCTTAACCTTACGAAACTTCCAAACAAATCTGAATCACATTTTTCCTTGTCCACAGTTCAAGTCCCTATTGTATAGATTAGCCTAGACATTCGGTTATTCAATTTAGATATTTTTTACAGTTTTTGAAACATAGTAATTATATAGGTACGAATTGTTTGGTTGTCAAACCAAATGAAACTCAATATAAAATGAAATCCAAAATAATCGCTTCGGTTTTGAATGATTATTTCTAATGAAAAGTAATTAAAAAACCGAAATTATTAGTACAAAAATTTTGCCTCATGATAAACCCACCTAGTTTACGTTTTAAAATTCTTTAACTACACAAAATTTCTAAATCAATCTCTATTAAGTATTTGACGTTTACTATTAAATTGTTAAGTAAACCAAGACTCACTTATTTTAAACCAGATTAATTGTTTGTTTTGTTTTTGACTGCAAAGTCAGAGTAAATCAAATACAGAATTAAGTCTCAGGAATCTAAAGTAATGAACACATTGCAAAAAATAGTTTATAAAATGAGTTCATTACAACAGAAAACAGAGTTTCAGTACCAGCATAACAGAAAACATTTAACTAAAATAGAGTTTTTCTACTATTAGATGAAGAGTAAAAAGCACGTGGTTTTTAGTTTAGTGGCAGTTGGTAAGTCTACTAAAGGCAGGCGCATTTGCACATTCAGAGATTGAGTTTCACTGTTTACATTATGTAGAAATTTGGCTATTGGGCAGGTTGTGACATAAAAAAAGATAGAAGAATAAAAAAGAACTAACAACAGTAATTATTTGCATCCTCTTCATCTAGGAAATCCTGTGTGATTATTTGCAATGATGAATCTATTAGAAACATACATCATAGCTGCTAGTCTTCGGATTGTCTCTATCATAGGAACAAACGGTTTCTCTCGAGCATTATGATTTCACCAAATTGTTATCTACAGCCGCACCACGTCTCCCATTGATCTTGTAAAATGCTCTAAATCAACCCCACAAGTTTGTCTTTATGAAATCGTTGCACACATCTCTACCAAGACCAACTAGTAATTGACCTTTTTGTTGATACCCCATAAGAAAGTGTCGTCAACTCCTATGATGGGGGACATGTGTTTTTCCAAGTGCTATTTAGAAGTGTAAAACACAAAACCCATCAAAAACCTCTTCACTGTTTGGCCCATTTAATGTCTTAGTAACCACAATCGATCCTGGGTTTGAGTTAAACAGGTCAGATAGATAGGTTATACCATCCATTTGATATTGCCATGATGAGTATGTGAATTTGACATCAGAGGGGAAGCCTCCGAGCTATGAGGAAGACATAATCGGTACTTTTAAAGATGAGTGCATGATGAAATACAATGTTTGCATGAAAATGACATTTATGAGCTTATGAAATTGTCGAAAAGAAGGATAAACTCGAAGAACGAATGGGTGTTCTGGATTAAGTCAAAGGAGAGAACCTCGAAGCCAAGATATAAAAAATAGTTTCTTGTAAAAGGATTCAACCAGAAGAAATGTGTGGACTTTAAAGAGATATTTTCTCAAGTGGTTAAGATGTCTTCTATCCGAGTTGTTTTTGGTCTAGCAGTTATTTTAGATATGGAAATTGATCAACTCGATGTCAGGATGACATTTTTTTATGGTGACTTTGAAGAGAAAATCTATATAAAACAACTTGAAGAATTCATGCTCCGAGAAAAATAGAATTTGGTGTGTCGATTAATGGTCTCAAACAAGCCTCAAGGTACATGAAATTTTTAAACGCAATTTTTAAGTTTTTTAATTGTGGTCGTGGCTAACAAAAACAAATCAATTTTAACTTACATATCTATCAAATTCTATTATGCACAAATTAAAATTACATTTTTAATAATATTTTATTATTGATTTTAGTTAGAATATAAAAACTTATGTGTTTACTTGTTGTGTTGAGGACAATACAACTATTTCTCAAATTTTTATAATATTTTGAAATTTAATAGTTATGATGGTATAAATTTAAATATAATATATATATATACACATACATATAATATATATATACACATACATACAGTAAATATGTTTAAAATGTAATTATTTTGGTTAAGAATATTAGAGAAACATCTGTAAATTAAAATAATATTGATAAAATTAAAAACTACTTTTTAAAAAAGGACTTATTATAATAATATTAGTATTATATTAGTGAGATATTTACGAAGATTTATGGAGTAAAAAATCAAACATGAGTTTTGTAAAATTGAAAAAAAAATAGTAATATTATAACAGTGAGAAAGCCAATGTTTGGTTCTGGTCATGTAAAGGTAATAGTGAATTACGTAAAATGAATTCTGATTTAGATAGCAAGTGAGAAAGATATCTTGAGGTTGTCTGACAAGTCGTTCGTAGCTACATAATGAGTTAAATTATTTAAGGCGTTAAGTAATCCATTAGATAATAAGTAAATAATGAAATCATTGCATACCTTAAACATATAGTCTAACTAACACAGATTACTAGTGATGTCTTACATAAATGCATTCATTAGACAAAACAAAAACAAAAAACAAAAATTTGCTTAAGAATGGTCTCTTTTATTTTATTTTATTTTCGTCTAGTCCTATTATAAAATAGAAAATACAATGATTTGATATAAACGCCTATGCATAACAAATCAATCATCGAAAAACAAAACCTTAATTTAAGACGCCAATATTTACAACTGTTGTTTTTACAATTCAAATATGTGAAATCAAGAAGTATAAAGAATGATTCTCGTTATTAGCTTAGGAAAAAATTTCAAAACTTAAATTCTCAAACTCTTAATCTCACAAATTATGCTATAACATTGACATCTTCTTATATAGATTAGATAATTTCATATTCTTATTAGGATAACTATATTTTAGAAAACTCCTAAAATATCTCAAGTTTATCTAATCTAACTACTTAATTTTCTCAGCAAGCAACTAATGTTAAGCTTATTCCAACATTCTCCCTTTTAAGCTTAACATCAATTTCTTCTATGTTCTTGACACCAATGAAATCTCTTTTGATTCTTTTTTCTTCACAAAACTTGTTGAACTCATGTGACATGAATTCTCCTCCTCAATTTGTTCTAAAAGCTTATATCTTCTCTTTGGTCTCTTGTTCCACTACTCCCTTGAATTTTCGAAATTTATTGAAAGCTTCACTTTTTTCTTTCAATAAAACAATCTAAATATATCTTGTTCGATCATCTATAAGAACAAAGATGTATTTATTTTCCAGTTGGTGTTGTTGGAGAAATTGGACCGCAAAGATCTCCATGAACAAGTTCTAAGCTCTTCTTTGCTTGAGAATTGGTTGCTTGTGGGAAAACTTTTCTGACTTGTTTCCCAAGTAAGCATGATCCACATACCTCTTTATTGATGCTCATCTTTGGTAAACTCTTAACACACCCTCCTTTGATCATATCCTTCATTGTCTCGAGGTTTATATGTCCTAATCTTGAGTGTCATCGACTAGACTCACTAGTCTCAAAAAGATGAAGTCGTGTAATATCCTTCACATCCATCTTTACCTTGTACAATCGATTATTTGATCTCTTACCTTGGACAATCAATTTTCCTTCTTGATCATGCATAAGCAAATTTTCTCCTTTCAATCTTATGTCACAACCTTCCTCTTTTGCTTGTCCAAGACTAATGATGTTACTCTTTAGATCCGGGATGTAATACACGTCTTTCATCTCTTTTTGGTCGCTGTTTCCATCAATAAAGGATATCGATCATTTCCCTTTGATGTCTATACGAGAGTCATCACCAAACCTCACTTTTCAGGTGATGGACATGTCTAGTCTCGAAAAATACCTCTTATCTCCGGTCATGTGATTGCTAGCTCTATTGTCAAGATACCAAGTGTTTCCCTCCTTATTGTTTGTCTCGAATTTACTTGGTACACAATTTTCTTCGTTTAGAAACACGATCTCATGTAGAAACAAGTCATCTCCCTCTTGTATTTCTTGTTCCTTTTCATTATCTTGTGTTTCTTGTAGCTTAAGCAATCGATCCAGATATTTAGAAGCAAAGTGCCTGTAGTTATCACATCGGTAACAAATTACTTTGGACAAATTGAAGCCTCCATTACCTCGACCTCGTCCCTTCCATGACCACGTCCTCCTCTTCCTCTTCCTCTCGATCCTTCACTAGAATCCCTTGTTTGATTTTGTGATTCCAAATACATCAATTGTTTTTGGTCTTCTTGAGCTTCTTCTTCTTCGAGAATTCTTTCTTCATAGGCTTTTAGACGACCTACAACATCCTCAAAGCTTGTTGTTTTAGGATGCAAGAGTTACTCAAGAGATGCAACCATAAGTATGTATTTCTTTCTAGGAAGACACTTGAGAAACTTCTTGACTAACTTAGTTTCTTCAATTCTTACTCCAAGAGAAGAAGATTTTGATGAAATTACCGATAGTTTGCTTACAAACTCATCTATGGTTTTGGTTTCTTTCATCTTGAGACGGTCAAATTCGGACATTAATATTTGTAACCTTGCTTCCTTGACACGCTCAACTCCTAGATTTTGACTTTTGATGGCCTCCCACACCTTATTTGCCGTGTCTAATTCACCAACTTGTAAAATAAGATCCTTCGGTATTGATTGGAACAAGAGTGTCATCGTCATGTTACTCTTCCTTTTATCATCAATTTATGTCTCAATTACCTCCCACACTTCGTGTACATTGAGACATACCTTCATCCTCATGGCCCAAACAGTATAGTTAGTTGCGGTTAACATCGGACATACTATAGAGGTAGAGCCTCCTCCGCCTTTGTTCTTCTCCGCGGCTACTATAGCTTTGTTATCTCCCATGATTCGTTTCTCCTATGATCAAAGCTCGATCACCTTTAAGCTCTGATACCAATTGTTGTTTTAGGATTCAAATATATGAAATCAAGATGTATAAAAAATGACTCTCTTTATTAGCTTAGGAAAATCTCTCAAAACCTAAACTCTCAAACTCTTAATCTCACAAGTTATGCAACAACCTTGGCATATCTTTATATATATTAGATAATTTCTTATTCCTATTAGGATAACTATATTTTATATAACTTTTAAAATATCTCAAATTTATCTAATCTAACCACCTAACTTTCTCAGCAAGTAACTAATATTAAGTTTATTTCAACAACAACAACACAAGAAAATGAATAAATAAAACATTTAAGAGAGACTAATCACAAAAATTCCAACAATTCAAAGCTTTCACAAAATACTTCTGAACCAGACGTGGATAACGAAACCTCTTATAATAAATAATGTTTACCTCGTAGAGAATAAGTAAAGTTTCTGATCGGTAGACAAATCCCACAATACATACTAGAAAATAGTGAAAGTCGATATCACTCGACGAGTTAGTACGTACCTTATAAGATTACATACGTCAGACAGAAAAAGAAAACAATTTTTTTTATAAAGAATGGTCTTTTTTAATTTTAAAAGAAAGATTAAAAGATGTTTAAACAAACGTGTGAGTTCAAATTACTGGTAAAAGCATAGGATATGATCATACAAGTCCTAGGAGAGAACCAATTTTGGAATCTTGTGGATAATAATTTTAGTTTCTTAAGACAGCACATCACCCCAAAACGGTGGATAGATTGAGATTTGATTTGACAGAAGAGAAGATTGAGAATCTCTTATTTTGCTTTTATCTAGACAATTGGCATAACAACTACACAAATATGTCTGCAGTGACAAACAAAAAATACACAGATATGTCCTTTAATAATAAAAATATATTTTTGGAAACAAAACTGGAAGAAATTAATTATTAATAAAATTTCATCATAGATCTGGATTTGTCAAATTAATAGTTGACAAAAAAAATCAACATGTACCCCCAAAAAAGTAGGTTGAACGTTAAGAAAGTACTAAAGTCTCATTTACAATGAAGAACGAAAAATATAAGAAAAAAAAATCATAGAATTATCATTTATAGACGTTTAGTTTAGAAATATTTTACTACAGGAAATTTGATAGAAATAATATGTAAAAAAAGTGGTGTAAAATGAACAAAAAATAATCAATGTACAATATGTTGGTATAAGTATTATAGATATATAATCATATATATTCACCTACCGTTAGCTATTCCAAATTTATATTTATATCTCTATTATAGATTGATGATATCATATTCATCTTAAGCAAGAAAATTTCCAAAATTTTAAACACAAATAGTTTTTGATGGTATAAACGGTGCAAATAAGACAAATACAACTCTTTAGGATGGATGGATTATATATGGAACATCGTTAGATGTTAAACCTTGACGGTTATGCGCTAATGCAGATCGAATGAGGCGATCAAACCATGTGTTCATTTATTTAGAGTGACAGCTATGGTGTGGAGCTGATCGAGGTAAAAGATCAAAAGGATTGTAGATGCGATCATTGCAAGTGGCTTATTAATAGAGAAAGACTATCATAATGGTTGGACAGTGATCAACAGATGAAAGCAGATCACTGATGGGACTCAAAATGGCCGAGTCATCTCTCTCTGTTACTTGGTCACTTTATGAGATGTTAGAAGGTGAACGAGACAGTTGAAGTGAGTATGGTTCAGGTTGGTGTTGGCGCAAGGCGTGAGCGATACGGTTGCTGAAGAGTGCATGATCGCATAAAATTGGTGCAAGGTGTGTTCGAGATGAAAAGTGGAAAGCACATATCATGATTGTGAAGGTGGAAAGGTAATCGAGCTTGGTTTGAGATGAACGTTGAATTTGAACGACAAGTGCGGATGGTGGACTCGTTGTTCGTATCGGTCTTAGCACGCCTTCGGTACGCGAACGTTGTTTTGTGATTTTGGCTGCACCGTTGATCGGCTGCCTACGTATCCGATGAGGAATCAAGCCTGCTCGTAGTTCTGATAATCAGCTGATCATGAGTCGATCAAAATTCTTCATGGGTCGAGATCTTCGTGTAATGAGTCTCAGGTGGTTTGTTGAAGATTGGCTGGCGCTCGGTTAAATCGATCTCTGTTCGTCGATGTTGTTTCTGGGATGAAGGATTGCGCTCGTCGATATGACGCGCTTGTCTCTGTACGTCACCACTAGGGTGTTAGTACGAGTTGCGTTCGTTGATAAGTTTCTCTATTGGTTGCACTCGTCGATCGATTATGCTTCTCTGGTGGTTGCGCTCGTCGCTAATTGTCTGTGTATTCGTGCTCGTCGAAAGCCTCACCACTTGGGTGCTTGGGCTCGTCGAGTGATAACTAGAGTTGTTCAATTGTATGGTCGTCAAGTCTAGTCTTCTTAGTTCTTACGTTCGTCAATTTGTGGTTAAAAGTTATGTTCGTCGACTAGCAGCCCAGTTTTATGTTCGTCAAATGTTTCTTGAGAATTCAGATTTTTTCCCCCTTTCTTCAAATGGCCTACGTTCCCTTTTATAGTGGTTGAGAATGATGAGCAGGTGCTCGTCATTGACAGGTGTCAGCCTGCATGCGTGTGTCGAAGAGCCGTGTGTTGGCTCTGTTACACGCACATGCTCGCCATTGCGTATGACTCGTCACCTGCTCGTCATCGTGTATAGGTGGCGTGATACTGACCCAATTCACCTAATGGGCTCGAACTGGATGGGCCTTTTTTCCTTAATGGGCTCATAGAATGGACTTTAAGCAGATTTGGGCCAAAATATTGGGGTGAACGTAAATGGGTGGAATCTAATTGGGCCGAGCCTAATTGGGCCCATACAATCAGTCCCCCCAAGTTCGTTGAATGCGGCCTAATGCGATTCGACAAACTGAAGCGCTCCACGTGTCACAACTACGATGGGCGGTTCGTGTTTTCGAGGAAGCCGAACGGTTGCCAAGAGGAGGCTATAAATAAGGGCCTCCTCTTTTCATTTGTTCTATTTGTAACTTCTCTCAAGGTACTTTTTCTCTCTAACTTTTTTTCGTTTTCGCTTTTTTTCTTTTGCGGGTTTTGGTTGTGCTCGGCGACGAACATACAAAAATGTCTCGTGAAAATTTTGCCTTCTTCCGGATATGCGCTCGTCGACTCATCATCAGAAGAAGGTGGATCGTTCAGGGTAGTCGAGCATGAAGATCATGCTCGTCGTTACGAAGTGGACTCGTCGTCCAGGCTGTTTGAGGGTGAAACAGCTTAGCGTCCAGAAATCGAAGAGATTCAAATCGATGAGTATGAATTTGCTCGTCGCGGCGATGGGGTGGGAAACCCATTGGTAGGAGACGAGCATGAAACGGAGCAGGATCTCGACGATCCCAATCGGCTTGCCTTTATCTCGTTTACAGGAGGCTACCATAGAGGGCTCGTCGAGGCGAGTAGGCGTGTGGACGAGCAGAGGTTGTCTTTGGACGAGGAGTCGAATATGGAAGACATGCTAAAGGAGATAAAGAGTCCTACGCTCGGCGACGACGAGCATCTCATGTCTCCTCTGGGCCAGAGGCTCGTCAATCTTTCCAGCAGCTCTCTCGAGAGCGATTCAAATAATGCTCCCAGCGACGAGCATCTGCAGGTCTGTTTCTCTATGCCGAGGCCGATCAAGAATTTACAAGAGTGGCTGGATTCACTGCGGGGTCTCCCATCGATGTGCGACGAGGCGTCCGTTCTTCAATTGATAGAGAGTCGTCAATTGGGGAATATCGAGTTCTCGATTCCTCAACCAGCTGATCGTCCATGGCAAGCGCCTGAAGGGTACTTTTGTGTCTATGAAAGTTTCTTCACTTGTGGATTACGCTTTCCACTTCAGCAGCTGTTCGTCGACTACTGCGACGAGCGCAACGCTGCCTTCACACAGCTGGCTCCCACTTCTGTTCATAACCTGCTGTCGTTCGCCTGGATGGCAGATAGGTGCGGAGTCGAGGTCGACGCTCATCTTTTTGAAGAAGTGTCGACCATCGCACGATGTACAAACTACCCAGGGGCCTACTACATCAGTATGAAGGCCAAGTTTGAAGTAATTTGTGGGTCGCCGAACAAGATCTACAACTGGAAGCGTCGATTCTTCTATGTGAAGATTAATGAAGCTTCTGTGCTCGACGTTCGTCGACCCTATTGAGGATGTTGGAGTGCCCTTGTTGGTCTGACTTTTTATCTTCTCTATTCTCTTTAATGATTCTAACTGCTTTAATAATTTTTCTATCTTGCAGATCGTCATTCAATTGGTCGACCGCTTCGAGCAAACTTCAGAGAAGAAGTCGACAGGATTCGAGATTTTTCTCACCGGCACTTTCCAGCTATTCTCGAGGCTCGTCTTCGCCGAAGAACTGTTCGTCAAGACAAAGGTAAGCCTCTCGACGAGCATGTTTTGTCTTATCCTCATTCTGTTTAACTTAGTAATTTTGCAGGAGTTGAAGACATGGATTATTCTGCTCGTCTTCGAGATATGACCAGGAAGAGAAAGGCCGAAGTGTCTGCTCGTCAGAGCCCACCCAAGAGACTTTCCGTCGAGCAGAGGCTCGACGAGCAGACGACACCAGGAGCAGAGAAGACTCCTGATCAGACGCGAGCCGCTCCGAAGCCGGGCGCTCGTCAATCTTCAAAACCTGCAGCACAAGATAAATCGGCTCCTCGTATTCCAGCTGCTCGTCATGACGATCCTGCTCGTCGCACTAAGGCCAAGAAGGATGCGACTGCTCGTCAACAAGCATCTGGTCGCGTAGTGCTTTCCTTGGCGGCCGATAAATCCAAGGAGAAGAGACGAGAAACTACCGCTCGCCCGTCGAGCCAGGCTGGTCCCTCCAGTTATGCTCGTCCAAACTTCATAGACTTCAATTACGATGATGCAGAGACGTCGTTCATCAATCACCGACGAGTGTGTGGAGAGTATGTTTATTTCGTGAGGAACACGGATTATACATTCCCTGAGCTTGATGACTTGGAGGAGAAGGAGACCTATCTAACCTACGCTCGTGAGAGAGTTCGGGTAATTACTTTACCATTTCCTTTGTATTTCTTTGCTTATGTTTTACTTACGCTCGTCGCTTTTCTTTGCAGAGTGAATCGCTTCTGAACCAGATGATCGTCGATTATCAAGACAAGTTGACGGCTGTTCGTCAGGCTTTAGAGCGTAATGGAGACGCCGAGCAGCTCAAAGATGAGCTCAAAAAAGAAAAGGTCGAGAAGGAACTCCTCCGAGCACAAATTGAGGGGTACAAGAACAGGGTCGACAGACTCGAAAAGGAGAATGCAGGTCTCAAAAAGGAGATCGGCACGTGGAAGAGCAACTGCAGTAAGCAACAGTCGGCGGCTAGGCGCTTCAAAGGTTTGTTCAAAGGCATGAAGGTTGAATACGCAAAGTTGCAGTCGTCGTTCGACCTTGTGGTCGCTCGTCTAGAGAGGCTTCGTCGTCGTCTCGTCTTCCTTAATGAAATTAAGGGTCCGACAGCCTTGTACGATCAATGCAAGGGACCCTCAAGTGTCTTCTGTTTCTAAAGGAAGAAGGGGTCGAGATTTCTCAGGAGATGCTTGACTTGATGGAGGATGACTTGAAATCGTACGAACTTCAAGTAAACGATGTGAATCCGTTCGTCATAGAAGTCGAAGACCTCCTTCCACTTCCTGCTCCTACTCAAGTGGATAGACCTGGCGAGCAACCTGAAGACGAGACTGGGCTCGTCGATCCTGAAGCCCAGAACAAAGATGGTCCAGTAGATGACCAGGCGAACGCGGGTGAAGGCGAGCCTGCAACACAAGCTGCTCCGACGAACGCGGAGACTCCTTTGAGCCGAGCCGAATTCTGATTTGTACTTAGATTTTTTTTGTACTTATCTTTTGTAGATATAGTATATGTTTTGTTAACTTCATTGTAAGGCGTTCGTCGTTTTGATGTTCGTCTAATATTCTTTGTAAATATTAATGAAGTCGTTCAGAACTCACACGCTCGTCCATTCTTCTCTACTGAAATTTTTTTTAAAACAGAACGGATTAGTAAGTACTTAAACAAAGATTAGGCTCGTCTATCTGTAGAAGCCGAGCGTCACTATTAGATTAAAAAGTACTTAGCCGAATTATAATGAATCTGTCTTGCTAAGATTAGGCTCGTCTATTGGTAGAAAGCGAGCGTCATACTTAGTATTGCAAGACTTGGCTAATTTTCATAATAATTGAAATAATGAAAAGATACTAGTCTTGTCTATTCGTAGAGACCGAGCATCATCCTGGCATTGTAAGACTTTATACTCGTCGATACATTTTGAGAACTAGGCTTGTACGTAGCGACAAACTTGGCACTCTTTTGAGAATTGAGCTCGTCAACAGTGGTTGATGGTGCGTATGCTCGTCACTGTGTTCCGAGGACTGGGCTTGTTTACACAGTGAGATACTTGGCACTATTTTGAGGACTAGGCTCGTCAACAGTGGCACAAGGTTTTGTGCTCGTCGATGTGTTTCGAGACTGGGCTCGTCTACACAGCGAGAGACTTGGCACTGTGTTTTGAGGCTAGACTCGTTCAACACGTGGCACAAGGTTTTTGTGCTCGTCGTTGTGTTTCGAGACTGGGCTCGTCTACACAGCGAGAGACTTGGCACTGTGTTTTGAGGCTAGGCTCGTTCAACACGTGGCACAAGGTTTTTGTGCTCGTCGTTGTGTTTCGAGACTGGGCTCGTCTACACAGCGAGAGACTTGGCACTGTGTTTTGAGGCTAGGCTCGTTCAACACGTGGCACAAGGTTTTTGTGTCTTCAACTCATCAGCCATTGTTGATTAGACATTCTTCTGTTTTAACGAACCTGCAATCTGTTCATCAAAACACATATATTTTTTTTTACAAGTAGCTGCACCGTATTCGGTTGCCTACGTACCCTTAGAATGGGATCAAGCCGAACGTAGTTCTTATAACCCATATTCATAAGTAAAATAGTGTAGCTTTCGTGTGATAGCACATGTTGTCCAGGTCGTTTTAGTAATAATATCGTCGAAGGTTGATTGCGTTCCAGCTTCGAGGGATTGTTGTTCCATCCATTCTCAGAAACTCGTATACTCCGGTCTTGACGATATTTAAGATTATGTATGGACCTTCCCAATTCTCGCCAAGTTTTCCGGAGTTTGGTTTCATCGTGTTTTCGAACACTTTGCGCAGAACCAAATCTCCTTCTTCAAAATGACGACCTCAGACTTTGGCGTTATAATACTTTGCTGCTTTTTGTTGGTAATTTTGGAGCTTTAGTAGAGCTTGATCTCGCAATTCTTCGAGTTGATCCAACGAGTCTTTAATCATTGCGTTGTTTAGCTCTTGTTGTTCTGGAAGCTCCATTCTTCGTAAACTTGGGACACTAGCCTCGGCCGGTGCTAGGGCTTCTATTCCATGTGATAATGAGAAAGGGGTTTTTCACGTCGTACTTCGAGGGGTTGTTCTATATGACCATAGTACGCCGTCGAGTTCGTCGGCCCATTTTCCCTTCTTATCGTCCAAACGTTACTTAAGCCCATTGATGATGACTTTATTTGACGCTTCGGCAAGTCCATTTCCTTGTGGGCTTCGCGGTGTTGCTTTACTTAACCGGATTCGCCAATTCGCGCAAAAGTCTTCAAACTTGTTGGAGATGAACTGTGAACCATTATCGGTCACTATCTCGTATGGTAGTCCGGGACGGCAAATGATGTTTTTCCATACGAATTTTCGAACATCCGTGTCTTGAATCTTTGCAAATGAATCCGCTTCGACCCACTTGGTGAAGTAATCGGTGAGGAATAATACGAAGCGTTTTTGTCGAGAAGAGGGCAATGGCCCTATGATATCCATTGCCCATCGCATAAAAGGATAAGGTGTGGTTGCTGTTGCGAGGTATTTTACCGGTGAGTGAATGATTGGTGCGTGGCGTTGACATGCTTCACACTTTGCGGCAAACTTTTCGCAATCTGATTTCATTGTTGCCCAAAAGTATCCGAGCCGCCGAACTTTTAACGCAAGTGATCGTCCGCTCGAATGGTTTCCACCGGCTCCTAAGTGAACCTCTTGCATTACACGCGTCGTTTCTTCCCCGTATATGCAGGTTAGTAAGGTCCCATCGATACTTCTTTTCAATAGATGCTCTTTATATAGTGTATAATGCGCGCTTCGGATTTTCAATCGTCGCGCAGCCCATCTATCTTTTGGGAGGATGCCATCGGCTATGTAAGCTTTGATGTCACTTCGCCAATCCACATGATCGTTGTCGTTTTGACTTCCTTCGGGGACTTCTTCAGCAGATTGATTTTCTTCTGCTATACTTAAGCAACATCCCTTTGTTAGGCTTATACTTGGGGCTGGAATGCCTTCAACGGGAATGATTCTATATTGCTTGGGATCCGATGTCGAAGCTAACGCAGCTAATGCGTCAGCGGAAGTGTTTTCTCCGCGTGAAATTTTTGTTAAACGAAATTCCGAGAACTCCTTTGCTAGTTCTTTAGCCACTTTAAGATATGCGTTCATTCTCTCGTTCTTTGCGTTGAATTCTCCGTTGAATTGACTTGTCATGAGTTGGGAATCGCAAAATGCTTCGATTTTCTGGACCATGAATGACTGGGCTAGTCGTAGTCCAGCAATAAGAGCCTCGTACTCTGCTTCATTGTTGGATGCGACAAACATTAATCGAAACGATTGTTCGATAATGCTTCCCTCAGGTGATACGAATTGTATCCCGACTCCTGCCCCGCCGGTGGATGATGATCCATCTACAAATAGTGACCATTTTTCTTCAATGTGATCATATTCTCGCAATTCTGGTTCGAGCTCTATCAAAAAGTCAGCTAGGACTTGCGATTTTGCATTTGTTCTCCCTTTAAAGTCAATATCCTATTCACTTAGCTCGATTGCCCACTTGGTTAACCTTCCGGATTGATTTGGACTGTGCAGTATTGATCGTAATGGATGGTTAGTCAAGATTGTTATGGCGTGAGATTGGAAGTACGGACGTAGTTTTCTTGCCGAAATTACGATTGCCAGAGCAAGTTTTTCTGTTGTCGTGTATCTTGTCTCGGCATCGTTCAATGACTTGCTGGCGTAAAATATCGGCTTCTGTTCTCCGCGATCTTCCCAAACTAATACTCGTCGTTCCATTCAAACTTTTTGTTGTTGCGGAGTAACTTATAGAAGGGGAGACATTTATCCGTAGAACGTGATATAAAACGATTAAGCGCGGCGACTCTCCCGGTAAGTCGTTGGACTTCGCGCTTATTTCTTGGTGAGGGCAAATCTGTTATTGCTTTAATTTGCTTTGGATTGGCCTCGATGCCTCGCTTTGTCACCACATAGCCTAGGAATTCCCCGGACTTTACAGCGAATGTGCATTTTGTCGGGTTTAACTTCATTTCGTATTGGTGGAGAGTTTTAAAGCATGTCTTCAAATGATCCAAGTGGTTTTCAGCTTTTGCCGATTTGACGAGCATGTCGTCAATATAAACCTCCATGGTTATGCTTATTTGGTCTTTAAACATTTTGTTAACTAACCGTTGATATGTCTTGCCGGCATTCTTAAGTCCGAATGGCATAACTTTGTAGCAATATATTCCGCGATCCGTGATAAATGACGTTTTATCGCGGTTGCTGGGATGCATCTAGATTTGGTTGTATCCCGAGAAAGCATCCATGAAAGATAAGAGTTCATTTCCTAACGTTGCTTCCACTAGTTGATCGATGCGTGGTAGCGGGAAACCATCTTTTGGGCATGCCTTGTTTAGATCGGTAAAATCAATGCATGTCCGCCATTTTTCGGTCTTCTTTTTTACGACGACCGGGTTCGAAAGCCATTCAGGGTATCGTACTTCCATTATCGATCCCGCCTTTATTAATCGATCAACTTCTTCATTTACAACTCGAGATCGCTCGGGGCCTAACTTCTTTCTTTTTTGTCTGACTGGTTTAAATATCGGGTCAACATTCAACTCATGCGATATTATTCTCGTACTTATTCCCGGCATGTTTTCTGTCGACCAAGCAAATGTTGAGACATTTTGGCGAAGAAACTCGATGAGTTTGATCTTTATGTCTATTGAGACTTCTGAGCCTATTCCAACACACTTCTTTTCGTCAGAAGGATTGATATTGATTTGCTCGATCTTTTCCAAGATATCGACTTCAAGTTTTCGACTATCTTGGGTTTGCGTCGAGTTTGTAATCATAAAGGTTTTCCCTTTGTTTCGAAGCTTGTGTTCCGTGATGAAACAAGTTCTCGCCATTTGTTGGTTTCCTTGAATGGTGCAAATTCCGCCATTGGTCGGGAATTTCAGGCATTGATGGTATGTCGAGATCACGGCTCTCATCGCGTAAATCCATGGAGTACCCAAAATGATGTTGTAAATAGCTGGCTTGTCGGTAATGTGAAATTTCACCCAAGTGGTTGTTCCACCGATGAAGACGGGTAATTTTACTGTTCCAATAGTCATGGTCATATCTCCGTCGAATCCCGTCAACGGTCAAACCGAGTGTTTCACTTTTGCATCTTTCAAATCCATGCGTCGCAGAGTTTCTTGAAAGATAAGATCGACAGAACTTCCGGTATCGATCAATACTCGAGACACATCGCAATCCGATACTCTCAATTCTATCACAAGCGGGTCGCTATGCGGCATAGCTAGACCAATTGTGTCTTCATTCGTGAAGCATATGTCTCGAATTGGATCCCACTTTGTTTGTCTGTTCTTGTCGGCCTTAATCCGATGATTTTGCGCCGCTCCTGCTTCTCGTTCATATACTTTGATACTTTGATGGCGCGGACAGAGTCTTTGCAAGCGACAAATCTCCCCATTATCATATTTATTCTTTTCCTTGCTGGCGGCAATTTGTCTTTACCGTCGTCATAGGACCGTATAGACGGGTTTGCCGAAACTCTTGCCTTTGGTGATGAGTTGCGTTCCTTCCGAACCTCGCGATTATTTTCTCTTGATGTTTCCGCATTATTTTTATCCTTCTCGCGGTGTCCCATGTTCATGCCACCTTTATCGGGGTTTTCCCTTTGGTATTTCTCGAGCAACATCGTTGCAACTGTATACATTGTGAAGTTAGATGCCCATATCGTTTATGGAATTCGCAATATGCTTGCATATCTAGAACATTGATATTGGTGCCTTTGTTCTAACGAGAATTTGCATTCTTCTGAGTCGATTCGCGAGATGGTGAATTGATGTTGAATGCATTTGTATCGTTATCGTTCCTAGCATAGTTCCTTTTGTATTGTTGCTGTTGAGGTTCTTTGCCTTTATAAGTTTCTTCTTTGCGAGATTCTCTAACTACCGGTTGATTAACAAATTGAGATCTTCGATCCCCGACTTCGGCAAATTTGTTTGCTCGATGCAGGGCATCTTCCCAGGTCTGTGGCGTATTGATATGCAAATCGTCCTTTAAATTTGAATCTTCGCGTATTCCATTTCGAAGGGCTGGAATTGCAACATCGTCAAATACAGCCACTTTTGATGCAGTGGCTTTGAATCGCTCGATGTACGATCGTAGGCTCTCTCTTCATCCTTGGAAGATAGAATATAGATCTGCGCTTGTTGTCGTAGGCTGGATGTACATCGAGTAGTGCTTGAGGAATATTTTCGATAGTTGTTTGAAACTATCGATAGAATTTGATTCTAATTTGGAAAACCAATCTAGTGCATCTCCGATTAGGCTTTCCACGAATATTTGACAGTATCCTGCATCATATTCCTGCGGGGAATATCGCGATCCCGAAGGCAGTGAGAAATCTGTTTGTATCGGTCTTTCCATTGTATGTCGGGCATTTAATTTTTACGGCATGTTGAACTCTAACCGCCAATAGTTGTCTAGTGAATGGCGAGTTTCGCGTCCGAGTCAACATTTGGTCGATTTCTGGTGCCGAACTGGTTGCGCTATGGAGCCGCGATGCCATTTTCTCCATTTCTTCTTTCATTGCTTTTATGGTTAAGGCTTGATCCTCCAAACGGTCGAGTGCCAGATATGATGGCTTGATCGGACTTGCTCGTAATTCTTGATATTGAGGTCTTTCGACGCGCCTATTTGTTGTCCGCTCTTCCTGCAATTCGATCGTTGGCTGGTTTTGTCGTATGTCCAAATTTGGTGACTCTTCAATTCGGACTCTTTGGTGAGACGAATGATTCGCACTTAAAGGGGTTGCCCTTGCTTGCGCCTCTTCAAGTGTCGTGATTTTGCTTCGGAATTCCTCGAGCTTTTGATTCGTGCTTCGAGCAGCTTCCTCCGTTTTTCTCAAAAGAGTTTGAAGGAGCTCGGGAATGTGCATTTGTTCAGTAGTTGATGCATGCAAGGCTTCCTGACGAATCGGTTTGTGGTCTTGCTCATTGAGGGGGATTGCCTCTCGTCTTAATGTCTGTCCATTGCTATGTCTCCAGCTCGCAGTGACTGATCACGAGTCGATCAAGATTCTTCGTGGGTCGAGATCTTCGTGTAATGAGTCTCAGGTGGTTTGTTGAAGATTGGCTGGCGCTCGTCGATCGAGGCGCTCGGTTAAATCGATCTCTGTTCGTCGATGTTGTTTCTGGGATGAAGGATTGCGCTCGTCGATATGACGCGCTTGTCTCTGTACGTCACCACTAGGGTGTTAGTACGAGTTGCGTTCGTTGATAAGTTTCTCTATTGGTTGCACTCGTCGATCGATTATGCTTCTCTGGTGGTTGCGCTCGTCGCTAATTATCTGTGTATTCGTGCTCGTCGAAAGCCTCACCACTTGGGTGCTTGGGCTCGTCGAGTGATAACTAGAGTTGTTCAATTGTATGGTCGTCAAGTCTAGTCTTCTTAGTTCTTACGTTCGTCAATTTGTGGTTAAAAGTTATGTTCGTCGACTAGCAGCCCAGTTTTATGTTCGTCAAATGTTTCTTGAGAATTCAGATTTTTTCCCCCTTTCTTCAAATGGCCTACGTTCCCTTTTATAGTGGTTGAGAATGATGAGCAGGTGCTCGTCATTGACAGGTGTCAGCCTGCATGCGTGTGTCGAAGAGCCGTGTGTTGGCTCTGTTACACGCACATGCTCGCCATTGCGTATGACTCGTCACCTGCTCGTCATCGTGTATAGGTGGCGTGATACTGACCCAATTCACCTAATGGGCTCGAACTGGATGGGCCTTTTTTCCTTAATGGGCTCATCGAATGGACTTTAAGCAGATTTGGGCCAAAATATTGGGGTGAACGTAAATGGGTCGAATCTAATTGGGTCGAGCCTAATTGGATCCATACACTCGTGGAATGGGTTATATAGTGAACCTAGTCGTGCAGTGGATTGGGCTTTAGTGATGCGGATTAGTCGAAAAGCAGATGAAGCAAAGACATCAATCTTTAACAGATCTAGATCTGATCATTGGATGATCGAAAGAATGCGTAAAAAGCTCATGAATTAGTTTTTGGGGTAGACTGAAGCATGGACGGAATTAGGTTGAGGAACAGATCAGAACAGGAAGCAAGACTAGAACGAATCTGAATATGATAACGTACGTTTTAAGTATTAAAGTGAAAAATGTTATATATAAAAATGTTGCATAGAATGACAAAGTATAAAATGATCAAGTACTGAAACGGTAGTTCGCGTTAAATCCTTTTAAAAGTCTTTTTTAAGTAAAACCTAATTTAAAGAAAGTTAATTCAGGGTGACTCAAAAAGAATATTCTGATCGCGGTTTTATGAAAGTTGTGTTGGAAAGTCTCACATTGCTCTTGATGAATCTTCGTATAAAAATTATTTAACTACATGACCAAAATATTAGACAAATGGATTGGCTTTACATAATGCTAAACATATGCAAAAATATGGGTGGTCAAAATAATATATTAGGAAAAGAACATAAATTTTTTTTGTCAATAATTAAGAAAAAGGAAAAAAATATCTCAACAATTTAATGTTGTATGTAACTTTAACCCTAACTAGGATTATACATGTGTTGTAGTGCGGGATATAATTTCTTTTTAAAGAAAAAAACTTTTGAAAGATTGAAAATAAAATATTAATGAAAATGAATAAAATTTCTTAGATCAATTCAAAGTATGTGTCTCTAATACGTCTGTAAAGTACAATTATATACTCAGTGTATGTTTTTGAGTTAAATTTATTATTATTGGATTTCTGTTTGTTATTTTAATTTACATTTTGAAAATTTATTTGAAGTTGTCTGTAATTCTAATTTTAATATTTCATATATCATATTCTTTTATATACATTTGTGATTATTAAATTTATACCTAATATTAAAATATGACATTTGTTTGTCTCTCGTCTAATTTGGTACCAGATGGTGAGTTTGAATCTCGCTTTGTTCCAATTAAAAAACTTTGGCTATGGATCCGACATTGTGAATCTAATTATTATTAACAAAAAAATATAGCTACAATCTAATTTTAACTTATAGTTTTTTATTTAATATTTTTATTCACTCCATTTAATGCTAATTTTTTTAAATAATAACTATTAAGTCAATGACATGAATAAATGGAAGTTAAACCTAATTGTACTTTCGCTAAGATTATATTCGTACTGCAAAATTTAAGTTAGTAGTCAACTTGTGATCTAACACAACACAACTTGTTACATATAATTCACTAACTATTTCGTTCCTTTTTCATATTACAACCATAGTTTTCAAACCTTTTTTTGTTCCTTTTTTGGCTACAAATCTGTCAATAATTTGCTTTTGGAATGGCATCCAATTCATTCTACTCTATGGTCTCTATGTTTATTATACATTTCACACGTGACTTTATAATTATGTATTTGGCTTTGTACCCGAATATATATATTAAAAATGTATATAAATAGGAAGTTAATGTTTTGCCAAAACCTTTGGTGTTCCGAAGAGGCAGCCAAAATTGTCACATCCTATCACTTTCCCTCTTCACTGTTCTTTTCAACAGTTGCTTTTAATTTTTAAAATATCTTAAATTCACATTACGATAAAAACACCATTCTCACATTATTTTATATCTTATTTATTTATTTACAATTTGTACCTTCCATCTTTCAGAGTTCTCTATCACCAAGAAACACATTTCTTACATATAATTATATAATAGAAATATATTCTGAATAAAAGATACAAACAAACACACATATTTTCCTCAACGAACCAAATACGATGTAAAAATCATATCTTTTCATCAGAATTTGGAAAAATTGATTCATTGTATGTAAAAAAACAGAAACTACCCAAATGACAATATTAAAGAGAGAGGGGCTAAAAACTCTCTTGATAGGTTAAGGTTGTGGATAAAAGTAACCACCACGTGTCGCATTGTCATTGGGAGGTTGTGGCCGGAAATGTGAGAATCCTGATGATGCTGCTTCAACTGAGAACAACGGTGGTGGTGGTGGTGGTTGTGGTCTAGGTGGCTGCGCGCTTGTTTGTCCCGGTCTTTGCCATCCCCAATTACTCAACATCCCTTCAGCATCGCTTCTCTGTTCTGTTGCTTTTCCCTGAATAAAAAGACCAAACATAATTACAACATTGTTTCATTGTCTTAAGGTTTCTTTGAGATTGTTGTTGTCTCGTTTCATTGCATTATTCAGGCTTTACCTCGACGGGATAATTATAGCTCGGGCAAGGTCCGTTCCAGTAAACACGATGGTCCGAGGATCCATAAGGAAGAGGTGTATTCACAGGCTTTCCCATGAATTCATTATCTATCTGCAATTTGTTTTTAAGACAATAAGAAAACGTTTTGGAGCAAAGGATTCATCAGAGATTTGATAATTGGAAGTTAGTAGTTACCCGCAAGCTAACTCCACGCTGGGTCTCATAAGTATTAGTAGAAGGGAAGTGAAAGAGTCTCCCATTTTTCTTTGGTGTACTTCCTGAAGAAAGAGCGATTCCCAAGTTGAGATCGAGTTTGTCGTGAACACCTTCATAAAGAGGAAACAATCAGAGGCATTTATATGACATTGAGATCAAGTGTTTACGATTGATTACCTTCGTTATTTGCCTCAGAGTTCATCTCATTTTGGTATGAACTTAGCTCAAAGTTTGTCACTGCTTCCCTACCATTAGAGTTGATTGCAGCCTTGTCATATGCCCTGTGTTTCAAAAAGTTTATTCAGAAACAGAGAACCACCACATTGGATTTGACAATTGAACTTCTTATATATATAGAGGTTTCTGGCAAACAAGTAAAAAATTCATGATCATTATAGGACCTTGCAGCTTCTACTTCGCTTTCGAACAGCCCAAGATATATATACCTGCAATTCAAGCTTCTTAAATCACCATTGCTAATTATTTTCTCTTTTGTATCATCAGCTTAACTCCTACGGTTCATTTACTGAGACACCATTCCTAATCTCATTTCAGGCCTTTTCTAAAATTAAAGGTTTTTCAGATCAAAGACAAAGTTTCTCACTTTTTCCCAAGAAACTGCCCCATTCTAGCTTCCCATCTTCCACATTTATGCAATGTTACCCCTCGGTACTTTGAGCTTCCCCGCGAGAAACCAGTGCTTTGACGACGCAGTATATGCACAAACTCTTCCTTGCTCAGGTTTTGCACCTGTTTAAGGATAACATTAAACCTAAGGTTGATAGTCCAAAGAAGTATTATACCAAAACCAGATTTGTTTATATCCAAACCTGGTTCATATCTTCTTCGTAATCGCCTAGAGTGAAGTTGATATCAGCATCAACACCTCTGAATTTAATAGCAGCTCGATCATAAGCTCTGCAAAATATAAAACAAGCTCACGTTTATTCAAGTATATATTCTTAAAACCAACAACCATTCAAAAACAAATCATCTTAAATTACCTAGCTGCAGCATGAGCAGTGTCGAATCCACCTATATATGAATAAAGAAGAAAGCTAAATGATGAATCGAAACTTGATTCTGTCAAGAACCATGGAAATTTGATTAAAAAAAACTAATCTTTAATATACCTAAATAGACTTGTTTACCACAATCCCTGCAAAAAGTTGGATCAAATTTGATCAATCTCACTGGTGAAAATTGAATCGATGAATTGAATATAACCAACGATTGAGGCTTACCAAATATGCGATTCCCATCGACCAGTTCTTCTGTAAAACGTGACTCCTCTATACTGTGAACTCCTTGATCTTGGTCCTCGCCTACTCTTTTTCACCTGAGCCGGAACCGGCGCCGGAGCTGGAGCCGGAGTCATCAATTTCGTTTCTCCGCCGCCGAAACGGTCGAAGGAGAGATCGATCCAGCTTCTAGAGCTCGATCCTTCAACACGTCGTAGATGTGCACAGTCTCCAGTCACCGGGAAAAAATCCTTAGTCACGCCGGGCAAGGAGGCGGAGGCGGGGCTTTCATCTCCTCCGCTACTGCTTCCGACTTTTAATATATCGAAACTGAGAGTGAAGGCTCGAGTGGAGCAAGAGTCTTCGTCTACATCGGCATTGATTACAGACGATGTCGAAGTCCTTGACTCGTCCAATCGACTCCCGGAACCGTCTGATGTTTGTCGATCCGCGTATGAGTCACCGTACTGAGTCGACTCGGGAGAATCAGCGTCTAGATTAAGATCCAACATCTTATTTGAAAATTTTCAACGGTGAAGTTACAATCAAGCTCCAAAAAAGAAATTTCAACAAACCAGATCCAGAGGCGAAAAATCTAGCAAAGCGATGAAGAAATTAGTTTATCGATAGTCTTCAGCAAGAAACGAGCACGAGAAAAATAGATGATCGGAGTCGTTTCGACGAGAAAGACAGAGAGAGTTAAAGGAAGGAAGATTTCAAAGCCCTAACGATGAAGCGTCATTGAAGCGAGAGAAACGAGAAAAGAGAGTTAAACCGCCGGAGAAAATGTCACCGCCGGGAAGTGACTGTTAAACTGATATTTCAATCGGAGAAGAAGATTAGAGAGGGAGAAAGAAAGAAAGAAGGAGACGTGTGCGGGAACATTTCAGACCCATTTTTAGAGGACGATCATAATTTATAATAATAAAATCAAAACATATATTTATTTTCTCTTTCCATAACTATATTGGTAATAATTTAATAATAAATTTAACTTATTGTTGTTGGTCCTTTTTTGGCAGTGATGTTCACCGGTTGAACCGGTATCCGGTTTTTCTTTATTCGGGCACGTACTGCTTTTAGAGTGAGTATTCAAAGGAGACAATACATCCAACAGAACAGCAACCTTTTAGTTTCGAATAGGCGCATGGTATTTTGTGCATACTAATATTCCTTATTTTATCTATAAAAGGTTTTTCTTAAAAATTTTGTTTTTAATTATATGTGAAATGTTAGAAATGATTAAATTTATACGGCTAACGGTCGACTATTACGACTGACTGAATTTTGTGTATGACTAATTTATTTATTCTGTTTGTTCGAGGACTAAAAAAAAAGTTTGAAGCTGGGTTTGGTTTTGCAGCGAATGGTTGCTTTTAAATCACAAATTAGGTGATGGTATCTTTACGGGTATAAATGTCCATGATATCCAATGGCCGGATAGAATACCACTACTTTAAAGATTTGTCTAATTTTATACGTGTTACCACATATTAATTTGTCGAAGAATTAGGATATTGGATGATTTTTTTGGGCTTTTGATACTTAGAACATGGTTAATGGTGAGACTATGAGAATCTCATATAATTAATATAAAAAAAAACAAATGAAACTAATGATACTTTGTTTGATATGTCTCTACAGAGTGAGACTAATGATACAATCTCAAAGATAATTTATTACTAAACAATTATTTAGAGACTCTCATAATCTCACCATTAAACATGCCCTTATATATAAACTATGTAAATTAGGTTAAAAGTGTTCACTGTCATATTGTATCTATATAAGGCTTTAGCTTCCATCAAATTCAATAAAAAATCTTTTCACAAACTCTTTGGTTTCTTGACATTACGTTGACCTCTTTTCCAAGAATTGGATGCTACTCATGCCACATATGTTATATTTTGTCGTTATTGTTTGTTTTCTTGCTCTATATCCGTCTTGTTTATTTGATTGGTTTGGATTTCAATTTGAAAAAAAAATTGGATAGTAAAGTGGAATTCCATATGTTTCTTATCACAATTTTGAAGATATTTATAGTTATGGTTATTTCTAGTTGTAATTTCTTTGCAATTGCGGGTTTGTTTTTTCTATTATTGGAGGTTGACCTCACATTCTTTTCTTTTGGCCATCAAAATTCTATTCTCGAGGTTTATTTTGGCTCCGACCCAATGCATACCACGACCTAAGTTTACTTCAACCCAACTGTTATGTATTAAATGCTCATAAAAGTAACTTAACTATCTAAGAATTCGCTGAACCGCGGAAACAGTAGCCGTCAGACCAACCACTTCCTATGGCATCAAGTTATGGACATGAGGCAAAACATTGTGTCAATTGACAAGGAAGACTTATAGGTCCTCAGCAGGTGATGTACGTCGGCGCTAGAAAAGGTTGTCCTAACCTGAAGGTTTAAAAATGCAAAAACCAATCCCGACAGAAGACACACTATTATTTTACACAATTTTGATCTTAATCTACGAACAACCCACTTTGTAATCCTTGATCTCTATTAAGCAATAAAACAAGTGTGTTAATCTCACCAAAAATATCTATTATTTCGTTGATTTTTATTATATCTAGGAGTTGAAAAGATTATTCGGTTTTCTGACACTAAAAATTTACAATTTTGATTTTTTCGGACGAATTCTTTTGTTTTAACATATTCTTTGGCAAAAAGTTTTCTGCAATTTCACCACAAATGATATTAATAGTCCACATTCAATGTTTGCATCAAATCGAATCGTATCAACTGTAGCAGATATACGTTCTCGCCTCGAGAACTTATACAATTGTACTATAATGTTTGAATCAAAATATTAAACATTTTCTATAATAAAATAGATTGAAAATCTTGTCTGGAAGTCATACTTTTTCAGAAAATCAGATTTGATACCTTCTAATAGATTGAGATCGCGTAACTTAGGGTTTATGATTCAAAGATTACACGATTGCTCTCTCTCTCTTAGACGGAATTGTACTAACGGCTGAGAATTTTCAGTAAGGTGGGCAAATGATCCAACGGCTGGGATTGACTTCAATGTAAAGAATATTTTCTTAAACGCTATCTTAAAAAGGATTAAGCTTCACATTATCCATTTTTCCAGATTATTCCTACATGTGATTTAGAAATTACCAAATGTCTCCTCCATGAACATGTGTACCACGTGATTCTCTCGATTTTGAACAACTTGAGTATGTACTTTATATTATTGTATTTTATTTTCTTTCTTTGATTTTATTTGTTTTTTAATTTTTTTTTGTCTAACTTAACTCGATTGAAATCAAAATTGGGAACTAAACAAGAGGCATATTTTTCACTAAAGCAAACGATCTTGACGACCCTCTATCTGTGCGGGCGAGGTGATCAGCTTTGTGATTAAGTGCTTTGATAATGTGGGTGATCGAACAAGACCTGAACGAGCCGCTTAGTCTGGAGAAATCTTCGAGATACGAAAGGAAGGCCGGCCACGCGTTAGGTTCCTCGATTATCTTCAGTAGTTCGGAACAATCGACCAAAAACTCGACTTCCCTGATTTGTTGACCTACTAGACACGTCATTGCCCATAGAAGCGCTTCAAATTATGAGTGTAGCGGCGACAAGCTGCGTCTAATCCTATGTGCTCCAAAACTAGAGCCATCAATACTGTCTGGATATGAATACATCCCAAACCCGTGAACAGATCTGATTCCTTCCAAGATGCGTCAACCATGCACCTATAATCTGAAAATGCTAAATTACCTGTTAAAGGACGTGATATGGACGCCGATGATTCCTTGGTGAGCAAAGGATTATTTATGGGCACAATCAAACATCCATTATGTGCTTTTTTCTATGTTTTGGCCTCAGAGTCCACCAATTAGACAATGTCTTTTGGACTCCTGCCTTTAAAACATAAATGCAGCATTCGTTACAATTTTCTCCTAAAAGGTATTGGTGTGACTAGTAGGATTTGCTATTAAGATTCCAAGTGGGTATAACGACTCAAAAATTAGCATCTTATGGGATTTTATTAATTCTTTTACGAGGGATTATTCTTGACTATGCTAGATTATAATATCGAAATATGCTTAATTATTATATATATATATATATATATATTGTAAATAACTTCTCTTTAGTTAACTGTTACTATGTTTTAATTTTATGTTTTTATATTTTAAATAATAATGTATCACATATATTGAATATAATTGTAAATACTGTGAATATAGTAAAAACCACGTACATTCATCAAACAAAAAAAATTCATAAATTATAAATAATGTGAATAGCACAGAAATTGCTATACTAAATTACATGATTCCAACCCGAATCCAAATTAACTATATGAATGCAAACTAAAACAGCAAATATCTATCAAAGTGACTAATATTTTTTAATTAAACATATAATATATATATATATATACATATATATAAATATTAAAAATATATTGTCTTAATTAAATTGTTAGAATTTTTTTAAAAAAAATTATAGACAAAAAATTGAAATAAGATATATTTTAATTCAGTTTAGGCTTCTTCTTTAAAACATACAAAATTTGAACCTTATATATATATATATATAAAATATTATATATTATATATATTAAATAATGTTTTGTTTTAAATCAGTTATCTTTCAAAAGATGTATTAAAAATATTAGCAATGTAAAAAATTTCGTGATTTTTCAATTATTCCTAAAATTTTGAATATACATATTTATCAACAACCCCCCCCCCCAAATATTCAATCAAAATATCCAATTATATATTAAAAATAAAAAAGTTATATTATGTTTTATTTTATTTTATTGAATCTTACGTTGTTAAATAAATGGAACAATCATATCATACATATAAAAAACTTCTTGAGATTTAACTTCAAATATAAATTGAGTATAAATATAATAGATATCAATTTTAAAAATAATAAAATTTGATATGTATACTATAATTTAGAGGGAAAATTGTATTAAAGTAATTATAATAGCAATGGACTCCTTCACTGGGTTTAAGAGCTGGACTATAGAAATTCCCTAGTAAAAATTTCATTCAATTCTTTATTTATATATCAAATTTTATTAAAATTAATGTGATATGACAGTTTTATAGAAGAGTCAAATGAGATGATGTAGATGGCCTTAGATCATCTCCCATAGTTACTCTATTTTTTCCTCCAACAATATAGTTCTCTAAAAATGATAAGAAATTTACTCTAATAGTTCACTTCATTTTTACTTCAAAGAAATATTTTAATAATATTTTGATTAATCTTTTTATTATTTATTTTTGGGATACTCTTTTACTTTTTAAATCTATATATATTCTACTCATTTTATACTAAATTTAAATAAATAGTCAATAAAAACATTAATAAAATCAAAATTTATTTAATCAGTTCATGGTGTGTTATAATATATTAATGACTAGTTTAATTGAGTTTTATTTTAATTTTCTAGTAATAGTTATGTATTTTAAATTTATATCTTGTTATTTATCTAAGCAATATGTCATTGTATTTCTGTTATAGCTATATATTTTAGTCTAAATTTAATGTAACTATAAAATTTAATCATATAATTTTTTTTATTCATAAAATGATAACACATTAAAATTAAGGGATCAATTTGTAAAGAAAAATTCTAACTCCAAATTGTTCATTTCTTCTTTTTTTCTTCTCAAACAATTGTTCATTTCTTCATTTTTGGACATTGGTGATAGTTTTACTCTATATTAAGTTTGGAGTATTATTGGGAGATGATCTTACATGCAACAATTAGTCCCTTTTATTAGTAAGAAAACGTTATAATTTATTTTTTTAAATATATGAACAAAATTGTTTGCATTTCATTGTGCTTATATGTGTAATTGTTTCTTAGGTGCACAGATTGGTTACAGATTGCTTATATCACCTTCTTTTTTCTTTTTCTTTTTTTAATAATTGAGAAATCTATCACTTGATCACTTATTATCTAACTTTAGATTTCTGATCACACTTGAAATTCAGTCAACTAAAAAAAGCTGTTAGTTTTAATGCTCATGTTCGTGTCATTATTCTAGTTCTAATGAATGCTGTTTTTCCTTTGAGTTGTAGTTGTAGTTAACATTAAAGTTGAATTTGCGATTGTGTTCCTAATTTCGTTAAATAGATCACTAGTGATTCGTTTATGTCAAAAAAAAAAATCGATGGAGAGGTGTTATATTTTAGTTATAAAGTCCACCCAAACAAATAATTAGATATAAAATTTTTTTTGTCACTAATTAGATCAATAAATTTTTTGAATTAACTATTTACAATCAAATATTCTACACTCTATTATTTAGAATTAACTATTTACAATAAAATGTCAATAAATTAAACTGAGTTTTCAACGAATACAAAAATGAAGCCATAATTCAAAAAATGAGGCAGGTGTCGAAATCAAATCTTTGACTAGTAAAATAAATAAATACATGTTTACCAATAAAATCTGAAATGTAGATTTGTTTTTGTTCAATAACATGGGAAATTTCCATAAAGATCCTCCCAAATTAGTTGGCTCCCATGATTTTGACATTTCCTTATTGTGAATCCCATTCACATCCCAACATTGCTTTTTTCTAAAGAAAATTTTCAATTCATTAAAACTATATGTTGTTATATATGGTACAATTTTATTATTTATCTATTTAGGTAGCAAATGTTTAGGACAGTAGTATCCTCAAAAAGGGTACGACCATATACTTATCTTTGTTTTTCATGTATATCAGTTTGAGTTAGTACTATGTAGTACTTTCTCTTTTAAAACATGTTAAGCACCTCTTCAACTAGTATTATATTATATATGTATATAATTGACCATAACAAATCAGACTTTCAAACTATTCAATTTGGGAAATCTATAAAATATAATGGAAAAATGTATATTAAAAAAAACAAAATTAGCTAATAAAAATAGTTGAAAAAATCACCAACTTTTATTTAGATATATAAAACTTCTACATTTTGTTGACTTTCAATTTTAATCATCAACTTTTATTGATTTCGCTTAACCAACCATATTATTAAATGGAGAAGTATTTTTGGTCAAATGATATATCTCTACCTATATTATTTTTATTGCTAAAATTTGATTTTAAAGAGTTATATATCCCCACATAATATTATTATGATATTGTTAAAGGTTTGAGGATTAAATTATGGATTGAATTTTAGCAATCCAATTATTATTGACAAAAAAAAAATTCATATTGTCAAATATTTGTAACGCAATCATCATCCTAAATAATTTCGTTTACTGTATCATTCATAATTCCATTTATGAATTCTGTTAATATATTTATTGAAATTAATTAACAAAACTATATATTTTTAGCAAGTGGTATTTAGTCTACTGGCAGACGGTAAATCTACTATGATATGCGCACTTGCACAACCAGGGATCGAGTCTCACCGCTTACATTATGTAGGAACTTGGCTAATGGGCCGGCCAGTTGTGGTCCAGTGTTGACAAAAAAAAACTATATATTTTAAACTAGAAGTTAATATAAAAACAAAATTACCGAGTTATTTTTAGTTTGGTGTTCAAGATGATTCATTTAATGACTCTGGTATTAGGAGTTTGATATTTATCCACTACATATAGTAGATTACTATTGGATTTTAAGAAATGAATTTTAAGTTATAGATCGGATCTTATCAATCTAATTGTTGAGATAAATAAATAAATTAGAAATTTAATACGTCAAAATGAAAGCTAATGGTTTTATTATATAGAAGATAAGATTTTTTTTTCTACAGTTTTTACAAAACATAATAGCTTTATTCTCATTTATAAAAGAAAAACAAGTGTTGTAATGTTTTTATGATTTCCGCTATAATGACAATTGGTCGACATGAAAAGAGAAAACGATAGGAAATCAATCATGGATTTGTGTTTGTAATAGAAGAAAAGTGAATGATAATAATATGAAATAGAAAATGATTACAAAAGAAGAAAATACGAAATGAATTGGGTTGCTATCATTGTCACAAAAAATACTTTAGTGCCCTTTCCCAACATGGTAAGTGGTAACCAAAGTTTTTCAACCTTAAAAGATACATAAAATATTAAATTTATAAATTTCGGGAAACTTAAAATTATTCCAATTTTGGCTACTCTCAATAATGGGTCTCCTCGCTACCTGCTAGAGCCGGTAGGTAACCAAAGTCTTTCTTTCTTAATTCAGGCAAATATATTTTTTTGTAATATTGCTGATAATGTGAAAAATCTTGTTTACCCAATAATATTATGCCACGTACAAGATATGTCAACTTCTATAATCCGATATTCTGCCAGTCGTCTTTTGTTGTATATCTAAACAACTCCCATTGCTGGTATGACACATTTAAAAAAAAAAAATCATTCATACACCGAACAAAAGAAAACTTGATGTTGATTGGTGGCAAAATTGTGAAAGCTTACTTGCTTGATTTATTTATTTCATTACAATTAGACTGACCTATATCTTAAAAAAAATGACTGACAGATGCAATAAACGAACGGCTTTTTTTATAGTTAAATTGACAAATTCAATGTGAATAATTGAATTATTTGGAATCAAATTCTTTTCTTTTTTTTTGAAAAAAGCCTTCGTATTGAAATAGAGGATAACTGGAGAATAAGAAAGAATTATAGAAATTGTTAACCATTGGAAGTAAATAAAGAAGAGAAGAAGAAAAAAAAAGAAGCTCAAATTCATCAAATAGACCTAAAAGAAAAAATTCAGTCTAAGATTTGGTCCAATAGTCGAAAAGAAATTGGTCCAAAAACCAAAGGAGAAACCCTAGAGGTGCAAGAGGATGAATAGCGACTAGCCGCCGTCTGCGCCGAGAAGAGAAACCACCGAGAGAGCTACTGGAAGATCTGTACCGGAAGAAGATACTGCAAATCTAATGCTTCAGATTCGCCGGAGGATAATAGAGGACTTACAGAAGTCTCTGACTTGCGGCGAAGCATATTGGCAGAACATGCATAACATTTGCAAATCACACAGATCATACAGAACATACATTTTTTTTGTCAACTTAGATTATACTAAAAAGAGAGAGACATCAACAATTACAAAAGTCTCTAAACAGTATCACTATATTTTGAACATGGACATCATATCTAGGAAATTTATATAGAATCTTCTATTTCTTCTCCCAAACGCCAAATGCTCTCAATAACTGAGCGTAACGATGTATGATATCGATTAAACAATTATTGATTGTTTCTAGGAAGAGGACCATTGTCGAACTGTGACATGTGATACCTGACAACTGTGTGTCGTGAAGATCTAAATGACGCTAAAAGCCCTTGTTTATTTGGATAGCCGGAATCAACTAGATAATTCATGTCTTATGGAGGCAAAGGAAATTCGGAATCATTGTCTTGCGCTATTGTCAGAACTGTTGTATCGTGACATGAACATGGTGCTCCATTTCAAACATATATGAATAACATGTTCATATCACATATAGCAAAACAACTGATCACGTCCTAGGCGAGGAAGATCTCCTCGTATGATGAGATGTTCTCCATCTTGGCTGAGAAGGACGAACGACTAGCTGCTGTCTTTAAGAACCTCCACACCAACGATCTGAGATCCGGCTCGGGGAACGTGGGCCAATCTGCCGAGTTTTAGGATTTTTTAATAATTTTTGTAAAATTTTTTTATTTAATATTTTAAATTATTATTTTTAATTATTTTAAAAAATATATTTAATATTTTTTTTATAAAAAAATTTCAGATCCCTCGCAGGTTTCTCTCGCAATTTCCACACAAATTTGTGAGGAAATGCTCAAATACCTCACAATTTCCTCATAGAACAGGGACACGGGAAACCCTAGTTTTCCTCATCTTTTTCTCGTAATTTTCTCGCAATATTTGCGAGGAATGTGTAAGGGAATTGTTTCCTCACAAAAATCTACCTCGCAGGTTTCTCACAATGTTTACGAGAAATTTGTGAGAGAATTATTTTCTCACAAATATTGCGACAAATTTGCGAGGAAATTCGGTTTGGGAGACACGATTTGCGAGAATTTTGTTTTCCTCGCAAATACCAATTTGTGAGAGAATTGATAAGAAAACAACCCTTTCAAATCGGCTATTTTCTTGTAGTGAATCCGGGACTAGAATGCTTCTCGTAAGTAAGACCAATACTATTCTGATCTGCTCCTCTATATAGGAAAAATTACCACCGAAAAGAGCTTCATGTTCCCATCTTCGATCTTCTTCTCCTAGATACTCCACCGCCTCAAAATCCAACTGAGTGAACTTGAAATTTACTCACATATATGCTCTTCGATAAGCAAATGAAAGCTTGTAAAAAATGATTCTCCTAAATGAGAACACATCATCAAGAACATCCAAAGTGAAGTAACCGCCGATGCCAATAACATTGTTGCAGATTTTCATAGTGGGAACAAAACAAGTTTTCCAGATTCCGACACTAAGATCAGATAATTAAAGCCAAAAAAATTGTGATATTTAAGCATCGAGACCAAACCATATAAACACAAATGAAACTAAAACTTATAAAAACATAAATCAAAATATGATAACCAGCAACAACACTGGATAAGTAACTAGAACAAAATCGGAGCATGACAGGCTTAACCGAAAAGTTATCTTCTATCGACAAGAAACCTCTCAATTTCCCTCTGAATAATTGATGTCTGAGAAAAAAGAGATGAGCTGGAATCTCCTCGGTGAAAAAGGAAAACGAGAGAAAAAATCTCTCTCTAAAAATATGGTTGGTTTAGTGGTACAAATTTTTTTGATATATTATTTTATATATATGCTCATTATATACACATTATTATACGCTCATATATATATATATATATATATATTGAAAATGAGCTTATTATATTATTATATCTTAATAATTATTATTCATATTTCATAAAATAATATTTTTAGTTATTATACTTTTTCCATGATATTAGTTATAAATTATTTCTTAGAACAATTAAGCTAAAATATATGTACAACTAAAAATATATATGAGAAAATAATTTATAATTAATTACTTGATAATTTAATTATTCTAGTGATAGTTATTCAGAATTTTTTTACTACCATATATAACATAGACCCTATATATATATATATTTATTCATTTTTCTTAACTTAACTAGATATTCGAATTCAACATTTGATTTAATTCTCTACTAGATTTGTGAACTGTATTATAAATTTGTGAAGGATAGTTACAAGCCAAACTCAAACATTTCATAAAAATAATAATATCATATTTTATAAACAATATCATATTTTTATTATAAAAATGATAACAAAAAATAACAAATAATGTTTTTAAGTATCACTAACCTTTTTTTCACTTTATTGTATTTTTATGATTTTCCTGTATTTTTACAATTCTTTTTTTTGTAATTCAGGAATTCTCAAATTTTATGGGAGGAGCTTGGACTATTTTCCTGGGGGTGGTGCAACCCATGAATAGACCCTCGCCTCCAGGTATTCACATGGACTGAAAGCATGAGCACATATTCGTGTAGGGTTAACTCGGAAAATGCGTTTTAGTTTCGTATAGTATAAGCATCGAACCTACAAACTCTTTAAGGGTTGGGTTAGGCTATGCATCGGACCTTGTCGATCCAATTGTTGACAAAAAAGAAAAATTCTAAAAGATTTATCATTAAAATAAATAAATATATATAAAAGAAAAAGATAGAACCAAACTAATAAGGATTCTTTATTTTATTTTTAAACTAATCCTCCAAAAGCACTTAAATGGTTTGAACCTTAGGTACTATCTCATAAAAAAGGCTAAAAACTATTTTACTATATTAAATTTTCAATCTTGAAAGGCCTCAATATTTATATATTATTGGGGACCCTAGACAAATGCATTTTTTTCTTCTTCTAAGCCATGATAGCTTCCAAAATTTACTCAATTGTCACCAATTTAATAATCTTTCAATCAAGCCCTTAAACAAAAAAAACTTTCAATCGTAGTAATTATATTTTTTTTGTCAATAACTACTTGCACTAATTCTCCAACTACCCAGTAGCTACATGATTCAAAAGATAAGAATGAAGACAAGCCTTCGCCATTACATCAACATCCAGATTTGAAGATATAGGAATAAGGCTAAACAAAATTTCAGAATTTAAAGGGAGACGATCGAAAACATTTTGGAGGATGCCATAAATCTTCGGAAACCAGATCTCCTTCTTCTTTTTTTTTTTTTTCTTCTTCTTCCTTGTTCTTTCTTATTCTTCTTCTTCTTTTGGATTCAGATTGATTCAGAAGCAAAACAATTTATCTGAAATACCTGTTATCCAACTCGACCCGTTTAATAATATATTTTGGTTATATTCGGACCAATTCTACAAAACCATAACTACATGTTACCCAAAATATCTTACCCGACCCGTAGTACCCGAAATTACAGACCTATCATTTATACTAGTATTAAGGCGGATACGAGCTACAAATTTTTTAATGAAATTTTGATAGCAATTTTTTTTATAGAACCATGTATCTTGCTTCTCTGTTACAAATTCAAACAAAAGGTTCGGGAGTGGGAAGATCAATTTTGACTTTTCAATTATATAATAATTAAAATTTTATCTTATCATTCATAAGAAGAAAATCAATTGCTATAAAAAAAATTCTGGTTTTTCTTTTTTCTGAAAACCCCAAAGAGTGTTGATTCAAACCTTGATTTTACATGGATCTATTGTTGGAGTTATTTTAGAAATGAGAGTAACATTACACGGAATAATGGAAAACTGAATTTTTTTTGTAGGGAGTAGAAGTTACAATAGGAAGAGAGAAATAGAAATTTTTTTTTGTAACAAATGTTTTATCGTAGAAGAAAAGAAGAATATATGGGAGTGGAGAAGGTGGAGACATGAGAAGGAGAGAACAAAATTTTAGAAACAATTTTTTTACATTATTTCATTTGTTTTTTCTTTAAGAAAAAGTAATTAGAAAAAAAAAATAAGTATTTTTTTGGAACTTTTGCCATGTGTTAAAAGGAGATAGTAACAACTATTAGAAAAATGACTTGTGAATTATTATATAAGGAGTACTAAAACTTAATAGTTAACAAAAACCAAACTAAAAATTAAATGAATTGATATATATATATATATACATATATTCTATATTAAAAGAGAATTCTGTAAAGAAATCGACTATGAATTTATAAAAAAAATCATTTTTTAATAAAATTAATTATTAATTAATCTAATAGAAATTTTGATATATTTTTAATATTATTTTATACAATTTCATTTTATCATATATATGTATATAAAACAAACTAAAACTTACAACACAAAATTTTGATTTTTTCTAACTTATGTTATACTTTAAATTTTTGAAAACGGACATATATTTCTCAACATATAAAATATTATGTATATTATATATAAATATAGGTATCAGTTTAAACATAAATAATGATATGAATAATTGTAAACGACCATATATATTATAAAACAATTTATATAACACAAAAATATAGATTTTAGTTCATTATTTTTCTTTATATTTATATATATATATATATGATAACAAATAATTTATGAGATATATGTTTACTTTGTGAGCATATATAAGTCTTTTAGAAGCACATATTATTAAAAATAAAATTATTTTAAAAAAAGATAAGAGTAATATGAATATAAAGTAATTACCATATATATAAATATTTTTATTTGTACAAGTATGTTTAATATTTAATAATAAATATACGGATTATTGATATTCGTTCATCACATATCATTGCTATTACATCTTTTTGTTAATAATATACATTATTTAATATCATAAACTATTTAATAATTATGATTCACTTGATAATTATATGTCATTGGATATTCAATAATTATTATAATTATTTTATAATTTTAAATTAAAATTAATTTTTAAAACATTATCCCATATTTCAGCATAAATTAAAATTTAGTATATATATATTGAAAAAGGAAATTGAAAATAGAATCAACATACTTTTTCATTTCCATTAAACTTTTCATTGTCGTAGTAATTGCTAAATTTTATTAAACATGACCATAACCCATTTATTTTCCGTAAAAAGGAATTTAAAAAGATTTTATTGAATGAAATAAATAAATTTTTATAATGTATAATAAACAAAAACTAACATTCACGACCAAAAAAAACCAAAAAACAAAAACTAACATTGAAAAATAATTTAACCGAAAATATGCAATTAAAGAATAGTAATCAAATAATACAATCATGAAAGATCAAAATTTTCACCATTCTTCCCCAAATATCTACAACTCCATTCTTCACCAAATTTTTCAAAATCGAAATTCTAACCAACCAAATCGAAAAAACAATGTTTTCTGCATTATGATAAATATTTTGAAGAAATAACATAATTATAAGGGAAAAAACATGCATACTTCCTCCGATCTTGATCTACAAAATGAATCAGAAATTATATTATAATACAGAAATCTAAACACGAAAAAGTGATGATCTATATTCTCTCTGAATCATTGATCGTTGATACTTTTTACACATAAATAAGTTTCGCAACACATGAGATATTCATATGTTTTATTATTAACAATTAATTCTCCATTTATATAACTCTAGTTAATATTGATGAACTAGATAACTAGAAATACACTATTTTGATGTTTGTAAAACAATCTTATTGAAGATATTTGAAGAATATAGTCAAGATCAAAAGGCAGAATGCTCTAAGTATGGAAAGACTCTAAGCCAACCAGAGTCTCTCCAAGTCTAAATTTAAGAAGCTTCAGTTTAGAGTTTCGGTTAAGTGGAATCAAGTTTAATTGGATTCCGGTTTATAAGATGCTCAAAGGATTCAAGTGATGAGTCCGGTTCAGTTGCATTATCCAATCTCCATCTGACACGTCATCGATCCGCCTCTGTTGAAGCGAGGAGGAACATACAAGGATCAAGTAAGATTCGTTGCTTCCTAACTCTCTCTCAAGCTGTTTTTGGATAGTTAGGATCCGTTTCTATTCAGTTGTAACTTCTTTCTCTTTAATTGATCAGACTGAGTGAGAGTCATATATAGATTAGGATGGTGAGTGATTCTTTCTAAGTTTCTAGTGAGAGTATCAAAGGCGAGAGAGTTTGGGAGAAGAGAGCTTGTGAGTATTAAGAAAAAACATCCTACATCGGAAGTTTGAAAGGATCTTAACTAGTATATATAAGATATGGGTCTCTCCACTCATTACCAATTGGTTTTGAGTTGGAATTATATATTCTAATATGGTATCATAGCCCATGATCCACACTGTCCAACCCGATATGATCCAAAGATGGTCAAATTATCGACAAACCAGACTCAAAATTGGTGCCGTCAATCCGTCCCCAAACATATCGAGATCAATATCCAAAAAGCCATCATCTCGAGGAGGCGTATTAGAGAATAACATCCTACATCAGAAATTGAAAGGAATCTTAACTAGTATATATAAGATATGGGCTTCTCCACTCATTTCCAATTGGTTTTGAGTTGGAAACCTATATTCTAATAGTGAGGTCTTTCATAGCTCAATTTCAACTCTTGTAATCAGCTCAAGAGTGAGCCAAAGATTGCCGATGGAGATAGTGAAATCTGGGAACAAAACTCCAGCGAAATGTAGGGTTCAATATATGAACCCGAACTCATTAAACTTATGTGTTCTTCGCTTAAAGTTCATCTTTCGATTCTAAACCTTTTAATCAAGCAACAAGAAATCTAGGCTTTAGATTTTACAATATTAAATAACTTCTTCTTTTTTCAATGAGTATAAAATCTATTATCACAAAACGGAGAAAATATAATCTATTCAAGTGTCGACATTTTTGGAAATAATTTCGAATAAGGGATCGTTGTTGATTTTAGTAACGACAAACTAAGTCCAAACAACAACAAAATTAGAATAAGTCAGTCAAGGCCTTACAGCAATAATAACACATTATAATATACATTTAACATATATCAAACAAAATATGAATAATTTTATAAAGAAGAAACGAGGGACCAATTACGCAATAATATATATAAAAAAGCATATCAATAATCTTTTTGAGAAATAGAATATAATTAAGTTATGTGGAGGGCTTGTAGTACACAGCATCAAAGATGAATGAATCCAAAAAAATGGACAAAATAAGTAATTTGCTTTATAATAATTTAGGCAAAGTACAAAAGCAGTGTTTCCATTAATGGTGCGAATCTGTTGTCGGCAAAAATAGTGTACGAGGTTTGTAATTTCTATGGGTCAACGTGGTTCTTTCTTCCCCGTCCATTTCTCTTTTTTGTTGTTAATCAACTTCTTTTTTTTCAGCCAAAGAAACTACAAATTTTTAATTGTCTTCTTTATAGTGAATAACCAATAAATTGACAATAAAATATTATTTATAGTTTAAGTTTTACAAATAAAGTAGAATGAGATTTGAACTCACTATCTCATATCTAACTAAATCAAAGCTAAGCCAACCCGACTACTTATTTCTTGACAAAAAAACAAAAGCACGATACTTAAAATTTATTTTTCTAAATTTGGTTATATTTATTATGAATTTATTTTTAAGTTCTGGGTAAAAGAATTTTTTTTTTTTGCGGAGAGCAGTTTTCCACAGGTTTTAAATTTTAATTAAAAACCCATCTTCCTCGTAAACTCAAAAAAAAACACAACTCATGAATTTTTTTAATTTTTTTACATAAATAGTCTAAAATTTATGAAAAGAAATTTTGAAACAAAAATTTAACAAAAATCTAAAATCTAAAAATTGATTAAAAACATTATTGTCTTAGTAAAACTTAAGTTTTAACTAGCTAAAATTTGTTTTCTCTACCCCTTGTAATTTGTTAAACGTGTTAACAAAAGATGTTATACCGAATACATCTTTACTGTTCCAAATTACGTAAATCAATACGAGCCAAACAAAAGTTTCTCATTGGCCATAATTTTGATATGAATAAAGAAAAAAAAACAAACCAAATAAAGTCAAAATATTAAAATCAGAGATAAGTATTTTTGTTAATAGTTGAATCCAAATAGAGTGATCTATAATCAAATCCTTTTAACCTCAAATAATATGGTAAACGTGATTTTCTGAAATCGAACTCAGGTAAAAATTATAATAAGTGACACTCAACCACTTGATAAAAAAAATCATTTTCCGAATTCAATTAGATATTATGTAAAAAACAAAAAAAAGAGAAAAAATCTATTCGTTTTGACATTCATCCTCTTGATCACAGAAGGTAGGGTTTCCGAGGTGTAATCAATTTATTAAATCTTGTTAGATAAATTTAACATAACATGCCAAGCTACCATCATGACTTGATTAATAATCACAAGGAACATGACGACAACTAAACATTACTCGCTTGAATCATTTCTTAATTCACTCTGAAAATAATAATAACAATAATAATTCGTTTGAATGATTTCTTAACTCTTTCTGAAACAACTCAAGTAATCACAATACTGTATTAGTTTGCTTGTCTTCAAAACAATTCCCACTGTTTTTGTCAGAGAAAAAAGAGAGAGAGTTAGATATGACTTCAAGCTTTGTGAATTGCCTTCTTCTTCAGTTTGTGAAATTTGTTTAATTTATCAGAAATATATAATTTTGAGAAAGAAAATGTAATGCATATATAATTAAAGATTCAATATAATGTATATTTGTGAATGATTAACAATACGGCTACACACATATAAATTGTCTGTAAGTCCAAAAAATGTAGAAGGAGGTTGTACCTATATTATAATCAATGATTTTTTTGAGCTGCATTATTATAATTAATATTATTGCTATTCAGAAATACAGTTTCCAATAATAAAAGCTAACCATCCAGAAACAAATAAATAAAAATCTTATGAAAAAAATTGGGTATCTATGGGGGATATTATTTTTAGAGATAATTATTTTATGTTTCTGTCCGAAATAAAAAAATTATTTATTAATTATATAAAAAAAAAATTGAAATATGAATTAAAAGAAGTCGGATACCAAAACAATAACACATCGACCATTCGCATTGATACTAAAAGAACAACATAATCACTATGAAAAGAAGGAAAAATTAAATTTCTGTTGTTATCAGCAACCGCAAAAAAAACATGACCTAAAATTAACACGAACATATCTTAAATAATATAAGAATCTATCTGGCTAGTTTTTTTTTTTTATCAGAGTTTGCTTTTAAAGAATTGTGTAAATTCTTGTAATAAGGTTTGAGATATAATTAGATTTTGTTGATTTCACGAAAAACAAATTATATATTACTTTAAACATATTTAAAGCATAGGGAAATTAGGAAATGGTAGTAGACTCAAAGTTACCAATAGAATGAAATATAAGGCAAGAGATATTGTACTAAAAATCATTTAAAGAAAATGACATGATTATTGGTTCACACCAAACATGTCAACATCACAAACATATATTATCAACTCAACTCATTGCCTCCAACGACAATTACGCGTGAATATAATATTATATACTTTTGATTCGCAAATTTATAGTATTAATATGTAAAGATTCTACTTAAAATATAATTATTTACTTCATATAATCCAAATGAAGTGGATGCCATCAATTAACAACGTATTCATATTAGTATATTTAGTACCCATGAAGTTTTCTAGTTGCTTCTCAAACTAAAAAAAAAATCCATAAAACAAAGAAAGATTAATATAATAATCATGGGGCATGGAATATGATTCCATTTGAATAAATTATGATTATCCCCTTTAAGTAAAATATCTTTGTCTTTAATCTTTTTTTTTTTTTGTCACTTTGTCTTTAATCTGTAGAATCAGATTTTTCCTTATCACTTGTGATTTTTTTTGTTATTTAAAAAGAGAAGAACCCGACAACTGTCTAGAAAAAAATGATGTTGACATGAGGTTTTTTCCAATATATATATATTTAAATAAATAATTGTATTTGCCCTTCTTTATTGATTACATAAGTTTTCTTAAAATAAATAAATAATTAAATGAAAATGTGACCCTATCAAATTAAAGCTAACCTTAATTAATGTTATGTTAATGCTTTGCAAGTTGACGTGCATAAAGTATATCATTTGTAAACAGATTTGTATGATCGGGGATTAAATTTTACCGTCTACATTATATAAGAACTTAGCTAATAGATAACTAGTTGTGGCTTAATATTAACCAAAAAAAACTCAGCATTTAAAATTTTAAATGGGATTACTATATATAGCACATATAAAAATTTAATTTGTTTGAATAATTTTTTAAAATTCAGTAGCTAATACTAATCTGTCATTAACAGAGTAACCTTAGTTTTACATTACTAATGTGGATTAACAACACATTCTTTAATGAATTGGCATAAACTTATTTAACTTAACCTGTTATCTGAACGCCAAAAGATGTCGGTGGACATAATTAAATCACTTTTTCACAAGTTTTTCTTACAAATACTAACACAGTTTTTTTTTTCCTCTGCCTCAATGGCTCACATTTTAATTTCAAAGGGGCAACAAAGGGATTTTTGGCACAAATATTCACACAGTTTTAAATTGTATTATTACGTTTTAGATATATTTATATATTTGTAAAAATTTTAGAGAAGAATTCTATCAGCTACAAACATCCATAAACACAAACATAACCTTCCCACATTCAATGATTCATTCTTTCAGAAAATGATTCCTAAAACTGTGTCAATTAGTGGAATATATATAATTTTTCTGTATCAAAATAATTGATATTCACATATAATTTTAGTGGCATGTGGTAATTTCACCAAAGGTAAGCGCATTTGCATATTCAGAGATCGAGTTTCATTGTCTATATTATGTAGGAACTTGGCTAATAGATCGGTTAGTTGTAGTTCAATGTCAAAAAAAAAAAATTGATATTCTAGATTTTTTTTTAAATGAAAAGATTAGGGTTTATATTTCCTATTTCTATCTTACAAATTTGATTCATTTTTGTCATTCAACATTACTTCTTATCCTTATTATTTAGTTTAGGGTTTAATATATGAGTAGTTATGGAGAAAATATAGTAGACTAGGGTTTAATATAATTTTTTTTTTATGGATACAAATATTTTCTAAAAATAAAAACCTTGAAGCCATGTTAATCAAGTCTTTTCTTCACATTAATAAAGCAAAGCTAACTTTGACCTGACAAGAGACCAAGAAAGATAAATAATTGCAACAACAATATAAACAAGCAGACAATGATATACACCAATTGTTAAGTAAACTTCAACATCAGTAACATCAAATACTATAATATCATGTCCAAATACTAGGCTTTTCTAAGAAAGTTGAATTGATAACAAATGACTTCCTGTTAGTGGTAATTGACAGCCTTTGGAAGTTGGTTGGTGCTCTGTTTGATTTTGGTAGCATCATCACTCTTTCGCTTCGCTACGATCACTCCCAGTTAAAGTTAATCATGTCACTGTGTCCTGCATTCTCATCAATGTATAGTGTTAAGACTTTTGTATTGTAATATTCACTCTGCCCCAAAAGATTATGACTTGTTTAAGCAGATCCTCTTTATTTTTCAACAATCACTAAAATGTGATCAAATTAAGTTTGATTTGTGCTTAAATTGTGATCATGAATGTGGATCAAGTATACCTCGAGAATGAATGGTGTTGATTCTTGGGCCTTTCAGTTCAGTCCCCTTGTCACTCAGCAAAGAAATCCCAGCTGATGTTATATGGAACGGGAAGGCTAAAGGAGGAGACATAGGAGATTTTGCAACCTTAATGATTCTCTGACCTGCAAATTATGAAACGAAATTACATGAATGAACAATATTGGTAGTTGGATGTGACCTCGCAAATGCTTTACTTTTTCATTCCATGACTTGGTCAAGTCTTGCCTGACTTGGCTTCAAGAATCAGCCTGATGGTTACAGCATGAGCCCAGTTAATACCCAATGCAGCAACAAGGTGAGAATCATATGTCCTTGTGTGTTCTTGATATCCATCTTTTACTTTAGCTGTTGCAAAGGAAGCATACGATTAATGTGAATGAGAATTAACAAAAATCGCAAAACAGCAAAAAACACACATCAGTCTCTGTTTACTGTACCTTGAAAAGAATACTGACTAGTTTCATCGCGGTTTTGAGATCTAACTTGATTAGTCACAACAATAGGAATCCGTGAAAACTCAGCAAGCGATCTAGAAAGTCAGAGACTCAAATATCAATCTACAAATGAAGTGCTGATGTGAAGATTAGGTACATTCCAAGCTTTGACTGCCATGAGAATTAGTTCGTACTTTAGGAAAGATATATGCCAACCCAATTGATGTTGTCTCTGAGCTCCTGGTTTATTTTCTCTGTAAATAAATCACTTGATCAAAAGAACAAATGGAAAACAAGTACTAAGGTCACCCGAGGGCAAGACGACATGAAATTGATCAGCAGGAAATAAAAATTACGCTAACCCTGAAAGAAGAGCTGTCATACTATCAATCACGAGAAGCTTAACTTGGTTTTGAAGAATTGAATCCTTGAGTTCTTGTAAACTGCAAATTTAAAAGACAAAATTTGAAGTCCTGTACAATATATGACTTAGATGTTCCAACAATATCCCAGTAACGTAATTGCCAACAGCTGAAATGGAGGGCAAGCCCTTGTTACCAAGTGAAACTGACAATGTTATATTCGTTAAATTTGGTATGACTTACAAGCCTCACTAACAAAACAATGAGGAGATTCTTACGGACCTTTCAGTAAAGTTAGACAAAGATGTTGGTCGCAAAACAAGGATTCTTCCTGCCATCTGCACTGTGAACGCTGATGTAAGAAATCCGAAATACCAAAAGACTTTACAAAAAGGCATTAACACAGAATAAACCAGATAGCTGTTCCAAACAACCTCTTGTGCCATTCCTTTAAGTGGAATACTTCCGGGAAGCTTTCCAATCCCATCTCTATTACCCTGAGGCAAACATTCTCTGACGATTTTGTGCACAAATAATATTCTACGCGTAAAGTAAAACAAAATCAGTATACCTTCTTGAACTAAACTTCGACTCCACATCTATGTATACAAACGACCATCTAATCCTCCATAAGCTGCTGGAAACGAGGCCGATAAGGCAAGTTTCATGCAAAACTGAGTAGTAGAAAGAAATTTTCACTATACGCAAGCACACCAAAGCAAAGAGTGTAGAGGAAAAGATAGATAGATAGATTGATAAATACAGAAGCATGTTACTGATATGTCAAGGATGAATCAGAAAGAATGTTACTACTTTCAACTAAACTATACAACAATACTATTCTAGTTGAAACAACAAGACTAAGAAATCTTCAATCTCAGAAGAAACTACCTGTGATTTACCAATACCAGGTGGGCCAACTAACTCCGTAAGAACACCAAACGGTATTCCACCGCATAAGGTTGCATCCAAACCTTTCAAATGGGTAGGAAGATGACCGGATAAATGTTCGTTTTCGACTTTTCCTTCCAGAAAAGATCGAGCCTTGAAAACATTAAGTGAAAAACAAGGACTTTAGATTATATATGATTTTAAGAAAACATAACTATACAAATTGTAGCAAAACAAGAGCTTTACGGATTGACATGGAGGAGAAGCAGCTTCACTGATGAGAGTAATGGCTGATTTTATCTCTTTCATTCCAACATCAAGCAGCTCCATTAGCTCAAATTCCGTCATTGACAATGCATCCTGAATCTCCACAAAATAGATTCAATTGGGTAAATATAATAATAACCTAAGAATACCTCATCTATAATTTCCAAAATTTGAACACCAAAAAAAGAAATTAGTAAACTCTCTGAGCTTAAGGTCTTATTCAGTTAGCATTCGAACCAATCGATTTCACGAACTAGGAACGAAACGCATAGAAATGATTGAATTTCCATCGGGAATGAAATAACGCATATATTTTTTGAGAAACCTTGGCGGTGATGATGTTTCTTGCGGCGAAGATATTAGAGATCTTTTTTTGAAGGCCCATTTCTCCGATGAGCTTGTTCGCCATCTTGTTTTCGTCTCTCCGACGTCGGGAAAACTGTTTGCCCCTCTCTTTCTCTCTCCCGCCAAACTGCAAATCCTAAGTTCTCTTAAGCTACTATACTGGGCCTAAATAAATATCAAATTGATCAGGCCTGACCCATTAATAATGGTTGGTTGGATGATGATGCAATATCACTTGGAGGCTCCACAATCTAGATCCCCTAAACTATCAAAAAGCATCCGTTTCACCTAAACCTTTTTTTTTTCCCCATTATCATGTTATATTAATTTAAGCTTGAAAGACATTTAGATACAAAATAGAGAGTTCAAATATTTCACCTCTAGAAATTAAAATTATATTTTCTCACTTTTAAAAGTTGAAAACTTATTTTTAATCTCTAATTTCGTAAACCTAGAATCATAATTTCAAAATCGATATCTTTCGATCTATTCTTTATCTTTGTTGCTAGGGTTAGATTGTTATCTTGATTATGAAGTATAAGAGATTTTTTTTAAGCGTAAAGCTTTTTTTTAGGTTTCATGATGACTATACAATCTTTTTTTTGGTATTCAATATTTTGACTATACAATCTTTCGAGATAAATATAGAGAAAGATAACATGTCCTGGAAAAAGCATATGTTAACAAAACATGGAAAGTAGACCAACGGGATTAACAACCACGAAGTTAATAAGATCTGATTTTTGGCATCCTTTGAACCTGAAAAAGCTTGTACTGAAAAGTTAGTTCGTCAAAGAGCTATGGCGATGCATTAGAGTTGTGAAGGGAAAAAAAGGCTAAGAAGAAGAAGAAATGGGAACCTAGCCTGCTATTCGGCGGAAAAGACTTTCTGAATGGAGTAAAAAAACTTGGGATCTCAATCTCTTCCTTCAAAATTTTGATGAGTCGATGTCGGTCGATGGTGTGAAAACACTTCTTGATGTCTAACTCTAAAAACCAGCGAGAGATTCCCCAGTCTTCTTTGATCTGTCTTAGGACTGAGTGGTAGCCGTTCTTTAATCTATTATGTAGCTCGAAATCCATCATTGGCTAAACAATCATTTGGTTATGCCATTTTGGGCAATTAGTTAGGAGGTTCAAGTGGGATTCGAATGCGATATAGAAAATGAAATGTGGCTGGTATTCCAAAGAAATTTTGGTTTGGAGTAAAAATCAATGCTAAGATTTCAAAATCCAAAAAAACCTCTACTAACGGTATTATCGTTGTTTCTTTGTTACATCACATAAGGTACTTTTGAGTCAAACTTAATAATGTGTATCACATATGGTAGTATCGATGTGTATTGATATCTCATTTCTCTTGTAGCTTGATGATGGTAATCACATCTTTAAATGGGCTGATGAAGCAATTGTAGAACTGATATAATTATTACACTCATCTTGATTCTTGAATTGTATATGATACGAACTGAGACAAATATGCATATGGTGATAAAGACACATGTGGTGACAAAGCACTACAAGAAATATGTTCATTTTTAGCTCACGATAAACGCTATTATATGTAATATATAGTGCATTCGTAAATACTATTACTGCCGAAGCTATAATACAATCCATACATATTATAGTGCTTTCACTCTATGCTATTATATCGTATTTTATGATAGCATTTTTGTTTGATATTGATTATTGTTTTATGACACTTTAAATGGTTCAAATCAAGACCTTTAAAAGTTGAGATTGTACAAAACGAGACATTTAAAAGTTAAGTTAGATAGAAAAACCGAGACAAATGTCGACCTTGAATTATTCAAATTGTACAAATCGATACATGATCATAGAATAGAGACATATGTGCTTATGGAAACAGACAATTGTGTTGTTTTCCTCATTGAGAAAACACAAGTACCAAACCTTAAATACATGAAAATTTCTACAAAAACAGATCACCATGACCTCCAAAGACAATTAGCCGACACACCTATTTTAGTTCAATTAAAGCTCTAAAAAAACAGACAACAAAGATCTAAAATCTTCATATCATTTTCTACTTCACATCATCTATTTCATCTTTGAGTTTCAGTTATCTTAATCTTGTGTTAGAATGTCTTGTGAAAGTTCACCTTGAGTTTGGGAAGATTCACCTCGAGTCACATGTATAAACCGGGCAATAAGGACCTTAAGGTAATAAAAAATTGAAAGTTATATATATATAGAAATACTAACATATGGTGTCTTCTTATGGTAGCAAAAGTTGTGATAAGTTTCTCCACAAATCTCACAATGAATGACACGCTTCTTGACAACAATATTCTTTTTGGTAGGTGATTCATTCTTTCCTTTTTTCCTTTTCTCTTTCTTACTCATTTTTTGGTGTTTTCTTACTCGTTTCTTGTTTATTTATATCATAATATGAGATATATCTTAGGAACTTACTTATATAATAGAGTGGATCCTCTAAGCATAAATCCTTCTCCAAAGGGTTGTTTGAAACCAATGACTCACAAAGTTTTTAACTTATAAATTACTGCTGATTATGACTGCATCCTTGTAACATCACATTTCTTACAACTACATGTTTTTCATTCTAGATCGACACGATAAAAACAAACCCCCTAAACCACTTGGAACATCATATTTCTGCCTCTATAAAATCTACTATATGCATCTATATCGTATATTTCCAGATAAGTACCATTGGCTGTCAACTACGATATCAAGTATTGGAACTATCTCTATAAATTTTTTCCCTTGCTCTCACGATGGTGCTGTTGAACAATCTGTATAAATTTTTTCCACGTCTTCACAAATGATTTCCTATCTTGTAGGATGCTTTACACTATGATTACGGATTCATCTTCATATATAACAGACCTATCTTAGGCAACTTTAGCTCATTATATGCTCTATCTTAAGCAACTCGAGCTCAACAACTCTTATCAAAGCATGCAAGCAAAAAAACTCAATCAGCTAATGAACAAATCAAAGTGTTTTCAAATAAACATAATAAAAAGATAGATTACCATTTGACAATCTGATACCAATATTTTTTCACCATCTTCCGACTACAATTTATCTTTGTTTTTATTAACAAACCGAAACCAAGTCGCAGTGTTTTCAACTTCGACAACAACCCATGTTATAGGCATATAGTATTTTTAACACCGCTTTTTAAAACAACCAATAGTTATCATTTCATTTTGGATCTGAGGAAACCACCATCTACATTAATAAGAGGCTTACATTATTTTCAATTATTTTCTTAAATTGTTAAAGCATAAATAAAATCTATTGAACACTTGTAAACCCTTCCTCATTTTTCAAAGTCTTAATAGCAATTGTCGTGTTTGGATTAGACTCTAATATCTCAGCTTCATAATCTCTTCAATGTTAAAATATTGATCATATGCTTTCACAATCAATTTTTAGCTGCTTAATATTTGGCCTAGACATAGCAACATTACGTTTCTTTCTAAACAATTCTTCCATTTTCACTGGGATGAAATACTTGGGCTCCTCTATGATTTTATCTAAGAACAATTGAACAAAAATAGGCATATACAACTTCTCACATTCTTCGTTTGGCACACAACTATGCTTATCTATGAAAGTTTTAACTTCCTATTAATATGATTCTCTTCTACTCTGTGCAATACACTTCCTATTGATATTAAAAGATAACAATTAATGCAATAAATCAATTTTTAAGCAATTGATCCAAGGGAATGACAACTAATCAATGATGCAAGAGGAAGCAATAAACACAATCTCATGACATGAATCACTAATAAAAATTAATCTCACTCTCATAACACTACTTACTTCACTAATTATTCAATTAAACTAAACTCTTATTTTTCAATCAAATAATCATCGAGCATGAACTAACAAGTCCACTAAGTTCACTAATTAATCACCTTAACATCAACTTTTATTGGCTAGGAAAGAAAAGCTCATTTAGGTTCATTCAAGTATTCCATCAAACACCTTTTTGGGGATAAAAGTCTTACGACCAGGTTAAATTTAACATTATGAGCAACTTAAATGAAGAAAAACTAAAGATCAACCACCTAAACATCATCAATCAACCATCAAACCCCTTTATTAAGCATTTAACTCATCTTCCTAACTACGCACACATACTTTAGTACAAAACAAAAGATAAACAAATAACAAAAGAAGAAATAATGTAAAGCGATTGAGAAGAGAAGAGAAATTAATGGATTAGAAAAATATCTCAAAATCCAACAGTCTCACAAAGTCTTCTTTAATTCCTCTCTTGGTCTTTCTAAATTTACTAAAAATTAGGTTTTAAAAGTTAAGGGAACAAAACGGGTCAACTCTGGACAAATCGGATTGGATCCAACTAAAATAAGATGGTGGTATTGGTATTAGTTGATGTGGAGCTTCTTGAGAGTTTGCATCATTAGTGTATCTTCAAATCGGCCACTCTGAGCACTCATATAGGTGACATAAGTTTCGAGATAGTTTGTGCCATTCATATCGACCTCTCTGTTCGGTCATATGGCTGGTATGAACTTCATATTCTCCAAAAGTTTATTTTCTTTTTAGAGTTGGCATCTTCAACCATCCTTTATTCAATCCAAACTTCTAATTTACCTAAAAATGACTAGCAATGATGGAATATTCGACTCAATCTACCTAAGACTTTAAATGCAAGAAATGCAAAAAGTTAGACTAAAAAGAAAATGAATAATTCCTAAAAGATGTCAAATGATGTAAAAGATTAGTGAAATTCATGTCTAAAACACATATATCACTTACACACATAATTGCTAGCTTTGTTTTATCGTACCTACATTGTTGATTATACGTCATGTCTTCTAGTACTAAATAAAATATAAATTTGATAGAGAAATTTATTTCTAGTTAAAATAAAAACCTCAAATGCAGAAAAAATACTACTTAAAAATGTGTTTTTAAACTATGGGAGGTGTTTCATTGGCCTTTTCTGTCGAGCTTTACCGATTTCAAAAAGTTTTTGTCTTTCTGTTGGATCGGTTGTGGTTGAAATAATTGCTCAGGCAAAGCTTCTCTACCGAGATCCATTCTCCTAAAAACTTTCGATCTTTATCAATCCTTGGCGTCATAGCAAAGTTCGGTGATACCAACCTTCTCTATCATCGACTATGCGAGTCTGTTTAAAGATGTCAAAGCATCAATTCATTCGACTTTAAGTCGTTGAGGAGCCTCCTTGTCATGAACACTACCAAGAAGTTGGAAGCAGAAGTTATCTCTTGGGATTCTACACCTTTGTCGTGCCAGAGTTCTTCCAGTTCCGATGAAAAGTGGCCTGACGGTGGCGATCTAGTCTCCTAAATCCTAATTGAGTCAGGTTACCTTAGAGTTTGAGGACTGGGCCTAAATCTTGTCTTAAATGGTTATGGGTCTAATGAACCCAATTGTTTCACTTATTCTCCCCTTGTTTTAGAGAAATCTATCCAGGCTGTTAGGCCTTTATCTTTACTTTCAATGTTTTATTTTTGCCTTATGAGACCTTGTATTTCAGAGCCCAAATTGTACCACTTTTGAAATTTGAATGAAATAATCTTTAGACCCAAAAAAAACTATGGGAGGTGTTCGAAACAACATTGCAAAACAAACTTATAAATAAACTTTTGTTATTTTCTAGCTATTTATTTTTAGTATTTTATTTGTAATATTGTTACTTTATTAAGAATTTTGGCTCCATATACATGAAACTTATCTTAATTAGGTGAGACACAGAGCTACTTATTGTAGAGGATTGTTGATGTTTTATGATCTTATTGCCCTTATGCCTTGTCCAACTCCAACTCTTTCACGTCACACTAGATGCTTTTTACATTAATGAGTGAGATTCATCATATTCTTCTTTCTCATCTTCATTTCTTTTCTATCAAAATTCTATGAAGAAACTCATGCAAGTTATCTTCCTCATCCCAAATAGAATATCCTGGCAGAAGTCTTTAAGATTTTTAACCTAAATCTGTATTGTTATTTTGGTATATGTTCTTTTAATGACATAGCAAAATTAGATAGGAAAACTTCCTCAATCAATCGAGGTTTTTGATTGCCATGAGTGATTCTAATTCGGAATTGAATATTCCAATTCCTAATTCAAAATCCTTGTCACAATCTTGATTTGACCTAAAATCTTATGAAGAAGATGAAAATGAATTGATAATTTTACGAAGAATAATAAATTTGTTATGAGATAGAAATGTATTTAACGGGTAATTATGTGCTAAACATGTAACATATATGTTAACGCACAATGCTAATCAAATACATGTTTATCAGATGATAAATATGTTAACATGTAATAGATGTGATAGCTGTATAATCAGGTAATATATATGTTAACAACAATATATGTGTTAATCATATATGTGTTTTTCAGATAAAAAATATGTTAATAGATAACATATGTATATGTTAACGCACAATATATATCAACGTTTCCATAATATTGTTCCCTCAATTAATAGGAACAAATAGCCAAACATCAATTTTTTTACTGTCGATGCATCTAATCTGAATATCTGATAACCTTGAAGTTACCGGACCTCCTATATGTAAGCATGAACTCTTTGGTGTCTCGTAAGTACCTAAGAACTTACTTTGCAGCTTTCAAGTAGTCTGTACCGGGATTACTTGGATATCAACCCAATATACTAACATTAATGATTATAGAAGATTAAATTGATAAAGTCGTAAAAGATATATATTATTAGTTGAAAATTTGTTGTACACATGTTTTTCATTCTCGTAAAGGACACATTATATAAAAGAGAATGGATTAAATTGTATGTAAAGTTACGATTATAAGTGGATGGTAGTTACTTGTTGATCGAGTAACTTTGTCTCTTGTTATTGAAAAAATATTAAACGTGAAGGATTTACCATGAATATAAATCATTGATTGTGATTTTATTATTGTTGAAGGAATTAATAAAATGATGTCACGTCATTGATTCATTAGCATTATCGATTTATTAGAGTTATTACATAATTGATATGTTTGTTGATAAGAAATAAAAATACGAAAACTTAACATACAAATACGATACAATTTATTATACACACATAATTTAATAAGAACACTATCTAACTAATAAAACATACATAACTTAAGAAGCACACGATAAAACTAACAAAACACATAAACTTAATAAGCTTATTAACCACGAAACATTCTGAATTTTGTCCATATGTATTTGACCAGATCATCTTGCAGTTCGTGACATACATTTGAATCATGCACAGATAGCACCTTAGTCGAGAATGGTTGCGGTTTACTAGACCCACTTGCCTCATATTGATCATACTCGTTCCAATGTTGAATATATGTATCTCGTTCATCCTCAATAATCATATTATGCAATATGATACATAACCTCATAAATGATAGCAAAATTTATCTATATCCCACATGCGAGTTGGTTTGCAGATAATTTTAAATCGAGCTTGTAACACTCCGAATGTACATTCAATATTCTTCCAACACCCCTCATGATGTTGTGCAAATATCTTGTCTGGTTCACTTTGAGGAAGTCTAATCAATTTGATGGAAGTTGGATAAGAAGGATAGATACTATCAGCTAGATAGTATGCCATATTATACCAACGGTGGTTCAAAAGAAAATTCACTCTTGAGGCATTTCTGTGTTCAACATCATTGAACAACAGTGAACGATCTAAAACGTTGATATCGTTCAATGAGATGCAACTGCTTGAAGAATAATATGTGGTTACCTTTTTCCCCGAGTAAATTTAGTTTCCAACCCTGTATGACAATTTTTCCATTACCAATGCATAAAATCAATACTCTCAATCATCACTGGAAACCCCTGCTTTTCACTAACACATAGTATCCACTCCAAGTCATCTTGAGTTGGAGCTCTAAGGTAAAATTTTTCATACAATTTTATGATTCCTTTACAAAATCTACGTAAGCACTCCAATGTTGTAGTACCTCCTATTTTGATGTATTCATCGACCGCGTCAGGCGCCACACCATATGCTAGCATTCGCATGGCTATTGTATATTTTGCTAATGGAGATATAACTTCATTTTTGGGTGCATTAACTCTTTGGGCAAAGTAGTTTTCACTGCTTGATAGGTCCCCAACAATCCAAAGGAAAACATGTTTTCGTATTCAAAATCGCCGTCGAAACATTGCATCATCATATATAGGTTAACGGGAAAAGTAGTCGTCAATGAGTCTTTGGTTTGCCGTTACATGATCTCACTTGAAGTATTTTCTCTTGCTACGATGTGCATAGTCTTCCTCTATTTTCTTTTAGCACTCCCTAAACTGGTTGATGATATACGTCTCTTCAATTTCATATTGCTTTTTGTAAGCTTCGATATCCAAAGAAAATTCCAATGGATCCATTGATATGTTTTGTAGAAAGATGAGATTTATGTTAGTGGTATATCAATGGAAGAATGAGTCCGTATTTATATAAAAAATGAGTGGTTGAAATCGACTGACTCCAAAAAAATTACATTACATATTAATAGATAAATATTAATTTTTTCATTAAAACCCGAAAGTGATGGATTCTTTTGTCAAAAAAGTCAAAAATTGCGACAAGAAAATATTATTAAAGCATAAAAGGAGTATAACACATTATTAAAGAAGAAATTGACAAAACACACCTACATTATTATTTGGACAAAAACAAAGATGAATTATTAAAGTAGAAAACGACAAAACAGAAATATGCATTATTAATTAAACACAATGAAAAAATACAAACACACATTATTAAAGACAATGACAAAAAACAAACACACATTATTAAAATAGAAATCACAAACAACATTATTAAAAATACCAACACACTTGACAAAAATTAATTACCAAATGGATCATTGCTAAGCTTCTTTAATAGCTCTTTTTTGCGGTCATCGAGATGCTCTTTTTCACTTAGCTTCAAAAACATATCCATTTTCTTTAGTTGGCTTCTTGGTTCATGGATATTTTGTCCAATCATTCCAACTCTTGCTCCTTGAATTGTTTAAAAGAGTTTCACTCTTCATTGACCACTTCCAAAGATGCGGCCTTGCCTTTCTTTTTACCCTTCTTTTTAGCTGCATCTCTCCCCATTGGATGAGCACTAGATCCTAAAGAGTTGAAATCACTTGTATCACTTTCATTGGATCTCTTAGATCCACTACTTGCTGATCCAATATTTCCTCCTACATGACTGCCATAACGTGGTTGATCACAAACAACGTGCTATTCTTTCATTAAATTGAAATTTTTAGTATTACCACTTGAATATAATTCAGGCGCTTTCGCCATTACATTATTCTTTGACCACCCGTTTTGTTACATATGCTTAGCGTTATTGTAAGCTCCAATCCATTTTCCCAATATTTTGTTGACGTAGTTGTAATGATTTATGCACAAGTTGCCATCATGCGGAGGATCAAATGAGCAATTCTCATTACAATAGTCATCAATTTTACCCCAATATGATTCACCTTTTTTTTATGCCAATGACGTTGTCCGTCTCATACTTAATCCACCCACTCAGCAGCACCAAATTTTGCTCAGTAATCCATTTGTTGCATTTCTGGCGAGCATGAATTGAATCTTTTGCATTTGAAGTACTTTCATGAACATCGCTCTAACCACCCAGAGTCATTTGTGTAGAAAATTTAGAAAAAATAATCAGTCTAACATTTGGAGCAATTTCATTACCTGTTGGAATAGAAGAATAAGCGGGTGTTTGAGACGGATATGACATCATCGATCCATAATATAGATGATAATTTGGAACAGCTGATAACGTGAAAAAGTTTGGTGAGATACCATAATTTTGTATATTTTGAGGTTGGTTAGAAGATTGATTTTGAAGCTAATAATTGTTAGGGGTTTGGTAGTTAAAAGGATAATTAGAAAAAATTTGGGAGCTATAAGGGTTATTATTATAATATATTTCCCTGAAAATAGATTGATAGCAAAAAGATAGTGGAAATGTTTTTTTTAATGTCTGAATGAAAAATGAAACAAATATCTATTTATAGAAAATGAAAAATGATGAATATTGGTATAAAAATTAAAATTAAAATAAAAATTTTATAACATAATTGGTCTCAAATAATTGGGATTGAAAAGAAAAAAATCTAGGATGTTGTTGTGTCTAGTACTGTTTCTGGTTGAAGAGAATCCGTCCCGAGAGATGAAGAAATCGAATTGTTGCCTATAGTAACAGGATCTTAGCCTGACGTACACCCAAAACTCGTTTCAGCATTCTCGGTGGACTCACTTGATTGTGTATCTGAAATGTGTTGTGTATTTTCTTCAGTAGGGACTGCAGGTGTTTCAGGAGATGATTGAACTAGTCTTGGGGCTGGTATTTCAGTGGGAACTGTAGGTAATGGACTGTCAATGTGAGCACTTTGAGAGCTTGAACTGCAACTGTTTAGCCATGCTTCAACAAGAGGAGTAAGTTGATAATTCTGTTTTGAATGATGCGTATCTGAGAAGGGAAATGACTCTTCATCAAACAACACGTGACGGCTAATAATAACTCGGCCAGAGGATGGAACCAGATATTTATATCCCTTGTATCTGTCGTTATAACCCAAGAAAATGCACTTGAGAGACCGAGGATCGAACTTGTTTTGAGCATAGTCTCTAAGTGTAGGATAACATGCACATCTGATTTTGGCCCATAGAGATGAAGCTGAGAGAAGAAAATTGGGCCTTTTTTGGGCTTCTTCTCTAATAGTATTTTCCCGAATGTTAGACCCAGCTAAGCAGTGTAACTAGTACTAGTAACAATTTGCTTTTAGAATACTTTACATTATATTAATTTTATTATTATATTTGAACAAATATTATAACCACGGATTACGTGCACGATTGTTATATGGCTTTCGGTTTGTACGTTGTAGAATGAGAGTTGTTTAAACTCATGGTACGTTCAGTCAAATGTTAATTTCGTTGACAACATCAATTCTACTTCAACAGACAAACAACGACTTCAAAATATTAACGTTATAATAATAAATAAAACATATAACAAAATATGCAAAACACCATATAAATATTCCAAATTATATATATATATATATTATCCGCATCCAAAGATCATTTTTCATACAATAAAAACACCTAGAAAAAAAACATAAAGTGACAACAGTTTTTATGAAACAAAAATTTATTAAAATTTTGTATTTTACCTTTTATGTAGTTTAATTATTCCAATGAATATTATCTTGCAAGAGTGAATTATCTAGCATAATTAATTCTCAAATTAATAGAGTTTATTAATTAATATTATTTAATTAAATCAAAATTTATTTGACAGTTGTTAAACATATGTGTTATTTGGACAATTCTTGGGATATCAAATGTGTATAATTTAATTTTTAATTGTATAGTAATATAAGTTAGAATATACACTAAATTTAGATATTAATAATATTTCAAACAATTCAAATTAATTTCTTTTGTCTTATGATTTTTCATTGTAAAATTTTTCTTATAGTTTTTCTAATATATATTTGTTTATAATGTCTATACATCTAGAATTGTGTTTTTTACTATTTTGTGTGTATTTTACTGTTTAAAATTAAAAATATTTTTTTATCAATAACTAAAAATATTAGAATTAGATAAAATACAAGTTAAAATATTATAATGTATTAAAATTATAAATTGATAATATTTCAAACAATTATAAATAGAGTTTTTATAAATATCAGACATCCCGCAAAAAACCATTGACCCACTATAAATCAACGCACTTTACCGTATTTTATTTTAATTATTTTCTTCAGAAGACTAGTTCATAATCACTTTTCTTATAAATATTAATTTTTATTTTGGCAATATTCGCACTCTTCCTTGGTCTATAAGTTCATCTTCCTCCTCTGTTCTTATCCTTTTACTTTCTTCTCCCTCTCTTTAACCAAAAATATTCACTTTTCTTCTTTTTATAACAATTTGTGTATTGCTTGACAAGAAGTAAGACTGACTTTATCTGTACCTTTCTTTCTGCCATTAAAAAACCTTCAAATTCTTTAAGATTTAGTTATTTATCTATGTGGATTTGATTCTTTACACACTCTTTTTCTATTTGAGATTCTTTTAAACCATATTTTTCCTAATTACTTTCTGATTTTTTAATAGGAAAACATGCAATCTCCGGCGACAAAATCCTCCACCGTGAGGACCGTTGAGTTACCGCCTCGCCGTGGTAAGGTGAAGCGAGAGATCTTTGGTTTTTTGACCAATTCTATCGTTTCCGCCGCCGTGAAAGCCGGTGACGTCTTCACCGGACGTGGTGGTTCTTCTTCTTCCTCTTCCACCACCACCACAACTCCACCAACTAGCGGATACACATCCGACCACAACAACGAGTAATCATGAAGTAACAAAAAGAAGAAAGATATAATTACGAAAGTGCCATTGGTTTATTCACCACCATTGGCACCATAAGAGAGGAAGCTTGCTTGGTTCTGTTCGTTTTTTTAAAAACAGAACGCTGCTTTTCTCCAGATCCGGTACAGTTTGGTTTTCAATTTTATTTTCTTTTGTGTGGTACGATCCGGTTAACCTCCGTTTTTTGGTGGGTTAAACCGGGATTACGTAATTAATGGTGTGTAAACAAAAATATCTCCTTAATCTGTTGTTTCTACGTGTTTTTAAAGTGGAGTAATGATGTGCGTCTGGGAGATATTTTTGTTTTGGTTTGGGTTTACTTTGGTTTGATTTGAATTATTACTATGTGATTGTATGTGTTTTAGTGTCTGTGGTTTACCTTGGATGCAATGTATAATTAAGTGTGTTTGATTACTTTTGTTCGATTCTTTTCTCGTAAAAATTTGTAACTAAAAACAACAGAAAAAATATAATTGACAAATTCGTAAAATTACTTCAAAGGGTAATTTAATTAAGTGTAGAGTAATTCACAAAGGACTTAACTCAATATCATGTCGATTACAAAGATTGCGGTACGTCGCTCACTAAGGCTTAAAACCTGGATGATTTTCTGGCTGTGTGGGCTAGGTAATCAGCTTTGTGGTTTAGCGCGCGGGGGATGTGGAGGGCAGAGCACGATCGGAAAGAGCTTCGAAGTCTGGAGAAGTCATCCAAATAAAGGAGGAAAGCAGGCCACCCTTGAGGCTCCTCAATCATCTTCAGAACCTTTAAACAATCGACTAGGAACTCTACCTCCAAGATTTGTAGGCCAGATAGACATGTCATCGCCCATATTAACGCTTCGAATTATGCGTGAAGGGATAATTAACTGCGTCGGATGCGTTGTGCTCCATAAGTGGCGCCCTCAGTGCTATCTGGAAAAGAGAAACACCCGATTCATGTGAATATATCCTCTTCATTCCACGAGGCATCGACCATGCATCTGTACCCTGAAAAGTCTGGATTGACCGTCGTTGGGCGTGATACTGAACCTGATATAGACTGAGGTATTGTAATATCACAAAAGGACATATGAGACTTGTCTTGATGTACTTCTTCCCATGTTCTAGCTTCAACTTCCGCCGTGTGTACTATATCCAAAGGATTCTTATTTTTGTTTGAAAAAGTTTTTTCGTTTCGTGCTTTCCATAAGAGTCATAGTATCCAGGGAAAACTATTATTTTCCCTATTGCCAGGTAATCGCCACAGTAGATAGTCCATATTGGAGAAGATTGATTCCCCCGGAAAATTTTGGCCTACAGGAATTTTTCATAAAGCCCAGGCCTGACGGGCTGGCGGGCATTCGAAAAGAACATGATTCACCGTCTCATTATCCAAACCACATGTATCACAACGTGCGTGCCATATATACCGCGTCTAATAAGGTTCGATTTTACCGCCATTTGTCCAAAGATTGCTTGCCATCAACTCCGGTGACTCTCCTTTTCGATCTCACATTCTATTTTTAGTACCTGGTTTAGGTCTATTTTGGTTTAGTTTATTTGGAATGTCCCGGTTTAGTATTTAGTTAGGCCTTTGGTTAAGATCTGGTTATTTGCTACTTAGTTTGCTCGGTTGTTTTCTTTTCAGTTCGATCGAGTGTTGTGATGTTTAGGTTTGGTTATTCCTATGTAAAGGTTTGGTTTCGCTCCTTGTTTGTACTCATTGGATTTGTTCGTGGTATTATCCGTTCTTGGATTCTATTGTGGCATCAAAACGGTCGACTGTGATTTTGATTTTGCTATTTTTGAAAGATATATGACATTTCAATCTTGCCAGAGTAGAAGTCTGGATTTTTTTCGAGGTACTACTATGAATGCTAGGCGGTAGTTTCGTTATATGAGTTTGGGGTAGTATTTAATCGGATTTTGTCCTTATTATTTTTTCTTTTTTGGACTTTGATTTAAGAAAATTCTCCGGGGTGGGAAGGTGGCAGGAGAGGAAGGTGGACATGGGGCGGGAGCTTAAAAAAAAGACCACAAATTATTTTTTACAATAAAAAACAAGAAACTCGTAGAACAGATGTCCAAAAAAGGCAAGCTCAAAGTCAACTTGCAGTTCCTTTTTAAGGTGTTACACCTCGTTCTACTGATTCACAATGACCACGTTTAACTGCACGCGCCTGAGTTGTTACTATTATTAACCTCTCTATTACCTGTTACAGTGCATCTTACCCTAGACGATTATTTACGTTCACTTTTCTTTTTATTTATAAAAAAGTTCAAATTAAGCATCTCTTTAACTTTGCCCCTTCTCTCTCTGTCTCTCTGCTTCTTTTTTCGTAACTCTTCCTTCTTTCCCCAAATTCAGATTTTTTTCCGTTTTCTACTTTTCTCTCTATCTTGGTTCTGAATTTCTGGGGTTTTTCTTTGTTTTTTTGTTTCGAACGAGAGAGAATAGCGACTGAAGGGACAAATCCTTTTGGGTTTCTAAAATAGAGATGGGATGTTTCGGACGCATTGCGAAATCTAACAAACGATCGGCAACCAAAAACACGAAGAACATCAACGATTTTTCCCCCAAAAAACTCACTGTCGATGGAAATTGCGTTCGTAAAAACGTAATTCGGGACGAACAAGCCCAACCCAGCTCAGGTATCTAGTGAATTGCGGGAAAATTAATCGTTTTCATTTCTCAATTCGGAATCTCGCGATATGGGTATTTTTAGTTTTAGTAGTTTCGATCTGGGCTTCTTCGTTTTTAGATCATCTTTAATTTTACTACATTGCTGTTTCATATATTGCTCGCTCGTTCTCTTTAATCATTTATTAAGGATAATTAGGTTTTGCGTTCTTATTGTTGCATTTCTGGATTAATCTTATGTGTTTTTATCTTTTTCGTTTTCATGTGTTTTGTAGATTGTTCGAAACTCAGTCCACGTGGAGATTTAAATAAGGAGATAGTTACGAAAGAGGATCAATTAGCTTTGGATGCAAAAGATTCAAATGTTGAAGATGAAATTACTGGGAAGAAAGCACATACATTTACCTTTGAAGAACTCGCCATTTCTACCGGAAGCTTCAGGTCGGATTGTTTTCTAGGTGAAGGAGGATTTGGAAAAGTTTACAAAGGTGTCATTGAGAAAATCAATCAGGTAGTTTATGTTTCTTGGTCTAACTCATCATATAGTGTAATGTGGGGTCGCTGGTTAAACAATTCAACAATTTGGAAATGGTTTTTTGGATATAGGTTGTTGCAATCAAGCAACTTGATCGAAATGGTGCTCAAGGAGTCAGGGAGTTTGTGGTTGAAGTGGTAACATTAAGTCTGGCTGATCATCCAAATCTTGTCAAGCTAATCGGTTTTTGTGCTGAGGGTTCTCAGAGACTATTGGTCTACGAGTACATGCCACTTGGATCCTTGGAAAATCACCTCTTTGGTATGTAGTATACCTTAAACGCTATAGCTCTTTATGTTTCACTCTACGTATCGAAAGAATGAACGAATAATAAAGCGTTGAAGCTTGTAAAAGACAAGCTAAAGGATCGTTATATTGGTACGTCAAGACTTAATTTGTATTTTCTGTTTGGTTTTTAGATCTTCATCATGGTAAAAACCCGCTTAGTTGGAGCAACCGGATGAAAATAGCAGCTGGTGCAGCAAGAGGTCTAGAGTATCTCCACAATACAATGAAACCTCCTGTGATCTATCGTGATATCAAATGTTCGAATATCTTGCTTGGTGAAGGATATCACGCAAAACTTTCAGACTTTGGGCTAGCTAAAGTTGGACCAAGAGGGGATGAAACCCATGTTTCCACAAGAGTCATGGGAACATATGGTTACTGTGCTCCTGATTACGCATTGACAGGTCAACTCACATTTAAATCAGATGTATACAGCTTCGGAGTTGTCCTTTTGGAGCTTATCACTGGTAGGAAAGCAATTGATCACACAAGAACTCGTAGTGAACAGAATCTAGTTGAATGGGTAAAGATAAAGTCTTCAACTTGATAACTTTTGCGTATAACTTTTGCGTTTCTTCTTTTTTTAGTTGAGCATAATTCACACTTTTGACAAAATTTACAGGCACGTCCTTTGTTTAAAGATAGGAAGAATTTCAGGCAAATGGTTGATCCGTTGATCGAGGGAGATTATCCGACTAGAGGAATATACCAAGCGCTTGCAATTGCTGCAATGTGTGTTCAAGAGCAGCCTAGTATGAGACCGGTGATATCTGATGTAGTAATGGCTTTGGATCACTTGGCTTCTTCCAAACATGATCCTAGTCACTGTCATCGAAAGCAGCATAATGTGACAGAGACAAAAGTCGATGAAGAGAAAATTTTAACCGAATCTAATGCTTGTATGGAGGAAAAGCGAGAAGAGACAAAGATATGTTCAGATCAAGCAATTTAATCAAAACAAGTGACGATTCTTCTTTCCAAAACAATAAAAATGTTCTTAATATTTGTTCTCTTTGTTTTTCTTAAAATCTGTAGAATGCTTCGTTTGTGCGAGCAACAATTTTGTTTTGACCCATACTCATATGTACAATCAGACCTTATAGATGAACCATATTTTTTATTCAATTCGTTATTCAATTCGAATTGCTTAAAAAGTCCAGTTAATCACCCAATAAAGCCGGTTATGAGGGTGAAATGACAGTCTAAGCCTTAGAACTTCTCTTAATTACAATACTGCCACAACTATATAAAGTGAAGAAACCCGAAACAAGAATCCGGAAGCGAAGGCAAAGTTAATGCTAACGGCCGCCTCGAAGCTAAACCTCCAAAAAATAAAACAATGGCGAAAGGCGACGATAATGCATTGAGGAAGAAGAATAAAGTGACGAGGAAGAAGATGAGTAGAAAGAACGATTCCACCACCGTTTCTGCTCGCATCGCTGCAATCATCGCCGCTAAAAAACGTCGCAAGTCTGGCAAACGCAGCATGTGTCAGGTTCTCACTCCTTTTCCCACTTTTCGATTCGATTATAGGGTTTTATGGAAGTTTAAATCTTTGGAACACTATTATATCGGGATTGAACGAGTTTTTGAAGTCGGAAATGTTTAATTTGAAAGAGAATCTGTTGACTGAGGAATTGGATACTCTTTTATTCGCTATTTCGATTCGATTTTAGGGGTCTCTTAAATCGTGAATCTATATAACCTTACAATTTTGGTCTTGAACGAGCTTTGAGAGTAGAAGTGTTTGGTGAATTTATGGTGTTTGGTGTATTCGTCTCTGTTCAATTTCAGGGAATGTGTTTTAGTCTTCCTACACCTCAAGATCCCTTCAACGAAAGGCAGGGTAAAGCTGATATTACCAAAAAGAAAGCAAAAAAGGTCAAGAGTAGAGATAAGAGACGTAAAGAAGACAATAAACCATCTCCTATGTCCATTGACGGTGTTCAGAAGCCGACTGATGAGAAGATGGATGGTCCACCAAAATTTCTGATGTTAAACCTTAACGAAATAGAGAGTTCGTTTCGAAAAGATAGTACGTACAGTGATCAGCATGACAAGTCTTTGTTCACTAGCACTTGGGGAATTGAGTTCTGGAAATGTTTTTCGTCTGGGAAAGATATTCTAGAGACTAGTGGAACATCTTCCACTGTTGAACAGATTGCTTGGATTGTTTCAACCGCAGCAGATGCTATTGCTAGACGGGAGAAAGATGAGGAGGAGGAGGAGTCATTTGGCAATAGCCCTTTTCTTTTGTTCCTTGTGCCATCTCAGTCCAAAGCATCGCAGGTTAGAATCACATTGTATAGTGTCTTCTTTCTATAATGCAGTTGTTTCCATTTATGATGAATTTTCTTGTTTTTATTTTGACGAGGGAATCATGCAGCCATTTGTTTTTGTTTTTTCATCATGCTTAGGTTCGATCAGTTTGCAAGGCACTGAAAAGTACTGGAATTCACACTGTGAGTTTACACCAAGGAGCGTCACTCGATCATCAGATTTTCGGGTACATCTAACCAGTCTATTATTTATCTTTTTTTTTTTGCAATCTAGTTTGTTTTACACATTTTATTTGCTGTTTCGACATGAAAGATAATCTCCTTTTTCCCCTCGAATTCTGATAAGCTGCTTTCTGAGCTGTAGGTTGAAAAGCATTGAGCCTGAGTTTATTGTTGCTACACCTGAGAGACTTTTGGAGATTGTTACATTGAAGGGTGTTGATGTATCAGGTGTTTCATTGCTGGTATGCTAAAATTTGTCTCCTGTTTCCTGTTTCATTATACTGCAGTTCGAATGTGTTCGAATCATTTTCCTATAGAAAAAGTAAAAAACTTACCATGGCTTCAAATATTCCAGCCGTCAAATGTTTGTCCCAGTATTGGTGCCTTTAATTTTATCTAAAGATTTTTGTTAGTCTAAGCGGCTTTCCAGACTTCATTTGTAGTTTTATTTTTTACTGAAACTCATAGCTAGCTACATATCTACTTAGTCCAGACCTTTGCCACAATAAAAGGATTTTCTTCTATGGCATTTTAATGTTATGGAGGATATGTAATGGCTCTAAATATAATAGTATTTGTGTGGATATGGGTAAGTTTTCTGACTACATGTAAGCGTGCTGTAAAGCTGCTTCACCCTATATTTAAGAGCGTTGAACACTACTAATTGATGATATCTCACATCTACACAGGTAATTGATGAATTAGGTTCGCTTTGCACTGCTGGTTATCTAGATGCTGTAAAATCCATTAAGCAGGCTATTTCCAGCAAACACCAAACGATAGTGTTCAACGCAGGTTGTAGTGCTTCACATATTCCAGCCATCCGGAGTCTTTTGGGGAGATCAATTAACAGATTAACCGTCAGTGATTCTGTTGCCAGCCAAGGATCTTGTATTATCCAGACTGTAAATGTCTGCGCCTCTGAGGAAACAAAGCTACAGAAGGTAAGTCCTTTGATATATTACGTTTAGATATAGCCATATGTTTAAAGTTTTGTGAATGTAAGATTGTATGAAAGCAAAAATTGCTCAAGTTTTAATTTTTTTTAATAGATGGATTAGATATGGAAAGTGTTGGCTTTTTTATTGGGATCTGCTTTAAAATTGTCACTGAAACCAATGATCACCGTTATTTTTTTTACTTTTGCAGTTTGCGGAGCTTCTAGATTCATCTTCGTCCAAGATAGAATACATTGTTTCAAAGGAAGAAAGTTTCAGAAAGATAAAAGCTCTTCTAAAGCTCAAGGGTCTCTCAGTCTCAGCTCATAGTGACTCTAATATCTCAGAGGTCAAAAAGAGGTAAAAAAACATCTCCGTTTCCTTATTATTATGAAAGACTAGCTTTTGTCGTTCTAACGATATGTTTTCCTTCTATCATTTGTTTTGGCTCCAGCCGGAAACCTTTGGCACGCTTGATTGATATTGAACAGTTGGATACTACAGTTATGAGTGACTTTGAAACGGTTCTGCTTCCGGATTTTTTCCCATCAATTGAAACATACATTCAGATTCTGACAAGTATGGCTAGAAAGAGTGTTCACGGTGTACTGCAGAGCTTTATAACGGAAAAAGAAGCTGCGTCTTATCGAGCTGGACCATTGGTGAATGTCCTGGAGGATTGTGGCCAGAACGTGCCTGAGCCTTGGAGGAATTTGTATGTTGCTATGTCTGATTGATTAAATTTTATTTCCGATTCTTTTTTCTTTTAGTAAAAAAACTATAGCTACAGAAGTTTTTGGTTAAAAGTGATCAATTTGACTCTGGGTTTTCTCGAGTATTCAAAGTTTTGTGTGCCTATGATACCTTTTATTTTCTTCTTGTTATTTATGTGTGTACAGTGTACTCCAAGTTAAACCAAACCGATCTGAATTAATTTGGAAGATCATATTCGAAACCCAAAAGACCAAAACAAAACCTTATTTAAAAAAAAAAAAAAAACTAAATTTTTTATTTTTATTTTCTTTTGAAAAAATAAGGACTTTAACGGCAAAATGATAAGGAAGAGGAAACAAAATGTGGTCGCAAAGCTTCCTAGTTTCTTCCCACTTCTCTTCTCCTCCCAAATTGTCTATTCTCTCATCTTCTTCTTTTTCTCATCCGAAGATCCATAAATCTCTCTGCTTTACCCAGAATCCGTCGCCCACAATTGGTATCAATCTCACCAAGCGACACTTAAATCTCTCGATTCTCACGCTCTTATTCAATGGGTTTTTGTTGGATAAGGCCAAGTCCATCTCAGACCTTCAAAGATACACTGATTCCAACAATGGCTTCACTCTTCTCGTACCCTCTTCTTGGATTAAGGTATTTTAATAACCTTAAATTGATGATAGCAACTTTTAAGCTTCTTAGTATGTGAATAATTGAAGATTCATGAATGTCAATTTTAAGGTAGAGAAAGCAGGAGCAAATGCTCTGTTTGAAGAACCAAACAATGGAAGTAACAATATAGGAGTTGTGGTGAGTCCTGTCCGTATAAAGAGTCTTGAAGAGTTTGGTACTCCTCAATTTGTTGCTGATAAGCTCATCAACGCAGAAAAACGAAAGGTAAGAATGAAAAAATAAAGATTTTTGAGAAATGTGATATGTGATTTGCTTATTTGTTTTTATTGAATTTAGGAAAGTACAAAGGAAGCAGAAGTTGTATCAGTGGGAGAGAGATCAGGAAGATTACAAAAACAAGTTTATGAATTTGAATACAAAATAGATAGCACAAGAGGAGGAATCAAGAGGGTTTTCTCAGCTGCGTTTGTGAGCTCTAAAAAGCTTTATCTGTTGAACGTTGTTCATTCAGACAAACCTGAGAATCCATTGGATTCAAGTACGAGATTGTTGTTGGAACAAGTTCTTCACTCCTTTGATGCTCTGCCTCTCCAATAAAACAACCATCTTTCTTGTAACGCCTTGTTGATGGGCTCATTTTTTAGTTTATGGGCTTTTTAGCCTATCTGTTGACCCCAATTTTTTTTCTTTTTTGTCACAAATAAAAAAAACAATGTTGCCTAGTTAACATTCTTTTTGGACATTTTTCTTCTTCTGTACACATGTAAGATTAAATATAGAAGCAAAACAATCAGTTTTTAGATTTCAATAAACCAAAAATAAGCAACGAAATAAAAGAAAACAGAGACGGTAAAAACTCATATGACATCGTTGAAAAGGAAACTAAGAAATAAAACATCATTTTTTTATGACTACATATTTCAAAACGACATTCAAATAATTTAATATGGCTATCTTTTGGAGCTTTTGGAGTGCATTGTACTTGAACTTAACAAAACATCATTTCTACTATCTTTGAATAATAAAATGAATGATTATATATTAACACAGAACGGTGGATTTGGTTATTATTAGTAAGAGACTAAATGACCAAATTTTTACTATCAAAGTATAAAGTTGATGACCAAATTTTTAATTATTATTAGCATGAGACTAAATGAATAATTATTTCTAAGAAAAGTATACGTAAATAAAATAGCTTGTTATAACTGGTTATTATTTTTGGACAACCTAGATTCGACAGATAATATCATTCGTCAAAAATTTACTTGTACAAATATCTCTGTCGGGATTCAGGAATAGCACTTTTTCTTTGTACTGTTTTTTTTATTTGAAAATTACATCGGACCATGGGTAAATATAGGCAAATCCGACAAATTTCGTGGATATAAAAGTTTGTCAAACATTATATATCATGTTAAATATGTAGACTTGAAAAGACCGGGATGTACAATACCATAATATTAGAGACCCGACATCATTCAACTAAATCTAGAACCCGCTAAACAAACATAGTTATTAAAGTTTTGAGCTAGAATCGAAAACGAAGTACTAGTGACGTGTAAGTTTCCTTGTAATGTTACCAGTTACCACAGTTAATATACATCTTTAGCGTAATATCTCCGAATTTATAATTGCATTGACTTCAAAGGATTGGGTAATTAAATGTGTGTTTTATATTTTATTTTATAAATGTAAAACGTTTTTCAAAGTTATAAATTGTAGTTTGCCAATTATATATATATATATATATATAATTTCACCACTCGACCACCACCATACACAAATCATCTCTAGTTTTAATTTAAATTTTCTTAATAGTAAACCATTAAATTATTCAAACTATTAATAATAAAACAATATAATTCACTATATAACTAAAATGTTGGAGCAATAACACTATGATATCAACCTTTAAAAAAAAGCAAAACACCTCGAGTGGATTTTGAGATGAACAAATAAATATCACATATATGAAATTAAAAACATTTATCAATACTAAATATTTTATATACGAAATATGTGTTTCATTTTTACTTTAAAACTTTACATTTATATAATTATTACTATTTTTAACTAACATAAATATATATGTTCTGTAATAAAACATAAAATATGATAGAATCAGTAGGGGAGCTAGAAAATTAATATATTGAGATCAAAGTCGATGTATAAATTTTTTTTGGTCAATGCTTAAAGTAAAATGAAAAAAATTATGTCCGTTACACCAAACTTTATAATGTCTTTATAAAACAAAACTAATAAATAATGGTTAAAACTCAAATTTGTTACGTTTTATCTTATTACTTGTGTGATTGGATCAAAATACTTATTATTCTTTATTTATATCTAAAATTTAATTTTATAAAGGTCAATTATTTGGTTTAGTTGGGGTCAATTTAAATTTTTTAACACATAGTAGATTAATTTTTTAAAATTTATTGGAGTCAATTGACCCATTACCACCTACATACCTCCGCCCCGTGCGATAGATGACTCATTTTAACTAAACTCATTCTGTGCTTACTAGAAAAAGAATCACTAAAACTGATCATTCGAGATATCCAATATAATAAGATGAAAATTATTGTAGAACAAGATAACAAAAAAAATGATATTGTTACAGTGGTCCTTCATCTTGTCGCTTTGATGTTTTTTTACCAATGCATGAATAATAATAAACTTAAACAATATTTTCGCTGCTAAGAAAATGGTGGATTAGTTAGATACTAGATAGCAAGTTCGAATCCCACTCGCTCTTGTTAGAAAATTTAGACTATGGATCGAACTATTGTCGGTTCACGTTATTTGTTGACAAAATTAAATCCTATAACATTCGTTTTAGCTGCTAATATCAAACGAAATTATGATTGGTAGCAAATAAACAACCGTGCAACTACCAATTCATTACGTCACAGAAAATTAAATCCTATAATATAATATGCTACTAATAATTAATGTTTTTAACAGAAAATGTGAATTTTGTGAAGTGATTAAAAGTCCATGATATCAAATATTTTGTGTGATAAAAAAATCGGGGTTTATTGATGTAGATGGAAAAACGTTATCATTTAAGCTTGAAAAACTAATAATTGTTCTATATGTATGAAGAAATTGTTGTGATTTTGGATGCTACTATATGTGACTTCGTTTTGGTAAAGGAAAAAAAATGAACAATAACAAAAAAAAGCTATGTATAACAATGGTGAAAGACAAACTATCGTTCTGATCTAAAAAGGAACCATTGAATTAAATTGATTGTAAACTCAAAAGATTTTTAAGCTAAAATATCCATTTTACTAACAAATGTAATTTGTTTCTAAATTATTGAAAATGTATCCAGATCTAACCTTACTGTAAATGAAAAATGAATAGAAATTTGCTTCTTTGTGCTGTGATAATAGTGATAATACTCAAAGTACTAGAAACTTCTATTTTCAAGACATAACTCCTTAAACAGAAATGAAGATCACATCAGGTGGTTGTGAAATCTATCATATAAAATGGATAACTATAGACACAGCATAATCAAAGATAAGTAATGGTTCACTAAAATAAAATTCGTTTAACAAGCTAGAAATTTGACTTTGCCATCTACACATGGTGCTATATACGCAAGTTTGTGGTTTGTCAAATAAATGTTCATTAGAGGAATATTAATCGGAAGAAAATTAGGTGTTCAGGTTAATATTTAGGAAAAAACTAGCAAAACACATATCTGTGTTGCAGCATTTTATTCGATAAAATATTTAAGATGTATAAAATGATAAATATACGACAATATGACTATTAATCGGTCGGATAATGTAGATAGTGTATAAATAAAACGGATATAGAAATTCATGTACATGAAGTGACGAGGATCATATTGTATTGTTATAAGCAAAACCTTAACAATTCCATGGGACATGTCAAAATATGGAAGCAGTTTAGATATGATCCAAGTCGGCCTTACCAAGTTAATATGTTGACCGTTGATTTACCCACAATATTTCAAGTTTATGATAACTAGCGTTCAAAAAATTGGTCTAAACGGCTATATATGCGGTGATTAGTCTGCCTAGACGTTCTATCTTTTTCTATAAAAAAATTTAATTTAATTTTTATAAAAAATAGAAAAAAAAAATATGTCAACTATAAATTTATCTTAAATAATATTTTAAATTATTTATTGTAGAATTTAAAAACAAAATTTTAACTTTTATATTTATAAATTATGTAATTTTAGATTTTTTTTTAATTATCGAACCATTATATTAAGCTGAGCAAGTGTAATCCTCATGCAGGATAGAGGAAATACAACGAAGAACTAAATTGAAAAACGAAAAAGAACTTGCATAACACACAGATTTATTTAACGAGTCTGCTGCTTTGTTACTCGATCGAGCAACCCAATTAAATTCAACATGCTCAAACTTCCTGTATTTTTATATTTATAAATTATGTAATTTTAGATTTTTTATTATTTTTATCTTATATATATATATATATATAATATAATTTATTATAAAACTGTCTAAATCGCTCAAAATCGTCTAGGCTCCAAGCGGAAGATCACCACCCACTCTGCGCCTAGTGATTTTTTTTTTAGACTAATAGTCAACATTCTCTTTTATGTATTTTTCGATTACACCTCTTCTACTCTCTAGATTTTGTCACATATATTCGTTTGTGGAGGTGCAATATTGCCCAATTGGTGTCACATTTTTAACATATCGATTCCAAAATTAATACTTAGAAAGTAGCGATCAACTTCTTAAGTCGCAAATATAAGTCTCATAAAACAATCCTAATTTTGAACCACAAACGAATTCCGCAACAAGCATATATATGGGTCTTCAAGATACTTAGACTTCTTAACTTCATAAAATAATTAAGTCTCCTAAAATATTCTTAATATATAAGACCTCTAAACAAGTTCCACAACTAGCATATCTAGTTTTCAAGGTGGTTAACAAGATCCAAGCTCTTGTTTAGTTGATAGATAGGCGAGGAAGACAGAAGTCAACAAGCAGACCTGTTGGCTCTGTGACCACAGAGTCATCATCACCATTAACTGGTGCTCCCTGAAACGTTTGACGACTAGACACTTTGACAAATGAAGTCTTCTTCATGTAGCATATCTGCACATCCACAATTAGATCTCCCTTGATCTTCTCAAATCCAACTATAACCACATCTCTAAGCCCAACGTAGCGTGTTCCACTAACTAACAACACCTTACATCTCCAACACGATCAAACTCCGGACTGAACACATGAAGTCTTGCTCCCACCGGTAGTTGCCTCAACAGCTTCAATGCTTTATTCAAATTCTTAGCCTCTATCACTTCTCCTTTCATGGGAACGCGAGATATGTGACAAGCAAATGGGGGAGGCTTGAACGTACATCCCAAATGTGCCCAGTGTTCTGCTTTAGGTAGCCCTTCTTTTAGAGAAAATTGAATGCACTCTTTGACAGCGAGCTCGCAGCGTTGTTGATCCATTTCTCCTTGTCCGTCTTCCTTCTTGAGATTATAAAGGTTATCCTCCAGATACTTAAGGATGTTTTCGTAAGTGAACTCACAGCGTTGTTGATCCATTTCTCCCTGCACCTCTTCCTCCTTGCGACCAGCGTTATCCACCAAATACTGAGCTGAGTAATGAGTATACTCAGAGTCGAGCTTAAGTATAACCCGTGCAGAGCTGATCAGACCAACCGCTACCAAAGCTGCAGATTGAAATGAATCTACAAGACAAGACAATTGAAAATAAACCAAATGCATATTCATTTTACTCTTTCAAAGGATTAGAACAATCGAAAGTAACTATCAGTTAAAACTAAACCACAGTTTCTCTTAGTGTTACATATATATATGTTACCGTAATCTTTTTGCTTGTTTCTTGCTCGAATGCAATTCGGATGACAAGACTCGTCCATCTTCAAGTACTTCTCCCTGTATTCATATAAACTTTGTGAACAAAAATGTTCCATAAAATACATTTTGAATCTAACTAGAAAATGAGGGGAAACAAAAAAGTTCAGAAGCAAATCAAAGTGAACAATACGGAAAGAAAGGTAAAGCAAGAGAATATGGAGACAGTTGCTTCCTAACAAGCAAGCGTAAACATAGTTTCAAGTAGAATGAAGCAGAAGAAGACATCTAGAATAAGATCTGTAAAGGAAAAATCAGAGAAAGAGACCAACAAAAAAACCCTAACTTGCAAGCATAAACGTAGTTTTAAGTAGAATCAAGCACAAGAAGACATTCAGAAAGAAGACCAGCAAAAAAGAAAAAAACCCTAACTTGCAAGTATAAAACCTAGAGAACGATTCAGCAAAATTAGAGAGAAGGCTCCAGCAAAATCAGAGAGAGACCAGCAAAAACAAAAAGACAACCTAAGTAGCAAACATAAACATGGAGATAGTAGTGTTTCATCAATGTGATGATAAAGATCAAGAGTTAAAACCAAAAAAATAAAATCAAAAGCTTACTAGAGGCGCTTCTACTCCAAAAGTTGTGAGCTTTGAGGTGCCTGTAAAATGTAGTTAAAAAGGGCGAAGAAGATGAAAAGGGTTTTGTTTCTTATTTTGCTTAATATTCTCAATTACAGAGTATTGTTCTTATATTCAAAAATAGATTCCTTAATCTTTTGACACTTGGCTTAATCGGAAGTCCTGACGAGAAATTGAAAAAGATAAAGTGTGTTATTTGATCTTCCGTACCGATCACACTTTTCTCTTCTCTACTTTTCCTCGTACAAGGTGATGAAGACTGTTTCATGGGCTTAGTGGGCTTCTTCTGTAATTGATTGAGCTGCACTTAGATTGTCGCAATTGAAGGTAACGATGGTTAAACGGTATGGTTTTGGTGTTATGTCTTTACCTATTTTTTTCTTTTTTTTTTTGTATACAAGGGAAACTTGTACATTATTCCATTACTCTTTTTATTTTATTTTTTGAGCAACACATTATTCCATTACTCATTAGTCATTACAAACGAAGCATTTATTAGTTAACAATTATTCAGTGACATTTATTTTAAAAGTATATCACGACCAGACTTATTAAAACTTCACTTCGTTCTCACCAAACTAAAGTTTGTTCATAGCATTCATCTTTCGTTTGAACTCAACTATTGCATCTTTCGGCAACTTCATGAGCACTTTAACTTTTTCTAAGGACATATCCAATTTAGAAAGTTTCAACATCATCCTAAAATGCATTGTGCCATTCGATTGGGTCAATGGCCGTAGATTCACTGGCTCATTCCAACCGAAATCCATAAATTCGAACAAACCAATATTCCTCCAATCCGTCACGAGAACTAATCCATCACATACCTCTTCGAATATCGCATTATCCCTTATCAATTTCTCGTGTTCTTTTAGCTCTTACTCAATATAAACCCACATGCTTCGTGATGTCAAGGATTGAGGCTTCTTCGAGTTTTCTCACGGTTAGCTTGGATATTGACAGCTGTGCTAAGGACAGTGATTCCATCAGGGTTTAGTTTAAGAAATCATTTAGATCCATTTATCTTTCTATATAATAAATTTTGACATAAATCTCGAAAACTATTAGAACCAAGAACTAATAATTATTATATATAAAAGCAAAGTTTCCCTCTCCATCTCACGATGTTATTTTGGTGTGTTTATTGTGCCACATCAACAAAAAACAATTTATTCACTAACCAATAGAATAAACATGATTAATACAACTCATCAACAAACACCATTTGCTTAGAAAAAATAAATAATTACGAGAGATGAAAAATTAATTTTCTAATAAATAATTACTAAAGATGAAAGTTATGAAGATGATAAAAAACTACAACTAACAGGAAAATCGAAACAAAAAATAACTTGACGTTGCTATGAATGACAAGAGACGAGTATCTAATTGTAGAAAAGAAAATCGAAGAGAGCGACCATTAAAAAAAGACGAAGAAAAAGCTCGAGTTTGGCTTGTGCATGATGACGATACTGCTTGGTCACAAATGATTTATTGATGGATACAATCTTCAGTAATGTGTTAAACTGATTTATAAAATTTATTGTGGGGTCTATGTATTGCATTTTTTATTTTTTGAAATCATGGTTACGTGAGATTGCATCATTTTTACTCTGATTTTTTTTTACATCATTTTTACTCGGATTTGAAGAGATAGAATCGATTAGATTCTGGTAGTTGAACAATAGAAGGGAAAGAGATAAGTATGAATTAGATGATCTTAAATAGATAATCTAATCGATTCCTTTTATTGTTCAGACCGATCTCTCTTCCTTTCTCAATTACTTTGAGCTTCTTCATTTTTATGTTTCACCACCATTATTGGGAGTAAAGATTGGAGTATACCACCTTGTAATTTTGTACCGGATAGCTGGAGCTATTGCTCAAGCCCAGCAGGTTGGCGCTGCGTCTCTGCTTTCGTCTATTTCTCTTGTATTTTTTTTGTGTTTCATTTGTCACCAGGTTCAAGTTCCAACAATCTTGAGCAATAGTTGGCTTGAATGGTGGTAAAGACAAAGAACTCGACTGTTCTAGATGACTAGATCTAACAGAGTTGATGAAGACTGAGAAGAAAGTAAGAACGCTATTGGCATAAAGGAAAGCCCTAAGGCACAAAAGAACGAAGAAGATTCAGAAGATGGGTTTCTTTGGATTCAGACTCGTCGTAGAAATGGAAGATGCCAACAGATCTTATTTGGGTAATATCTTTGATTCTCGATCTTCAATATATGATGCTAAAACTTGTAGAAAGTTTTGGTGCCAGCTCTAAAGACAGGTCAAAAACCAATAAGAAACTTGATGAATTGGGCTGTCAGAATGTATATTCGGGAGATGCAAGTGTTTTAAACATTGCAGAAATAGCTTGTAATTTCACGAATTCCTTGAGCAGAGGAGGTTCTTTGAAGGAACAAAGAGAGCATAAAGTGAGAGTGAAGTCTGATACGAATGTGTATGGAAGCAGGTGGAGTAAATCCGGTGAACATTGGAGTTCTGTGATGGCTCGGTTATAAAGTGCAATGGATATTAATCAAAGTGCACTCAAAGAAATTACAATATGTCATGGAGTCAAGTGATACAGAATTGTTTGAGATATCTTTCTTCACAAAGATAAAACTAATTCGGCAGAATCAAGTAAGTCATCATCTTATTGTAGTTTGAAAAGGTTTGATGCTGAACCTAGAAACTAGTAAAAGAACTTAGAATTGAGTCTAGTTTTGGGTAAAAATTTTCTGATTGAAGATTAAAGAATAAGGAATGAGTTCGTCCTTACCTCCTCTTCATGGCAGTGAATCCAGAATTCTTCCAGTGAAACAATTGAATGTCAGTAGATGCAATATATTGAAATGAAAGCATAAATAATGAGTAATTTAGTGGTACACTAATTTCGGAAAGATTAGGTTCAAATCATGGATTTGTGTGTGCTTTCTATGTCTCATGAGATGATGTGTTTATTGGTTTGATGGTGATCAATATCTAACCTTTAAACTTGTCTCTTTGTAAGTTGATAATGTGATGTCTAGAGAAGTTATTATGAGACGTTGAGATTTATTTTATGTGTTTCATTTAAGAAAAGTAATGAAACGGCATCCTATAGTAATGATTCGTTTCTAAGGTATATTGTTATGGATAAGGATGAGACGTACCGTCATTAATGCCTTTGACGGAAGATGATGTGATCTCCCTTAGTGTGAGAGGTCTGGAAAGGAATTTTGAATCCTTTGACCAAAAATTGTGTGGACGAATGGTTATCAACATAGCTATAGGGGGGATCGGACTGAAACTTTTAAATGTAAGAGTCAAAAGGTGACCTCTTTGAAACACTTGACTTAAGTGTAAGAGAGTCAAGAAATGACCTCTTTGAAACACTTTTATAAAACGTAAGAGAGTCAAGAAGAAGACTTCTTTGATACGTTTGGTAAAGTGGAAGATAGTCGAGAAGAAGACCTCTTTGATACGTTTGCAGTGAAGAAAATACCAAATTATTTTTGGCATCATGTATTTTACGGTGGAAGATGGAGTACAATATAGCAGAGAGTGCTGTTGACGATATCGCTGGTACAATAAAAAGAATTTTACCTGGCCCCAATACTGCTCTTGAGTCGTACTACGGAACCAAAAAGATTACGAAGGCTCTTGGCTTACCCGTTCATAAAATCGATGTATGTGAGAATAATTGTATGTTATTTTGGAGGGGTGAAGATGCCACGCTCGAGCAATGCCGTTTCTATGTTAGTGAGCGGTATCATCCATGGAATGGTCATGGGAAAAAGATTCCTAAACAGCGAATGTTCTATCTTCCCATTACCGATCGTTTAAAAAAATTATACCAGTGTGAATCAACCGCAGGACATATGCGATGGCATGCCGAGCATGTTTCTGATGAAGGCGAAATAAATCATCCATCAGACAGAGCTGCTTGGAAACATTTCCAAAATATTTATCATGGGTTTGCTTTTGAGCCTAGAAATATCTACCTTGGGCTATCAACAGATGGTTTTAATCTACTAGGCATGAGTGGCAAGGCACATTCAATCTTGCCGGTGATAGTCACTCCATACAATCTACCGCCTGGTATGTGTATGAACAGAAATTTTTTATTCCTCTCGATTTTGGTTCCCGGTCCAACACACCCCAAGAAAAGTCTAGATGTATATCTTCAACCTTTAATTGAAGAACTTCAACAGCTGTGGACACATGGAGCTGATGCTTACGATATTTCAAGAAAACAATATTTTAAGATGAAAGCGGCACTAATGTGAACGATTAGTGATTTCCCAGCTTATGGGATGTTATCTGGTTGGATGACACACGGGCGGGTCGCATGTCAATGCTGTATGGATTCAACCAAATCATTCTGGTTACCCAATGGACAAAAATATACTTGGTTTGACTGTCATAGAATGTTTCTAAGGAATGATCACTCGTACCGGCGGAATGTAGTTGCGTCCACCAAGTCCAAAGCAGTCCAAGATGAAGCACCGTTATGGTTTTGTGGAAGTTCAATATTGCAGTCCATCAACGGTATACAAGGTCTACATACGACTACCGACTGTGGTGGCAATGGACACAACAATCCATCTAAAACGGTACACGGTTATGGCCAATATCATAATTGGTATAAAAAAGTATATTCTGGTCGTTGTTATATTGGGAAAATCTCTTGCTAAGGCACAACCTCGATTTTATGCATATTGAGAAAAACAATTTCGATAATATTATTAACACAATTTTGAATATGTCGGGGAAAACTAAGGATAATATAAAATCTCGGTTAGATTTGACAATGATATGATGCAAAAAAGCGTTAGAGCTTACAACAAATGGGAATGCTCCAGTTCCAATATTCCGGATGTCGCGTGAGGCTAAAACCAAATTCCTAAGTTGGTTGAAGAACAAAATTCGTTTTCCAGATAAGTATGCTTCTAATTTTGGTAGATGTGTAAATAAAAGTAATTAGAATGATTTGGTTGAAACCAACTCTCTGCTATATTGTTTTCGTCCATTGGGTAACCAGAATGATTTGGTTGAAACCAACTCTCTACTATATTGTACTCTGTCTTCCACCGTAAAATACATGATGCCAAAAATAACAGCACTCTCTGCTATATGTTGTGATTTAATCAACCAACGGTTAGATTTGGCTTACCATATCGGACGGCTAAGATCATTACGTCCAAAGTGAAACAAAACTTGTGGACATATACATGATTTGACATGACATTTTAATGGTTTATGCTGCCTTGATTTATCCAACGGCTCATAGCAATTCAGCAAAAGCTAAGACAAATAATTGGCCAGAATGGTTTCGTACCACCATGATTTGACAACTCAATTTAAAAGTTAAATATAACACATCATTCAACATCTCATATCAATTATGTTAAAGCGAACAAAATTTCCTAGTTAGATAATCAAAACACATAAGGAAACTAATCTTATTATAATATAACATGAAAGACTTACAATAATAGAGAGTAAGTGGTGTAGAAAACACACACTAGTCAAGAAGAAAAACACCAAAGATTTACATATGACTACGAACAAATGTTTATTTTTGTTTTAACTTATAGAAACAACACAAAATCAGGGATCACACATGACTGTCTTTAGTAGGCAAAGATGACCAGTTACTGCTTTCTATTCATCCTTCATCTAAGGATCCACTCCATGCTTACCTTTTTCGTGTCTACCACCGTCCATGCCAACCCTTTCACTTGATTGATGGAGAATCTGGAACACTGTCGCATAACTCCCTTTTAATTACATCTACATCCAGATTTAAGTTTGGGCTTTCCGGTCTTTGGGCATCGTCATTATCACTACATTGACTTGAAGTACTTTTACAGTACCTATCTGACTTAGTCTTTGAAAGAGATGGTTGTACATCTTTGCATAGCCTTTTCAATACTTCATCGATATCAATATTTAGGTCAGGACTATCCCACCGTTGAGCATCTTCTTCTTCAATAAAACCAAACGTGTACCCAGCCTCACATATAGGACTCGAATTATCGCCATCGGAGCACATATCAGATTCCCACGAGTATTTGGGTATCTCTTGAGTGAATTCGTCACACTGTGTTTAAGTTTCCCATGAGTATTTTGGAATGACGAAGTTGTACGGCTCTTGTGTTGATTTAGTATCTTCATTAGGAGAACGACTTGTTATTTTTTGGGTATCTGGAAGTTGACAAAGATATTCGTATGACAAAAATAGAGTGGAATGTATACTACCCACCTCTTATATTTATAGTACAAAGACCCACGAAAAATTCATGGTTTTTCGTTGGTATTTTTGTTCCCACGGAAAAATTCGTGGGTAAACGTGGTTACAGCTTTACACACCAATACCCACAAAAAAATTCGCGGGTTTTCGTGGCTATAGGTGGGTCCCCCTTTACCCACGAAAGTTTTCGTGGGTTTTCGTGGCACTTGTACCCACGAATTGCCGCATTGTTCCAACGTTACTGTATACCGTGGGTTTTCGTGGGTATTGGTGGCTTTTGGGCTATACCCACGAAAATGTTTGTGGCTTTTTCGTGGGTATAGCCCTTTTTTTTACTAGTGAACACAGTTTTGTGTTTGTCTAACCTTTTCTGGTTCTTTTTACTGTTTAGTGGAATACACTTTGTGATACTACTAAGCTGATAGGGCTGGGCATTCTGGGGACCGATTGGTTATCAGTTCAGTTATTTGGAATTTTTGGTTTTCGGTTTTAAGGTTTAAGGTCCATTCGGTTATTTAATAGAGAAAACAAACTCGAGATCTTTTGTAATTTAAATATGTATTCTCATTACTTCAATCTGTACAATTGGGAATATATATATATACAAGTATAATATTGTAAATAACCAGAAATAAACCAATCATATCTATAATTTAAACCGGTATGTACATTGATATTATTATAAAGGTTCAGTTCAGATTCGGTTCTGATTTATTCGGTTCAGGTTTGGTTTGGTTTTGGAGTTGTATAATATCAATAGATTCGGTTTCGGGTCGGTTATTTCATCCAAAATACTTATATATAACAAGTTTTTAGTAGGCCTGGGCATAACTCCCTAACCGAGAAAAAAGTTTCCGAACCCGAACCGATATTCTCAAAACCAATTCGAACCGATATATAAAATTAGGTCTGGGTGTTCGGTTAAATGGTTCAGGTTTGAGAAATTTGTAATTAAAAAAAAGCCAAATGGTAAATAATATATATTCGGTTCGGTTTGGTTCAGTTTCGGGTTCGGATTTGGTTTTGAATTTTTTTTTATAAAATGAGTTATATTTATGACCAAATTATATTTTTATTAAGTTTTTGACAATAAAATGAAAATAAAAATAAAAGTAATTAATTAATTTTAGTTAAAGATGGTGTATTTTCGGTTCGGTTCAGAAAAAGTTAATTTGGTATTGAAGATTTCATTCCATTCGGATAATTTTATATATCGGTTTTGGGAATATCGGTTCGGGTTTGGGAATTTTTGCTTGGTTCGGAAATTATTCTGAGGTCTATATAAAATTATCCGAAATGGAATGAAATCTTCAATACCGAATTAACTTTTCATGAACTGAACAAAACGCGAATTATGTGAAACTGAATAAAATTATCCTATATTCATGAAAATAAATAGTATTTTAATTAAAAATATAGACATGCTTTTACTATATAAAAGATACACCACATTTAACTTAAATTAATTAATTATTTTTATTTTTATTATATTTTATTATCAAAAACTTAATAAAAAATATAATTTGTTCATAAATATAACATATTTGAAAAAAAAAATTAAAACCAAATCTGAACCCGAAAAACCAAACCGAACCGAATATATATTATTTACCATTTGGCTACTTTTTTTGAATTACAAATTTCTCGAACCCGAACCATTTAACCGAACGCCCATGTCCTAGTTTTTAGTCTAAATGGTTCGGTTGGATATATTTGGGTTATGGTATGGACTTTATGCCCTACGATTTCGGTTATATTTCGGGTTCGCTTAATAATCAAACCCAAAATAACTTGTAATCAAAAATCATTCGGTTATTTAGATATATCCGAAATCGAAATGGTTCGGATTCGGGTTTGAATTTCGTTTATAGAGTTTATTATGCCGAAGACTATAAGCTGATACATGTTCTAAGTTAATGTTTGTTCCTCTTTTTGTTTGTAGCAGTTGATACATCGAAGATACGCGCAAGTAATGCTGGAATTAAAAATTTAATAATCACAGAATCCTCTTTGAGTGTCTTATAAAACTCCTTGGACGTCAAGGTTTGTGTTCTGTCTTAGGTTTTACTGTTTGTGTTGGAGTCAAAGAATAAGAAGAAGCTCTTTGACCATTGTCTTAGGTTTTGTGTTTGTGTGGCTGGATGTGTAAGGAATTTGATACTTGGTAGAGTGCCAAAAGACTATGATGTGATCACTACAGCTAATCTTAAGCAGGTTTAGCAGATGGATTTTCTAAATTTGTCACCTTGTTCAGGAGGAGGACCTTATGTGTTAATTATTGCTTCAGGCATCTCCTTTGATAGTATACGACAAGAAAATCACACCACATCAATATCAATTTTTATCGTCTAACAGCTACAACTAACACGAACAACCAATCAAAGTATTTGACAGCAAAAGATTTGTTCTAACTTGATTTAGAACTTTCGCAGCAACCAACTGGATTTTAAGTTTTCAACCCCTTGCCAACATATCGTACAAGAACTTACTAAAATTTAAAATGGGTTCTGGGTTGTTTAGCCAAACAATCAGCAAGAGAGTTGTTTTCTCCTTTCAAAGAGAGATCGATTGAAAGGAGAGAGATAAAGTTGAGATGTCTTTAGCGATTCCATACTGCTCTTTCGGTGGTTATGAATTGAATCAATTGAAAAAATAGTACAGCATACAAAGAGCACTAACATAAGAACGAAATCATAAAGCATAAAAAAATAGAATCCTAAACCCAAATCGTAAAACGTAACAAGATTTTCAGCACTCAATATACTAGTTACCTATTTTCAAATAAATTCTTAAACAAAGAAAACTAATGTTAACATAAAACATTAAAATAAGAAAAAAGCTATAAACGTAAGAAAAAAAAAATAGTAACATAAGCCCAAAACTATAAAGCATAAAAATAATACAGTAATATAGAAATTTGTTTTTGCTATTTACTTACCCAAATATTAGACTGGAAATAATTAGTGTTAGAAGGTTTTGATGTTGTGGCTGTCTCTGTAATTCTCGAAATTTCGGAGATGGAATTTCTCAAATCGGAGAACTTGTTCCTAATTTTTCCAATCCGCTCATCAATCTCTTTGTCGAGTTTTTCCTCAAACCTAGAGAAAGCAGCATCAAAATATTTCTTGAATATCAAATTTGATTTCTTTATTAATACTTTTTTGTCTTTCCATTCACTGATGCAAGAACTGTCTTTTGCGTTGCCGTGCAACTGAACCTAATACTCTTCTTTTGTGTCTACTCACTTCAGAAACTACATCCTCATTCTCTTTCGGAAAAACATGATTGTCAACTAGTGTTATTTTGTTGTAAACTCTCCCACATATGACTTCCAAAATCATTACAGTTGTTTGAAATATGCTTTCCAGGTTGTTAATTTCAGCGTATGAAGCTCTAGCAACATCCAGAGCATAGTGGGCTTCTAAAAGAATCGTCACTAATTTTTTTTACCAAAATTTTTTCAATAATTGGAATTGCCTCCATGATCCAAATCTGAAATCCATAAGAAAAAACATCCAAAGTATAGCTTTTGGGATATTTCAAACTATGTATTTGCGTGGAATATGTGCTTTTTCATTTTTTGCCACGATCAAACCGGCTATGATGCAAACATACACATATCTGACTTTATCCACACGTTTCCACTTCTTAGCATTGTCTAATTGTTTATCAACTAATGTTTTAATGCTAATATTTTATTTCTTCTTTAGCAGAAAACTCTCAAACTCCTCGTCATCTTCATTAATTTCCATATCAGTGCTAACATATTTACCCTCATACTTATGTCTTGTAACCGCATAAAATTCATGTAGCAAAAATCTTAACGGCCGATCTCTAAATAGACACCACACTTCATATTTTTTTCTTTGTATCTAGTTGTCTACACATCATACTGTGTATTAGTCGAGCCGAGTAGGCTAAACCATTCTCCTTTATTGCCAAAATATCCTTAAATATTGATGTTCTCTTGACTTCTTGTATTCGTTAGGAAATAAATTTTCTAATTAAAGTTGTTAAAATATAATTTTAGAAGATTCAATTATTAATAGGAAAAAAATGTAACTACCTAAAAAATGCTACTCATTCATTGCCAAAATATCTTTAAATATTGATGTTCTCTTGTTCATTGTATTCATCACTTCTCTACCTCAGCAGATTCTGGACCCTAGCTCCAAGGCATTCTGATTCATGGAATTGGAAATCAATCTTGAAGCTGAGGGATATTGCTCAAACTTTTCTTACTTGCTCTCTGGGAAATGGTAGGTCTGCAAGTTTTTGGTTGGACTCGTGGTCGCATTTTGGTCCTCTAATTGACTACGTGGGTGAACAAGGTCCATCTACTCTAAGGATTCCTCTTAAAGCTTCTGTTGCGGACGCCATTGATGGTAACACTTGGTCATTACCTCAACCTAGATCAGATGCATCTCTCGCTTTACAAGTGCATCTTACCACAATTGCTTTTCCTTTGCCGCATGACTCAGATGATACATATGGTTGCTGTATTGAAACTGTTGTAAATAACAGTTTCTCTTCATCTAAAACTTGGAATGAAATCAGAATTAAGTCTCCAGTAGCAACTTCGCACCCAACGGTTTGGTACAAAGGTGCAGTTCCAAAATGGTCGTCAACATGTGGATTTGTCAGCTTGATAGGCTGCCAACTAGGGCGAGATTGATATCTTGGGGCCTTCAAGTTTCCTCCCTCTGCTGCCTGTGTTCTAAATATCCAGAGACAAGAGATCATTTGATGCTTCAATGTGAGTATTCTATTGCTTTATGGTCACAAATTTTTCAGAGGCTAATGCTCACTTTCACGGGGTTTCAGTCTTGGACCTCGTTGATTAACTGGGCCAACCACTCCAGTACGATGGCTCCTTCTCTTCTTCGGAAAGCAGCCCTTCACGCATCAGTTTACAGTCTATGGAAGCAGCGTAATTCCGCCCTGCATACTAGGTTCCTCATTCCACCTTTGCTCTATTCCAACTCCTTGATAAGGACTTGAAGAACTATATTAATGCTAGAAGATCCAGGAAGAAATTTAAGGATTTGATGCAATATTGGCTTTACTAAGTCTCTCTGTTTAAGGAAGTCTCTGATCCTGTTTTTTTTTTGAGCATGATCCGAGCTGTATAGGGGAATTAAGTACCCAAACTCTTCATTAATATGATATTTATATGTCTATCAAAAACAATAATAAATTTTCTAATTTTCCCATAAGAGAATACCTACAAGGAGTGTTTATCTCACTTGTGGCTCATCTCTCTTATTGAAAAGATGTTTTGGAAAATTGTTCTCCATTACTGCATTGGATAGAAACCATAAATAAATTTATGTGATGTCCTGTGCGGTTGTAAAAGATGCAATATTAATGTTATTTGTTATAAATAATATTAAATCACATATAATATGTCATTTGTTAATAAGTTATTCTAAATAATGTTATTTATTTAAATGATATAATACTACTGATGCTATACATATGTTTTTGTAGTGTATGAACGAGATTAAAAGAAAAATATAAAATGGAATTAATTTGAATGAAACGAGACTAAAAGCAGTCTAAATACTAAACAAATACTAAAACTATATAACATAAGAACAATAAAGTTAAACTTCAAATCATTATGTTTCTAAAGTGCTTGAGTTTGAATGATGTATATCTTAACTATAATTTTTCTTCTAGCATGTTCCGATCTCATGTGTACGGCCAGAAAAATAATTAATGGAGATTGAATGATGTATATCTTGTAAAGTCTGAATGAAAACTTAGACTCAGCAAAGCATAACAAATTGGAAAATACTTTTTGTGAATAATTAATTGTCTTTCAACAATCAGAAACTCAAATATATGTATATGTGCATGTGTAAGTTCTTGAGATATTTTTCTGACTGTTTTCTTTTTCTAGTAAAATTTATGCAATTTTAGTGTTTAATTATCATACATATATATTTATGATTAGCAGGGGCATGCCTTCCATTGATTGAAAAGGCATTTGCCCAAGACCTCCAATATTTTTTTCGTTTTAAAGGCCACATTTTTATATAAATTATTTATTTAATTTAGTTAGTTAATGATATGAAGGACACATTTTGAGTCTTTTTTACACCTAGAAATACATTAAATAATTACATTTTAAGGTTCATTGTTTTTAATAAAAATCTGTATATTATTCAAATTTTTTGTTATACTATATTAATATGTAGTATAATAAACTATATTATATTATATGCTTGAACTTACTATAATTTTTTAATTGCTATAAGGTATTTATAATTTTTTAAATTATATGACACTTTTTACTAATAAATACATATAATATAAAGAAAAATAAAAATATAAAATTATAAATATTATATATTTGCCCTAGACTTTCATATAGCTAGGCACAACACGGTTGATTAGGGAGAGAATTTTCTACTGAAAATTAATTGGAGAGAAATTTGAAAGAAATCCCAAAAAAATAATCTTAGAGAAATATTAGGTAGAGCTTGTCACGAAATATTATAGAAGGATAAACTGAAAATTTTAAGCTAGAAAACAGTTTTAAAAATGTTTAGTTTTGGAAAAGGTAAGTTCTTGTATCTTTTTTCTAATTTTTTCAAAAATATATGTATATGAAGTAGCTTGTTATAACGGTTATCAATTTTCGACAACCTAGATCCGACGGATAATATTTTCTTCAAAAGTTACTTTTACAAATATCTTGATATAGGTATTGATTGGTAAGACGTTTGGTTGAGCATACACTACAAGAAAACACGCAATTTGCGATGGAATTGCGAGGAATCGAAGCCTTGCGATGTATCTTCTCTCTTGCAAAATTGCAAGACATTTGCGGTGGATTTGCGATGTATAGAACTTCCATCGCAATTTCATAGCAAATTTTCTCTTTTTTCCTATAAATAGCCTACCATGAGATTGTATCTTCACATCAAATCATAAACATTTAGAGAGAAAGAATTCAGGGGAAAAAAATTTTAAGAAAAAAAAAATTTCGGGTAAAATTTTTTTATATAAAGAAAAATAAATGACGTCGGAACATGAAGTGTTCGCATTACGACGATTTGGATGTATAATCGAAAAGATATGGAGATCAGAGAAGTGACGAAAGAGTTTCGAGATGAGTTGTAAGCATTCATAAACTAGGCGGCTAATAATCCATTTACTCTGAATGACAGTAACATCTTTTGTCCATGCTAAAGTGTGGTAACACCAAATATTTGAATATCGATATGGTGAAAAGACATGTATATAATAGAGGATTTACTCCGAACTATTATGTCTGGTTTTCACATGGGGAGAGGTATAGTCTAGGTGCAGGAAGTAGTAGTACGGGTGTTGGTGTTAATGATTAACCTAGTCATAATGTTAATTATAATTATGGCAGAAATATGTTTGAAAATTATGATCATCTACAAGGAAATATGTATCATGATATGGTTACAAATGCGTATCATGGATCTATTCCTATTGTCAATGAAAATACTACTGAAGAACCTAACACTGAAGCAAAATAGTTTTATGATATGCTAGATGCTGTAAATTAACCTATCTATGAGGGATGTAGAGAAGATCTATCTAAACGGTCATTAGCATCTTTGTTGATGTCTATTAAAAGTGAAGGAAACATAACTAAGATAAGTATGGACCAATTAGCGGATGCGTTTAAACTGTATTTGCCATAAGATAATAATTCTGGAAAAACGATGATAAGTTGCAGGAATGTCAATTATGTGGGAAGCCGAGATATCGAGCAACAGGTGGAAGGACTTGTGTCTCATACAAACGTATGTGGTATTTACTAATCATTGATATGTTAAAACGATTATACCAATCGAAAATGAAATCAGCGGCAATGAGATGGGAGGTTACACATCCGTCAGATGCAAAATCTTGGAAACACTTTCAGACGGTACATTCTGACTTTGCTAAAGAGTCTATGAAAATTTATCTTGGTTTATGCAGTGATGGATTTACTCCATTTGGTTTGTCTGGGAGACAATATTCTTTAATGGTCTGTCATATTGAGGTCATACAATATTCCACCGGATATATGTATGCAAAGAAAATTTTTGTTTATGACTATTCTAGTGTCATGTCCTACTCATCTTAAGCGATCCCTTGATGTGTTCCCGCAACCTCTGATTCACGAGCTAAAACAGCTACGGTGTAGAGGTGTTCGCACATTCGATTACTCATAGCAGCAGAATTTCAAGATGCATGTGGTTTTATTGTGGACGATCAGCGACTTTCCGACGTACAAAACGTTATTTGGATGGACTATACATGGAAGGTTATCATGTCCATATTGTATGGGATGGTTTGATGCATTTCAACTAAAGCATGGTAAGAAATCATGTTGGTTTGATTGTCATTGTAGGTTTTCTCCATGCATCATCCATACAGAATGAACAAGAAATTGTTCAAGAAGAACAAGATTGTGCATATTCTTCCCCAACACACATTTCAGGGAATGATCTGTTGGAACAGATTGATCATTATGGTGCTCAGGAAACATGTAAATGTGGGGGCAATTGACACACTCCAGCAAACATGCATGACAGATATATTGATTCTCACAACTGACACAAAAGTAGTATCTTTTAGGAACTCCAATATTAGAAAGATCTTTTACTACGGCACAACCTTGATTCGATGCACATCGTTAAAAACCTTTTCGATAACATCATGAACATAATTTTGAATGTGCATGGAAAGAGTAAAGACAATTTAAAATCAAGGTTGGACTTATTAGCCGAAATATGCACAAGAAGCGATTCCAAACTTTCGGTTGTCCGGAGAAGGGAAATATGCATTGTTTAACTAGATTTCTTCAGAAGTAAAGTTTCCTGATGCTTACGTGTCCAAATTCTCAAGATGTATTGAGCAAGGGAAAAAAAATTTAGGTATGAAGAGTCACGATTGTCGTGTATTCATGCAGGGACTATTGCCCTTTGCATTACTTGAGTTTTTACCGACAACTGTTCACAAAGCAATTGCAGGTAAATTTCTACATAGTTTATAATTTCTCATTAAATTAATTATCTAAGTGGTTTAATTATATATATCAAGTATCAATTTGCAGGAATCAAAGCATTTTTCAGGGATCTATGTAAACGAACACTAATAGAGGATGGAAAAAATCTTTCCACCCTCATTTTTTGACGTGATGGAAAAATTCGACAGACAGACACGAGAAGCCTTCCCTAATTTAGACGAAACAGAATATGAAAAATACAAAGAACGTGATTTTGATGGATGGTTGAAATACTACGTATGTAAGATAACTGTATATTTATTTTATCAAAATTAAAGAACCATAAATCATGTTTATATATATATATATATATATATATAAATAATTTGTAGGTCAAGAATGGATGTGCATGCAAACCTTTGTCATTATGGTTGCATGAGATTGTTGATGAACCAATGATCGTAACGGCTCCAAAGTGTTTTACTCACGGATAAACTTTTCATACGTACGAGCATGGTTCCAATAAGTCAACTGCAAATTATGGAATCCACGTGCCATGTGAAACCAACTTCTACGGTATTTTGAACCAAATTACAGAAATCACATATCCTAGAATTATTAGAATGAGATGCATTTTATTCCAATGTCATTGGTACAATACAACGGCCGGTGGAGGAGTGCGTACTAACCAGTTAGGGGTAACCGATGTAAATGCAAGCCAAACATATTCCAAGTTTGACCATTTTATTCTAGCATGTCAAGCAGAACAAATGTGTTTTATTCCTTATCCTCATACAAAACAAAGACGTGAGACGTGACTATTTGTGATAAAAGTGAATTCAAGAAGTTTTATAGTTAGGAAAGTCGACGATGTGGCTATGCAACAAGAGGAATCATCAAAAGTCTCTATAGGTGTCGAATCCACATAGGATATCACACATGCACAACAAGAAGTATAAGACATTGTTCATGATGATTCAAAGGATGAAAATGCGGACTTGGACGAGTTCGAAGAGATCGAGGAAGAAGAAAACACTGACAATCCTAATTTTGAAAATGAATATGATTAAGTTTTTCAGGTATTTTGATGTAGCTTATATGTACTTTGTTTTTTTTAAACCACTACAAGAAAATAGCTGATTTACGACATCATTTTGTGATGGCAAAAAAACTTTGCAATATTGCAACGTCGTTGCGAGGAATTATGCCACATTGCAATTACAATGTCGTAGCAATATTGCGATACGTCACTTCCATAGCAATATTGCGAGTCATCTGCGATGTTACTTAACTCTATCGTAATTACATTGCAAATTTTCACATTTTCCCTATAAATAGCCCACAATGTGATTGTAACTTCACACCAAATTTTAGAGACATAAAGAATTCGGGGAGAAAATTTCTGGAAAAAAAATTATTGATAATTTTTTTAAAAAGTTAAAATAATGACGTCGGAACATGAAGTGTTCACATTATGACGATGGATGTATAATCGGAAAGATCCAGAGACGAGAGAAGTGACGAAAGAGTTTCGAGATGGGTTACGAGTATTCATAAACCAGGTGGCTAATAACCTATATACTCCGAATGACAGTAACATCTTTTGTCCATGTGTTAAGTGTGGGAACACTAAATATTTGAATGTGGATATGGTGAAACGACATGTATATAATATAGGATTTACTCTGAACTATTATATGTGGTTTTCACATGGGGAAGGGTATAGTCTCGGTGCTAGGAGTAGTAGTATGGGTGTTTGTAGTGATGATCAACGTAGTGATAATGCTAATTATAATTATGGCAAAAATATGTTTGAAAGTTATGAGCATCTACAAGGTAATAGGTATCATGATATGGTTACAGAGGCATATCATGGATCTATTCTAGTTGGTAGTGAAAGTACTATTGAAGAACCTAACGCAGAAGCGAAACAGTTATATGATATGCTAGATGTTGCTAATCAACCTATCGACGAGGGATGTAGAGAAGATCTATCTAAACTGTCATTAGCATCTAGGTTGATGTCTATAAAAAGTGAAGGAAATATAACCGATAGAAGTATGAACCAATTAGTGGATGCGTTTAAAGAGTATCTGCCAGCCGATAATAATTCTTCTGAGAGTTATTATGAAAGAGTATCAGATGTTTCTATAGCCCTAAAATCCGTAGATGATATCATGCATTCACAATTAGAAGTAGAAGACATTGATAATGCAGGACATGAAAATGCGGACTGTGATGAGTTCGAAAAGACAGACGAAGAAGAAAACACGGAAGACGAAGACTCCAATAATGAAAATAACTAAATTTGGTGCACTTTATATTTTGTTGTATCTTAAATGATTTTTCATTTTTTATTAAAAAAAAACAAAAATTGCGAGTCAGTTGTGATGTACAAACCCATAACGTCGCAATGGCCTCGCACTATGTGAGGCATATGCGACGTAATGAGCTTGTATGTCGCAGATTGCGAGGCCACTGCGACATCCATACAGGTCAATACGTAGAGTCCGAGAACACATCGTTAATCATTCATAAATTGAATGTGGTACGTCTAAGTCTAAACTGAACCGACAACATTTCAACATGATAGAAAACACTTATACAAAATTGTCGGTTAAGTTTAGACTTAGACGTATTTCATTCAAATGATGAATGATTAAAGATGTATTCTCCGACTCTACATATTGACCTTTGATACAATGTCAAGGAAGTCGGCTTATGTTTTCATGGCAAGATTGCGGTATTGCGTATTTTCTCGGAATTCAATTATGCAATGTCACTGCGACGTCTACTGTATGGATGTCGCAATGGCCCCGCAATAGGGAACACAAAACCCTAGTTTCGTCGCAGGGGACTCGCATGTCAGTGACGCCACTGCGACAAACACTAAGGCGGACGTCTTCTTTTTTTTCTTCTTTCTCCTTCTTCTCTCTTCTTCCTCTCCTTCTCGCTGCCGAGTGCCTCCTTCTTCTCTTCTCTTTTTCACTAAACCCAAATCCTTCTCCCTTCTTCTTATCTTCTCTTTCTCACTTCCTCTTCTCCTTCTCGCGGACGGTCTCTCCCCTCTTCCTTGTCTCCAACAACAAAGGTAAGTTTCTCCATCTCTAAATCGTAGATCTATAGGATTAGGCTTCAAATTTGCTTGATTTAGGCCATTGGAACATAGATTAGGTTCGGATTTGCTTGATTTAGGCCATTGAAACATAGACTAGGTTCGGATTTACTTGATTTAGGCCATTAGAACATAGATTAGGTGCGGATTTATAGATCTTTAGGATTGAAAACGTTTATAAATTTTTTTCTAATTTTTTAATGCATTTTTATAATTGTAAGCTATTTTTAAAAATGTTTTGAATTTTTAAAACGTTTTTAGTAATTTTTAAAGAATTTTTTTAAACGTTTAATATAAATTTAAAGCGTTTTTATGTTGGTTTTTTATTTTAAGATCATTTCGAACATTTTTTTTAATTTTTAAAATGGATTTTGTTATTTATATTTTTTAATGTTTCTAGTAATTTTAAAAATAATTTTATAGTTTTTAATAATTTAAAAGAAAATTTAAAAGTCTTTTTATGAATTTTTATAATTTAAATACCATTTTTCAAAATGTTTTCAATTTTTAAAATAGATTTTATTATTTTTAAAACTTTTTTTAGTAATTTTAAAAGAATTTTTTAAAACGTTTTATATAATTTCAAAATTATGTTTTTTTATTTAAGACCATTTTAAAAATTTTGTTTTTAATTTTTAACATGGATTTTGTTGCTTAAAAGTTTTTTTAATGTTTTTAGTAGTTTTAAAAATATTTTTATGATTTTTGTTAATTTAAAAGAAAATTTTAAAGTCTTTTAATGAATTTTTTTAATTTAAATACCATTTTTAAAAATGTTTTCAATTTTTAAAATAGATTTTGTTATTTTGAAATTATTTGGACAAACGTTTATAATGATTACATATTTTTACACACGTTTCCCATGATTTAGAACGTTTTGTTGTTTCAAATGATTAAGTGTAGTTAGAACGTTTTGTTAATCTTAAAAATGTACGTATTTTGAAAAAATATATACCATTGATTATGGAATCCATATTTCTCTTTAAAACTTTTAAGCGTTACTCGTAATAAAAAAATTATTAACAACGACTCCGGACATCTAAATCATTGTGATTTCAGATGTCCGAAATTCGTAACCCATATACTAAGTATCTCACCGATGGTGGGGGATCGCACGCGCCAACACCTCCCAACTCTTAGGTGCAGACACCTCACGGGGATGGGACGTCTTAACATCCATCGCCCGCTTCACGATCTGTCTGTCCACGCCTGGATGTAGTTTCAGCTCTCAGTCGGCGCATCCTCTTCCTCTCGTCTACCAGCCGATTCCACCCGACGTTGCTACAAGGATGGCGATAGAAGACATCCTCAACGAGCCAGACCACAAGTACTTGCCCAATCTCGTTCCACTGCGTCCGCCGGGAACGCTATGGTATTTCTCACCCTTTTAAAAGTAGAACTTATATAGTTTGTAAATCAAATTTTAATTAATTTGGGGATTAAAATTGTAGGTTTAATGACCAAGTTTTGTCAACAGCCGTGCAGAAAATCTTTGAAAGAGATTTAAGGGAACCGCACGCAAAGTTTACGCAAGTCCCGAACCATGTCGTCGATCGGTGGTTCAAAACATTTGCGGTATGTTGTTTTAATCAATTTCTTTTTTGAATTTTTAACATCATTTTAGGATTACTAAATATTTTCTGTAACAGCAATGTTACCACTGGAGCCCCTCGATTACGGGTGAAGTCCGTAGAAAGGGCGATCAAGCAATGCCACAGTGGTTCAACACCGAAGTTTGGGAGGGTCTTGTCCGCTATTGGCAAAACCCAATGTCTGAGAAGAAAATTGCAAGTGTGCGGGCGGCTAGGTTGGCTGATCCAGATGACGACGGTCCGCATAAATATTGCTCGGGCCAAACCTCATTCAAGGCCCAACCTCGGAAGAAGGTAATATATTGCGTTAATATATTTACATAACAGTTTATAAAATGGTATTTAATAATATAATTATTGTTTAAATGATTTCAGCAAGAAGAGACGGGGGATACTGAGCCATATCTGATAGAGACACTCTACCATACCAAACGGAACAAGGCCGACATCTTCGTCGACAAAAAGGCCGGGAGGATCTACAACGAAGTCACTGCGAAGATAGAGCAGTTGACCCAAGATTACGGTGACGAGAACACTGGATCTGTCGTGCTATCAACCGCGCAGAAGAATAAGATTTATGCTGAGGTAAGAATTTTCGTATTCCTTTCGTATTTCTTCCGTTTCAAATTGTTAAACCTACATAATAATTTTTTTTTCTTATCAGGTTGCTCTCCGTAAAAAGGGAACTCTTTAGGACTGGTCGCTCCCTCGGTTCACAGCTCGAGTAGAGCACCTGGATACAAGGATCACAACCTCAACCCTCTACCAATTTCTCAAAAATGGCGGAGATGGAGAATAAGCTGCAAGCACAAGATCAACTTATCTCGTCCTTATAGCAAAAAGACGCGGACTTAGCTGCTCAGCTGAACCAGATGCAACCAGATGACCCCGTATCAAGCTCAGCAAACCCAGACTAGAGCGCGGAACAGAACCAGGACGTGTCAGACGATTTGTAATTTTTTTTTTTGTAAAACATTAAAATATTTTGTAAAATATTTCACTTTTATTTTAATTACACAAAATTAAAATATGTATATAATTAATTAAAAATTGAATTATTAAATTTTTTTTTTTTAAATTACAATTGCCGTCGCAATAGACTCGCAGATCAGTGCATCGCAAATACATCGCAAGACCTGCCTTGCAAACGAATCGCATGACATGTCTCGCAATGGTGTCGCCGATTCTGACTAGCAATGACGTCGCAGATTCTGACTCACAATGGTGTCGCAGATTCTGCGACGTAGTTGCAAGTCATGTTTATGTCGCAGGTTTGCGACGTTGGAATGGTGTAACAATTTCTGCGACGTGTCTGAGACGAATAAAAATTGCGACACATGTATTGCGGCGAATATGACGATGTCGTAATGGTGTTGCTAATAGCCCATTTGCGACACCACTGCAATGTCTTATGCCATTGCAAATAGACATTATTCTTATAGTGAACATGCAATTTTTGCGAGGCTAATGCAAAGAAAGGGTCAGATTCCTCACAGATTCTATTTTGCGAGGAATCTGGCTCATTCCTCACAGTGGCCTCGCAAATGGAAAAACCTAAAACGTAAAATCGTTAAACTCAAATCTATGCAACGAACTTTGTCTAGTCTTTGTTTAAGTTTTTTGCAAGGCCACTGCGAGGAATTGGCTAGTCAAATGGAAGTCAAACGACAACGATGCAATGCCCAAATGGTTTACTACTAAGGTAAGGGACAGTCTTATTTGATATTGGGAAGATCCGAAGTTGGAGAAGAAAAGCACTAGCTGTCGGATGGCGCGATTATCTGATCCTTATGGCGACGATCCACACAAGCATTGCTCGGGACAAATTTCGTTTGAAGCCCAGGCCCGCAAAATTGTAAATATTTTAAATTTAATATATTGAAAGTATATTATATATGTTTTTTAATACTTTCAGCAAGAGAAATCAGGGGATACTCACCATGATATTCTATAGATTCTTTACCAGACGAAATGGAACAAGGCCGGTGTTTTTGTCAACAAGAAAGCGGAGAAGATCTACAAACGAGGTCACTACAAAAGATGCAAGAGCTGACTCAAGATTGCAGTGATGAGAGCTCTACATCTGGTGGACTAACTATTGCACAAAAGAACCATATATACGCCGAGGTAAGATTGTTTTAATTTTTTTGTATATTTTCTGTTAATATTTATTACATTAACGTATAAATATACTTTTTAAAAATTAGGCTTCTCCCCGTAAAAATGAGAGAATGTTTGGAACTAGTTCACTCGGATCGAGGATTAAGCAGTGTTTATCACCACAATGATTCTCTCAATCCTCCAGAGCTTCCTCTGATCTTAGGGAGATAGTAGATCATCAGATGCATGAATTAGATCGGACGAAGAGTGAGCTAGCAGAAGCAAACCATTTGATCACATCTCAGGCAAAAAAGATATCGACATATGATCAGATGTTCTCCATTTTGGCCGAGAAGGACAACCGATTAGTTGCTGTGTTTAAGAACCTCCACACCGAAGACCCTAGATCTGGCTCGAGGGACGGAGACCGATCAAAAGATTTTTAGGCTTTTTTCTTTTTTTTTGGAATTGTTTTTATAATTTTTGTAAAATGTTTTAATTTAAATTTATTTTATTTTAATTTCTGTTTTAATAATTTATTTATTTTTTAAAAACTTAATTAATTTTTTTGTTGAATTTTTATTTTTATTTTTTAGTATTAAAAAAATGGATCTTCGCAAATGCCTCGCAAAGAGAGCCTCGCAAAAGCCTCGCAATATAAGCCATCGCAGATGCATTGCAAGCAGTGCCTCGCAGAAACGTCGCAAAGGTCACCTCACAAAGGCCACGCAAATACTGCCCTCGTAGGAGCTGCGCAAGTGCAGCTTCGCAGCTGCCTGACAATAATAATGTCACATTCGCCTCGCAAGCTAGGCCTCGCAGATGTCTCATAATATTTTGCTTCACCTTTGCGATGCTTGTGCGAGGCATATTTCCGCCCTAAGGTTTTGCAATGTAGATGCGAGGAAAATTCGATTGCAACTCACGATTAGTGAGGAATTAGTTTTTGTCGCAAGTCCATCTCAAATGGCGTGTTGCAAGTCCACTACAAAGCTATTTTCCATCGCAAAACATCTGGTTTCTTGTAGTGATAATACTCTTTTAAAAATCAATTATATTTGAGGAAATTTATATAAATTAATATAGTTTTTAAAAGAGTATTATGCTCAACTAAAATTTTTACTAATCAAAACCTGAATTTTGGTGTTTCAAATATTTGATAAGGTTTTTAAAATTCATGCAACCGTAAAAAACACAAATTTATAAACTTATAAATGAAAGTGAACAATCGCATCGCGAGTTGACTAATCATGGAAAGGATGTTGTATAGTATTTAGGTTATACCCATTATTTGATATCAATGTTGTTTTAAATTGAATATGACGTTCACAACAGGAGCGGTCAATACCAAATGTAGAGAATTTATTATGCTCAATAGGGAAACTTAAGATTTTACCTCTGTTTGTCTACTTGGTGAATTATTTAGGGTAAATTTAACCATCATTAATTCATTATTATATAGATTACCATCAATGTGGAAAATTAGTGTCTCCTTAGTTACTGTTGATCAACAGAAAAACAAAAAAAAACGTAAGATATGATAATTGTATACCAAAATTAATCACAAAGGCACCCACAACGTGTCATACGATTAAGATTGTGAAAATTAATAACTTATTATTGTTGTAACATTATAATGTGAAGGAGAGTGAATGATAATGTGTTGGGATAATTGCATTGACTTGAAAGGTAATTAAATGTGTGCTTGAGAGAGAAACAGAAAAGTCAGCAATTCAGAAGATTAGAAAAGAAAGGTACGGACAGTCTGCCATATTTTGATCAGTCACTCGTCAAATCATCTCTTTTTATTTATTTGTATTTTTATATATTACCTTTTTTTGTACTTTGTTATATAACTAATCAAATGTTATCTTGTCACCTCAAATGAATTTTTTTCATTGGTATATTGGATGAACCAAATTCGGGTAGAATATTATCTCTATTTCAAACTCACTATACAAAAAACGGTCAAGAAATACAAAATAAAAACTTTTAAAAATATCACACATAGTTGTGATTTGAGATAATTTGAATTTGAATAGTGTATTACTCGTATTCTAAGTTTTTTGCTCACTATTCAATCACACCATACGAATCAAATAGATTTATTTTTAAAATGAAATACATGTATTTTTTTATGAAATTACTTGGAAAGAATTGACTTATTGAAAATGATATAATTTTATTTTACTTTTAAAATCTAAGTTATTTTCAAAGTACTAAATTGTAGCTTGCCAATTTTATATAATTTCACAACTTGACCACCATAGAGAAATCATTTCTAGTTTAAATTTAAATTTTCTTAATAGTAAACCATTAAATTGTTCAAACTATTAATAATAACACAATTCACTATATAATTAAAATGTTGGAGTGACACTACAATATTAATTTTCTAAAGAAAACAAATACATCGAGTGATTTTTGAGATGGACAAATATCACATATGTGAAAGTAAAAAAATATATAAATACTAAATATTATATATACTAAATGTTAGAGGATTGTCTAAAGATCTTTATTTTGTAAACTTTGTACCTTCAAACTAGTTATCTTGTTCTCTATAACGTATGAGTAAAGTTGAAAAAGAAAAGAAAAATCAACTGTCACTGTTGAAGGTGATGTAATTGATAGAGCTCCATCAAATTTAACGGACGTCGGTTTTCCATGTATAAATATTTTATTGATTTTTGTGTGTGTATTTTTTTGTTACTTTCGAAATTTGCTAAAAGGTATTTACAATAAATGGAATTAGATGTTAAAAAGTCTCGGTAATCTAGAAAGTTTAGTTTAAGTTTTTGATTTGGGAATTGTCTCAATGTTTATAGGCAACTAAGTTGACTTACAGACTGACACTGCGCTCATAATCATAGAATTTGTGAAAAGCTTGTGTTGGATTTCAATCGAAGAAAAATAAAACAAAAGTTAGCAAATAAAGCAGTAGCTTGCATAAAGTATAATTAAATGTTGTACAAACTGAAAAATAATTAGGTCTCTCTAACATAATACAGATCATGGCATCATTTATTTTGACTTCGAGATATCAACTAAACTTTTATCGTTACCGATATTTTAGAAAAGGAAAATTTAAAGTCTTTGAAAATGATAATATGGTATATATAAGATTTATGGAATAGAATTGTATTATTGAGTTGGTTGATAATACAAGGATATAAGAACATTAATAACATTAATAACATTAAATAATGAAAATCTTCCAAAATCTTATCATAATAGGATTAATAAAAATATTTTTTGGTAGGATTTCACGGACTTAACTTCATAACTGAATTATGTGGTTCACATTACTTGGTCCGTAAGATACATGTCTTGCTTATATCTCCAATAGTATACGCCTAGACATATAGATATTAGCTTCAAGTTTGGGATGGTATTTCCAGTTTTGGACATATTTAGTTACATTGATTGAATTATTATTTGAGTATTTTAAAATTTTGATTCAGTATCAGTTTGATATTTATTTTCCATGTTTCGATTAGCTAGAATTGTTAGTCGGATAAAGATCTAGTATCGAAAAACTTCCAATCTATTCAGACTAAATATAAATTTCTAAAACACTCCAAAATCCTAATAAACTAAAACCGAGAAACCTAAATTAAGTTATAGAAAAAATATATATTTTGTGTATTTTTGGATACTGGTTCGGTTCTCTGGGAATATATAGTCTAAATTGAGCTAGTAACAAATCTAATCTTTTTTATTTGTCATTAGATCGACAAGACCTGATCCGATCCATAGACTATAAAATCCATATTCTAATTTTTTTATTTAGCTTACTATATGTAGTGGGTATGAGCCAAATTAATGCTAGAGTCATTAGCTGAAACATTCCAACCATCATATTTTAGTTTTTGTGGTTAGTTTTCTGGTTCGATTTTGATTTGAATTGTAGATTGGGGTATTATATGCAGGCCATAATATGAAATGTTTCACATTATATGTTCAGTTAAATAAGTGGTAGTATCCATTGAGTTAGCAAAACTTCTGACTTGAAAAATCTTAAGTATGCGATTCATTTAAAGATTTAAAGATTCATAAATGGTCCAGCTTTTGCAATTACTTCAACTATTGGTACGTCGTTGTTTATAGGTTTACGTATCTTAATTAGTTGACAGATTAGTATATGCGTACGTGTACGTGAATGGAAGCATACGTACTGTGCAATAAAGTGTTCTCATAGAATTTTTAGTTTGAAAAAACAGACAAATGGGGACAAAAGAGTTGAATGTTAAACAGCAAAAGAGCTGTTTGGTATTTTACCAACAGTTTAGGATTTAATAAGAATGTTGACAGAACACTATGCATTTATGTCTATGAATACAAATTCTTATTTTATATTTATTCTGCAAAATAATATTGAAAAAGAGACAGTGTTAAAAGGAAAATGCAGAGGCAAATTGCAATTTGTCTGCATGCATGCATTTATAGTCTTGTCTCTTAGTATTTTCCCCACTATAATTTTTTTTAACAAAATAACAAAAAAAATTATATATCTATATATATATATATTATAAAAAAGGACTGTATTTATATAATAGTAATTCATAAGATTGGTATCACGTGGTCACTAAAAAATAACTACGAACGAAAATCTCTGATGGATTTTTATTGTAAATTTGTAATAATTATTTTATTTGATCAAATCATGGTAAAGTTTAAACTTTTAAATCTATAAACAAAAATATGACCAAGTTGAGTTGGTTTATAATTAATGATTTACTTAAATTATTTTGGCATAATGTGAATCATTACTACTACATTTTTGGTCATTTGTAAACATTTTGAGTGACAGAAAACTATGGATTTATGTGAACTCAAAGATCAATTTGGGTAGAAAGATGTGATATTTCAGATTACAAGAATAATTACTGAATACGTTATGACATACCACACATCGAAAGTGGAGTCACTCTAACCTAATATATATAATCTAAGGATCAACTACTCATTATCAATTAGTTTTGAGTTGAAAGTCGATAACTTATCATGGTAGCCCACGATCCTATCCCAACCAGGTATGTATGATGATAATGTGTCTGTTGCAGTGTTTCAAACTGTTAAGTTATACCATCTATCATTCCGAAGAAGCGTATTAGATGGTGATAGATGTGGAAATTAGAATCACTCTAATCTAATATATATGATCTAAAAATTTATTTACTCATTACCAATTAATTTTGGAACCAATAATCTATCAGAATATTATTATATATGGTTAAACCAGCCCTCCAATAGACTATTGAATTAAAACATGGTGTATGTGTATGACCCACCTGATAATTTCATTTGACCAAAGCCAACTAAGTAATCAGAGTATTATTCAATATATATAGAGGTATATTTTCAATATGATAAGTTAAAGAGGAGAAGAACTTGTTTAGTCCCAAAAGAATCGAAGAATGATGACAGAAAGGCAGAGACAGAGCTCTTTGGAGCCTATTGACAACTAATAGGTGCGAATGCTAATGCTAATGCATGCAACATGCAATGTTTTTGCATGCAGAGACGTTAAAGTCAAATTTGCTCAGTTTCTGCAGATTCTAAACACATCTTTGTCTGATTTTATTTTTAAGCATATATATATATATATATATATATATATATATATTCATTTTTATGTTTTGTTTTACTAATAATTTATAAAATAAATACATGTCAATTTTTAACATTTACATAATATAATGTGTAAATTAAAATTAAACTCATAATTATTATTGTTATCATTTTTTGTTGGTTATGAACATAATTAATTAATACGTATAAGGTGCACATGGTTGTACTAATTTACTAAGTTGTCTGTCCATGTAAAGGTTGGAAAATATTTATTCTTTTCTTAAAAATAAAATTTAATATGATGTGTCAACGTCATCCTGTTGAGAGAAGTAAATCATAATAAAGTAATTATGACATAATCATTTAAGTTTCTCCTCATTCTCTTCTCTCTACATTTACATATACATATTTATCTATTCTGGGTCATGATATGATTGATCATATTTTTGGATAATATCGTCCATAATTTTTTATGGAACAGTTATAATCTACGGAAATGTATTTTTATTAATCATCTGTTAGTTTTTGTATGTTTTTTCATTGTCAAAAAAATGAACCACAGTGAATTTTACGATCAATCTCCTCTTGTTAATTTGTACAGACAGATGAGTCAATGTCTTAATTAATTGAGAAAGAGAATTGTAAATATATACTTATATTAAAAAAAAAAAAACAATTGAATGATCCACCTCGAGAACCTATGCACCTTCATTGTTTCTCTTTGATTTTTGGTCCTCTTCTCTTTTCTCTCTCTTATTAAGTTCGTATATTATTAATTAAATTGACGAATGTCCTAAAGCTATTACTATTATTCCACTCATTTTATTCACAAATATAATAGACTGAATTTATGTTTTACAAAAGTTATTATTTAACGTTTCTTCTATTTGAAACCAATGATGTTTGAATTATTTGCATCCAATATAATAGTTCATGAAAGTGAAAGTGAAAACTCCCGACAATAAAAAATATTTCAAAGTGAAAACTATAGTTATTCCAAAAATTTATTCGTTTAATATACTTAAATTAAATTCGAAAAAAAAATCAAAAGTTGTCGGGAGTGTTGTGGTCGAGTGGTAAGGGACGGATCCGGACGCTAAATTATTTAATTCAGACACTCTTACATGAATATGGGTTCATGCTTTTGACCCATTTGAATACACAGAAATAAGATTTATCTATTGACTGCATCTTTTTTATGAGAGTAGTCCATACTCATCCTATAAAATCTAAAAACTCTTGAGTTATAAAAAAAAAAAAAAAAAAAAAAGAAATCAAAAGTACGTAACTATTTTGGACCAAATGGATTGGTCCGGTTTCAATATTACAAGATAAAATTAAAAAGAGTACAATGTTCTTTCTTTATGTTTATTTTCTGTCTAACCCTTACTTCTCTTGTGTCCCTTTCCAATGCACTTTATAATTTATAACTTCACCATTTTTCTCTCTAACCATATTATATACAAACAGTCTCCACTATAAATAAGATAACCTTCTCTATCTTTCTATATGTAACCTTGAGTGTATACCTGAAGAGTTTGAGCATAGACACAACAAACACAAACAAGTGAAACATCAACGTTTGTCTGAAGAAAGAATGAGTCCGGTGGCTTCAACGAGATGGTGTCCGACGCCGGAACAACTGATGATCTTGGAAGAGATGTACCGGAGTGGTATACGGACTCCAAATGCTGTGCAGATACAGCAGATTACAGCTCACTTAGCTTTTTATGGAAGGATTGAGGGCAAAAACGTCTTTTATTGGTTCCAAAACCATAAGGCTAGAGATAGACAGAAACTGAGGAAGAAGCTAGCTAAGCAACTTCATCAACAACAACATCAACTCCAACTTCAACTTCAACAAATTAAACCCAAACCAAGTTCATCATCCTTTATGTCTCAACCACTTAATCATAATAATATCATTGATCATCATCATAATCCTTACAATCATCATTCTCATCATCATCGTTCCTATGATCATTTGTCCTTTGCTTGTTGCTCTCATCCTTCTCCTATGGCTCTTCCTCATCAGGTATGTAATTAATATCTCTAACACTCTCCTTTTGCTCTTATATAGTTATATTGGATGCAATGTTTATCATCAAATTCTTCTTAATATGTTGGGCTTTCGATCTATATCCCCCAAAAGAACTATATAACATCAGAAACCCCTCGGAACTAACCCTCTTTAAATCTGTACACCGTTTGAAAGTTTGATTCCTATGAAGAAAATAATCAGGTTTGATTCATTTCTGTTTGAAACGGTGTACAGATTTAAAGAGGGTTAGTTCCCGGTTGTTTCTGATGCTATATAGTCCCTAATATGTTTGATACAATTTTATGTTGTTTGTTTATATATATTTGATCATTTTTAGATGATTCTTTTGGAAAATATAGGGAATAGGAGGAGAAACTCAAAGCAAAGTGATGAATGAATATTATTGTAGCAAAAGTGGAGGTGAAGAGATGTTTATGCAAAAACCAATCACGGGTCCAAACTCATCGTACGGTAGAGATTGGATGATGATGATGGATATTGGCCCACGAACATCATATCCTTCATCATCATCAACATCATCATCACACATTCCATGTTGCAACATGATGATGATGAACAGTCCAAAGATACCACTGAAAACTCTTGAACTCTTCCCAGTCTCATCATCCATCAACTCTAAACAAGACAGTACCAAACTTTGAAGAAAAGACAACAAATACAAAAGAGATTCTGCAGGTGTTTCATTCATGTATCATCACTGTATGACGTGTCAATGGCTAAGAAGATTACACGTGTACTTTAGGGTTAAGTAATAGCCGTTGGATACATTTTGTTGAATAACTACAAACTCTCTTTCTCTCTTTCTTCTTTCTTCTTTCATATGTCTCTATCTCCGCAGTAGAACTAATGGCTAGTTTTCTTTTCTTTAATTTATTTTAATTTATAAAAAGTGAGATCTTTAATTGGTGGGTTGATTAGGAGTTATGAGTAGTAAAATTGGGTGTCTTGGATTCTGAAATTGCATGCATGTATGTATGTGTAGGCTATTGTCTTTAGGATTAGACAGTGAGAAAGATCTACTTTGTCTAATGTGTAACTTCACTTTTTATTTTGATGTGGTCACCTTTGATATGTACCATGATTCTCTCCTTTTTTTCTTCCCCAACTTAATATTTATTTTAAAAGTGATTACATCTAAACTCCTCTTGCTTATTTATTTTTTTATTAATTAATAGACCGATTACAACTTCACAACATATATAATTAAGTTTTATTGTGTATATGCATATATACAATATTTTTTTTCAAGATCGATAATATTCAATCCATAGTCAATTTCCGAAAATATAGGAAATACAGCACATATGACACTTAATCTATATGGGTATGAAAATCTTGTACCCGAAATACCCAAACCCGATCGGTTTTTACCTGAATTCGAACCGAATAACTAAGGCTACTAAGTAATTTTCTTTTCAATTCTCACCAAATTAATTTTGATATACTTTATCAATTTCTTCAGCTAAGTTTTTTTTTGTCACTCTATTTGAATAAGTTATATTTGCTTTCTACGATATAAAAACGTCATTTATTGTCATGAAACACTTTTTATTTTATTTTGTCAAAACTGGACTACAATTGGCCAGCCCATTAGTCAAATTCATACATAATGTAGGTAATAAGACTCGATTCCTATATCCCCTTTGCTGTGGAGATTTTCCATGGCTAATTTGGCATATCTGAAAGGCAAGAAACGATTGTTGCTATTCGGAATCAATCAAAGACCCCCCCTTCGATTTGTTATCCCAAGCAGAACAAGATGCTATGGAGTGGTCTAATGTTAGGCATCCGATTTGTTTAGTTCACCAACCAGGATCAGTTAGTTCAGCCACGATATGGCCTGAGGTGTCTATACCTTCCTGTGATAACCCAACTTTTACGGGATACAGATGTTTGGTTGATGGATCGTGGAAGAGTTCAAATCTAGGATGAGTGTATTTTTTGGACTCTGTCTCAGGTGGATACATGAAAGCACGCAGAGTCAGAAGGAGTCTCTCAGCACTACACTCGGAGGTTGAAGCTCTTCTTTGGGCTATGAAATCTCTGATTTCGATCCAGATCTTAGAAGTGGAGATAACAACGAACTGTATGGATGTGAAGAAGATTATGTTATATTCAGATGAGTGGCCGACCTTCCAACTCTATCAGGAGGACTTTCTCAGGTTGAATTCTCTCTTTCGCTCTTTTTCCCGCCATGTAATCCTGAGATCTCTAAACCATAAAACTGATGCTCTCGCTCGTTATATTAGATAGACAACTAATGGATTAGTGTTGTAAACTTTTTTCTTCACCTTTTGGTGTTGGTTATCTAATATATTTTGAGTTGACAAAAAAATGTCATTTAAAAATTTAATATTTGACCTACATAAAATAAAAGAACAATGGGATACTTCATGCTGAAAAAGAATCCAGAATAAAATGAAATGAGTCGTGGTTTGAGAATATATTTAAAATGAATTATTATCAGTCTTTAAAAGGCAAATGAAAACTCCTTCAAGTACGTATGAAGCTCGATCCACCTCAAACATCATACTTCATGCACTACAAGAAAACAACATATTTGCGACGTGAGATTGCGATGGAAAATAAACGTCGTAATTTTGCGATGATATTGCAACGCTGTCATGATGAATAACGTCATATCGCAATGGCGTTGCAATATTGCGACGTATCACTGGATTGTTGAACTACTACGTAAGTAACATAATTGTTTATATTTAATAAAAATGTTAGAACCACATAATGTTGTAGGTCAAGAATGGATGTGCAGGGAAGCCTTTACCGTTGTGGCTGCATGAGATTGTTGATGAACCAATTGCAAGGATCACTTTCTATACTTACGACCATGGTTCCAATAAATCAACCACAAATTATGGAATCCACGTGCCAGACGAAACAAACTTCTACGGTATTTTGAACAAAATTATAGAAGTCACATATCCGGGAGTGCTTGGACTAAGATGCATTTTATTCCAATGTCGTTGGTACAATACAACGGCCGGTCGTGGAGTGCATACTAACCTACTAGGGGTAACCGATGTCAATGCGAACCAAACATATTCGATGTTTAACCCCTATATTCTAGCATATCAAGCAGAATAAGTGTGCTTTATTCCTTATCCTCGTGTAAAGCAAAGACGGGAGACATGACTATCTGTGATAAAAGTGAATCCAAGAAGTTGTATTGTAGGGGAAGTCGACGATGTGGCTATGCAACAAGAAAGAACATCAAATGTTTCTATAGCTCTAGAATCCATAGAAGATATCATGCATTCACAACTACAAGCAGAAGACATTGTTCATGATGACTCAGGACATGAAGATGCGGACTGTGACGAAATCGAAGAGATAGAGGACGAAGACACCACGGAGGATGAGAATTCTGATAATGAATATAACTAAGTTGTTGTAGTATATATGTTGTTGTAGATTAAAGGAATATATGTTTTTTTAATTAAAATTTCATCCTTTGCGAGTCCACTGCGACGTCCTTGGGTCTGGACGTCGTAGGTGTGTCACAACTTGTGAGTCATCTGCGACGTATTGCCCCAAAGACATCGCAGTGGACTCGTAGAGGGTACTAAAACCCTAATTTTGGCTTCACGCATACGTGGCATCGGCATCGCAGGGCTCGTAACCCATACACTAGGTACCTTAGTGAGGTTGAGGGATCTCACCAACCGACGCCTCCGGGATCTCAACCGCAGACACCTCACGAGGAGGGCACATCTCATCATACTCCATCTCCCCGCGCTAGATCTGTCCCTGCCACACCGGGATATAGTCTCGGCTCTCAGCCGGGGTATACCCCCGTACGGGACACAGAGTTCGCGCCTCCAGCTACCAACGTCTACCAGCCACTACCAGCCGACATTGCTGCAGGGATGGCGATTAAAGACATTTTGAACGATCCAAACCACAAATACCTACCCAATCTCGTTCCACAGCGTCGGCTGGAAACTCTGTGGTATTTTCTAAAATTTTAATATTACCAATTTTATAGTTTGTAAAATAAATTTAAATGAATTTTTGGGTTTAAAATGGTAGGTTCAATAACGACCAAGTATTGGCGACTGCTGTGCGGAAAATCTTCGAAAGAAATTTCAGGGAACCATACACAAATTTTACGCAAGTCCCGAATCACGTCATCGATAGGTGGTTCAAAACATTTGCGGTACATTTTTTTCATTTTTTTCTTTTTCCAATTTTTAGAACACAAAATAAGGACTTATAATTTTTTTTCCTTGTAGCAACGTTACCACTGGAGTCCCTCGATTACGGGTAAAGTCCGTAGAAAGTTCGAAGAGACCTTGAAGAGTCGCATGTGCGACCAGGTCGGCCGTATAGAGGACACACGACAACGATGCAATGCTATGCTTGTTCAACACCGTCATCTGGGAGGATTTTGTGCGCTATTGGCAAGACTCAAAGTCCGAGAAGAAGAGCACAAGTACGCGTGTGGCAAGGTTAGCCGATTCTGATGGCGAGAGTCCGCATAAACATTGCTCGGGCCAAACTTCGTTCAAGGCCCGAGCCTGCAAGAAGGTAAGATATTATGTCAATACATTTATTCAATATTATATATACTAATATTCATTAAAATTATTACTTCTTATATACTTTCAGCAAGAAGAGACAGAGGATCCTTAACTTGATCAGGTAGAGACGCTCTACCTGACGAAACGGAACAAGGCCGGCGTCTTCGTCGACAAAAAGGCTGAGAGGATTTACAACGAGGTCACTGCGAAGTAGTTGACCCAGGATTGCAGTGAGGAGAGCACTGGATATGTCGTGCTATCAACCGCCCAAAAGAACGAGATATACGCCGAGGTAAGTAGTTTTGTATTTATTTTGTGTTTCTTCCGTTTCAATTAGTTAAACTAACATTATAATTATTTTCCCCGTAAAAAAGAGAGACTATTCGGGACCGGTCGCTAGGTGGACTCGCAGATCGAGCTGAACAGTTGGACACTAGGATCGCAGTCGCAAGCCTTCGTAAATTCCTCAAAAATGGCAGAAATGGAGAGTAAGCTACAAGCACATGATCAATTGATCTCGTCCCTACAGCATAACATCGCGCAGTTCAATCAAATGTTCTCCTGCGTGGCTTCAAAAGACGAGGTGCTTGCTTCTAAGCTGAAGAACCTACATCCCGATAAGCCCGGATCGAGTTCTGCAAACCCGGACCAGAGCGCGGACCAGAACCCGAACGTTTCGGACGATTTTTTTTTTGTAAAAAAATTAAATTATTTTGTAAAACATTTTAATTTTAATATATTTCATTTTAATTTTAAAATTATTAAAAATAAATTCAATATATTTTATTAATATATTTATTATCTTTTAAATTTTAAAAAAATATTTTTTAAATATGGTCGTCACAATGACATTGTAGTGTATGGCCTTGCAATGATGTTGCAGAGTACGGCCTCGCAAAAACGTCGCAGTTATGGCCTCGCAAAAGCATCGCAGGATTTGCCTCGCAAATATGTCGCAGCGTTTACCTCGCAAGAGCGTCGCATGTTATTCCTCGCAAGAACGTCGCAGGGTATGCCTCGCAAGAACATCGCAAAACCTGCGACGTACGTGGAAGGTCCATATCCATCGCAGTATTGCGACGTAGAAGTGGCATCGCAGATGTTGCGAGGTAGCTGCGAGGAATGTGATTTGCGACACATGTATTTCAATGAATATAGCGATGTCACAATGATGTAACAAATAACCTATTTGAGACGCCGTTGCAACACCTATTGCCATCGCAAAACATCTGTTTTCTTGTAGTGATGAATCAACTGTGAAGTTATGTTATTGTTGAAGATGTTCACTAATTTATACCTCATAATTCTCATCAAATGCATGATATGGCTAAATTAAAATTTAAAAAATAAATAATAATAATGTCTAAACCCATGCCTCATAAATGTGTGTATATTAATGATCAACCATTAAACATTTTCTGAAACGAACCTTAACTATGGAAGGAAGATGTTGTTGATTTGTAGGCATTGTTTTAAACGTCAACATTAATTTTTACCTACGACTACCTAACGCTCCCTCAACCTTAGGGTTGGATAATCTGATATTCGAGTTAAAATCTATAAATACTTGATTATTTTGTGACAACAATCAGTAGAACAATTGTTTCATATGTCACTTTTTTTAACACTCAACTTCCGGGTGATAATCAATGTAACCTCTTTGGCCAAAAAATTCACTTCAAACGTGGTATAAATCACTGCTAATAGTTAAAAATATCTCCGATTCACATTTATTTTTGATTTTAAATGCTATTTAAGAGTAGATTCTACTCCAACCCACTTTTACTTTTGACTCTAAAATAAAAAATGCTATTTTTTCTTTTATATTAGGAGAGTGATATTTTTCTTCTATTTTAAAAGTAAACTTTTCAGTATAAAAATGAAATATATTTAAAATATAATCTTTTAGAATAAGAAATAGAAGAATATATTGGAGATGGTCTAAATGTCACTAATTCAATCATGAATAAAATAATAAATTACAAATGAGTTATTATTTTTAGAAATATTTTATAATCGATCCATGTCTCAACATGAAATCAATCAAGTCTATAATCACACGAAACTTGAATCTCTCTCTCTAACCCCATGAAAACTATCAACTAAGTTGCAACTACATGAAACTTGAATCTCTGTCTAATCAATTCATGTCTCCATCTGATTATGCTTATAAGCTTTTAAAAGGCCTATAGTCCTCGCAATATAATCGAAACAAAATAACAATTTGATCGAATCTATAAAATCAATCAAATTTAGAAATTGGATCTTTTATCAGTTCTTTGTTGGGGGCAAACGATCTCTATCAGAAGAACGTAATAGTAACTAGGAGAGTGAGTTTAAAAAAATAATAAACGGCGAAATTGGATCACTATACACACACTGCTTCCGTGTTCCTACAAATCTCACGGAACTCGAACACAAAACATTAGCTTCCTTTAGTTGATGGCCGTTAACGGAGGTCGACCGTTACTAAAGAGTTTAGCTTCTCCGTTAGATTGCTGCAACATTTGTTTTGGTGACTTTGAATCGTAAAACGCTTTTAACAATTCCTCAAACGACGGCGTTTTAAGTTCTTCTATCGATCCAACCGTTGGAATATTATACTCTCTCTTCCTCGGCGTTGAACTTGTTGCTTCATCCACCTGTTTTGGTTTTTTTTCAGTACATTTATAATTTTGAATATAAATATTTTTGTCCAAATTAAAATGATTCAAACAAATCATGTTACCTTATACTCGTCACCAAGACATGTTCCTGTCTTTTGTTTTATGTCGATAACTTTGTCGCCATGGTTGGTTCTTAGCTCTTTCAAATTTTCAGAACAAGGATTGATTGTGGAGTTAACATCTGCGGATGCGTCTTTATCGAGTTGTAACGAGTCTGCGAAACCGAATTGATAGAGTCAGATTGATTGATTATATATGGATAAATGAAGAAAACAAAATTATGATTAACTTACCTTCAATGGATGAGAGGATGTTGTTGTTTGTAGAATCAGCATCACTTAAAGTAGTTGAGACTGCCGAAGAAAACTGTGTTCGTAGTTTCTCACTGTTTTCTTTGGCCACTCTGGTTTTATTATAAACATATAGAAGATTAGTTTGATATTTGAATGTCGTAATAAATAAAATTTGCAAGAAAGTGTAGTAAAATGCTTTACCGGATAATAGAATCTGTGGTTGTAACATTCTTTCTCTCTAGAGCGACCAATGATTTTTGAGCAGTCTTCCATTGTTGGGTTCCGGTTTTTGAATCTTCGAGGCTGAGGGAGATCGAAATCATGGCGGTTTGAAGGATTAGCACAGCAATATATATAACAAAGTAGATGAATTTGTTGTTTTTTTAGTCTTAATTAGATAGAAGTGATTACCATTTTAGAAGAATGTTCTGCATATCTTTCTTTGCAACCTCAACTGCAGAAATGTTATCGAGATGATGAGATTCTGCTTGGGCCATGTGAGAATTCCATTGGACTTTAACGGACGAAGCTGAATCTTGCATTTCAGACATTTCTTGCTGCAATGCACCGGTTTGCGAAGATGATCCTTCGCGAATATCCTGCACAGCTATCTGAACCAATTCTTTCTTCCTAGCGTTTGAACTTGCTAATAGTTCCGCCACTTTTTCAAGCATCTGTTTTTCTTCATTTGCAATGGATTCCTGATATGACGACCCCAAGAAATAAACCATATTGTTCTAGCAAATTGAAGCCAAATGTTACTGACAACGAGTAGCAAAAAGCCCACCTCGAATTTTTTGGTGAATGCTGATAATTTCTGCTCGTTGACGTTTTGAGCTTCTTCAGCTAGCTTTGTTAGCTTAGTGGCATGCATGTCTAGAGTATTAAAGAAGTCTAACATCACTGTGGAGACGGACTTAGTTGACTCCATTGACCTGGAATGCAAGTCACGCTGTTGATGTGTGAATGCAGATAGCTTCTCCTCTTGATTGTGAAGGCTACCTTGAAGCCCTTCAAGTAGCGCGTAAGCATCTGATGTGAAGCCTTCAAAGATCTGTTTCATTTCACATGGTCAAAGTTAATTATAAGAATATGAGTACTTTAAGAAATTAACTACATGATTTTCTCTCTTACATCCTCTAGTGCACAAGAATGTATTGTCACTTCTGAGTTCAAGTCATTCAAAGTCGATTGGCCGTCTTTATCCAAATCCCCAGCTATCTCGTCTAAAGACTTGATACCTGATTTGTACTTTTCCTTCAACTGTGCTAAACTTCCCCGTAGTGTTTCAGTAGCCTGCAGAGAAGACGATGGAACAATGTGTAAACAAATAATGGAATATAGGCATTACAGTGTTGTTAAGAAGGTTAAAATGAATAATGTCCTTACCTCTGTCTTTGCAGATACGAAAGAAGCCATAACATTTTCCATGTCTTGCAATTGTTTTTCCTGCTGGCTCACTGAGCCTGCAACACTGTTGTTCAAGAGCTCAAGTTGCTGTACCAATTGTGACTGGAACTCTTGGATGAGCGATCTATTACTGTCTTCGATTTTGTCCTTCCTCTCTGGAATCAATAGCTGAGTGAGTTTTTCAGAATGTGATGGCAATAACGGGATGGAAGAGAGAGAGAGAAATACATACCAATTTTGGCGAATAAGTTTGATACATCGGATGCTGCAGTTTCCAACTCTGCCTGAAGCTCGACAGCACGGTCAACAAGTGTTTTCTCTGAGGAAAGTAAATAAGGTTAATCGAAGTATCACCAACTACCAAAACATGGATGAAATGAAGAAATAAACTAAGGTCGTAACCACTAAACATGGCTTATATCATTTACATATCAAAGAAAGATGACAAACTTACCAGATTTAAGGAGATTTGATATTAAGTACTCTTTTTCCTGAATTGTTGCAACTGCTTGTCTATGTTTCTCTTCAAGATCTGACAATGCTAGTTCAGTTTCCTGGAGCCTTTTCTGAAATCAGAGAAGAAAAAAGTTGTAATCCTACATTTCAATGGAAAGGAATTGTGGTCGGTCAGAAGGCTGCGCAAATATTTGTAAGATACCTCAGTCTTATCAAGCTTTTCTCTTAATCCAGCAGTTACAAGATGCTCGGAGTTGTACAGCTCTTGAAGCTCAACAATTTGCTACATCAACAGTCAAAATAGTCAGCATATAAAGTAACTTGGAAGGAACAACCTGAATTCAATCATACAGCCCAAAAACAAACAAAACTGCACTACAATGCATGTAAATTGATTTCTTTTTATTTGGTTTTAATGTAAAAACGTGTAAATTGAATTGCTCACTTTATCTTTTGCTTCACCCTCTACTTCCATTTCCTCTATCTTTTCAGCCATAGCCTGCAGCGAGAGATACAGAGTGAGATCTGAATGCCTATCATCTAAAATTGTTAAATGACTGAGGCACTTATTCCTTAATAAGATGTGCACCTTTTTCTCAGCTTCTTCTTGAGTATACCTCTCCTTTGGAATATAAATTCCATTTTTCTCCCTTGCCGCATAGACCTCTGAACAATATAACAGGTAATGTTACCGAAGCGGCTCACTGTAAGTATTTGATATAAAAGGAGATCTGCGACAAATATGTACCTTGCTTCAAACGATCAATTTCAGAATACAAATCCTTCATAATAGCTGACTTCATCATCTTCTGGTTAACCTGAATGCAGAAGGAGTCTTAATATAACTAAAACTGGCAGAAATAAAAAAAAACAGCAGATGTTGACAGACCTCCGGTTTGTTTTTGATGTGTTTTGCTCGGTGTGCATAATCAAGAGTGCTGAGTGTTTCTTCCAGGCAATGAACAGAGGGTGAAACTGTAGCAATTATACATGTTTTTGTTTTTCCTCCCAAAGAGTCTCTCAATAATCTTGTCAGCTTGCTTTCTCTGATATTATAGAAACCATATGATTAGAAACCTGTAAATCCTGTGTCAAACCTTCCTTTGAAGGCAAAAATCTTTTTGTTACCTATATGGAATATGACACGAGTGTTCAACCAAAGCATTTATGACACGTCCGAGTGTGAGCAAACTTTTGTTGATCTCACCAGCTTCCCTGGCTCTACCCTGCAGTATAGTGACTCATATTGTTTAGTACAAATTAGCGAGATTAAGGCACAAAGTTTTTAATGTTAATGAGAAAGTCATGATTGTTTAACAACCTTGACAAAAAGCCTATTTCAGTACATATGCCATTTACAGCATCAGTGTATAAAAAGACAAGAAAATCTTTGTTGTGATGTGTACCTCTCTAGCACCGGACCGTGAAATATTCTCAGAACCGGCAAGATCAACTAGATTTAGCTTTCCACTTTTGACAATCTCTTCCCCCTCTGGGGTACATTCCTTAATGTGGATTGTAACCGAAAATATTGAATGAGATCTACTACTTTGTTTATTGAGAAAAGTCTCTGCTGTGCGTCTCTTGGCGGATCCTTTCTCCAACACTTTGTAAATCTCATCGGCAGTAGACACTATTTCTTCTTCCAATCCTCGAACAAAAACACCACCTTTTCCATCTTCCATAAGGGCCAGAGGTTTCTTAGATTTATCATCTGTGAATTTTGTTTCTTCCGGAGCTAAAAGGTCAGTTAATTCTTCATTGTAGAGCTCAAGAAACGAAACTTTCAAACTGTACTCAGCAGCACTTTGCGCTTCGAGTATATCAAATATCTGTTTAACTGCTCTGGGGATGACACCTGCATCACTCGGGATTTCACCGTTCTGGCAAGAAAAAGGAATAGGTTCTATCAAATAACAATTCAGTTACCATCAGCGAAAATGCTTCAAATGATGTTTTAGAAACGGACGCTTTACCTTTTTTCTTGCTCCTCCTTCCATTGTATAAGTCTTCCCAGTTCCTGTTTGCCCATATGCAAAGATGGTACAATTATACCCATCAAGAACCTCAAAGACAATTGGAGAAACTGCCTGATGATACAGATCCTTTTGTTGGGATGCTGGGCCAAAAACCTGACAAATACCAAGAACTTGTAAGCAGGGCTGTTTTTTTCTTTCAGTCTTAAGCATAGCGTACAAACTTTTCAAACAAAAATGTATGGAGGTGAACAACACCTTGTCAAACAAAAACGTTTTATCAATCTGCTTCCCAGCAATATTCTGCGCTACTGCAACTTCCCTTTTCCTGTCATTACAGGTTAGAACTGTAGGTGTTTGTAACCTCGTCTCCTCCGAATTAAACGGTCTGAAAATACAAATACCCCCGAGAAAGGAGATTAGTACATTAATAGAACAACATAGTGCTGCTGCTTATTATCCTGCAAAATCGAAATGTACCTGCAACGAACAATAACTTGTATATTCACTCCCTTTTCTTTCTCGTTCTTGCTAGCTGGATTCGAGTTTGAGTCAGGTGCTCGAAAATCTCGACTTGACTTCTCAGTTGACCGTGGAGTTTGACATGGAGATTTTACCGAATTTCCTCTTTTTGAATTGTTAGAATCCATATTTTTGCTGCCTTCTTATAACTTCGTAAGCAACAAAACTTTCTATCCCTACATCAATGAAAAAACAAGTCTCTATCAACCGCCAAAAATAACTCAAGGTGATACACATAGAAGCTCAAATCACAAATCAATAGAACTCAAACTCCATTGACCTCATAAAATAGACCAAATGCTATCTAAAAAAATGTCTTAAGGATTCAGCGAATCTCGCCCGAAACATTGAGCAAAAGCAATCCATGATTTCAATTAATCGAACATTTCCACCTACAAAAATCATGCATAAACCTCGAAACCGCGATTCTTCGGCGATGAAAAATTCAAAAACTAAAATGCACCTCGAAATCTCAAGAAATGCTGGGGAATGAAACAGGAAGAAAAATGTACCGATCAAACAGTAAAGGTTCCGATTCCTCAAAACAATCTGGCGATTTCAAGCAAGTTGAATTTAAAAAATCTTCTGGCCAATGTGGTTTATCGTCCAACTAACGAGAGAGACGAAGACGAATATAAGACGCAGAAAGAGTTCTGTTGAAAGAGTTAAAAATTTGGGGAAACAAAAAAATGAAAATTCGGAGGATTAATAAAATAAAATGAGACCGTTACGGCAGGCGCTGGCGTTTGACTTGTTAGACGCTAATGAACCTAACGGCGTTAAATTTTGAGCCGTTATGTTGTAAAATCCGTGATCCGACCGTTGTGAAAAAGGACAACACGGACAATAAAAGAAAAGCTAATTTGAAAACTTTCGAATTTTGATTTAGAAAGTTTTTGTTTATCACCCCTTAATTTATCTTATTATATGTATTTGCCCCGTATAATAATATTCGTCGATAAAATGTTTATATGCTTATTAATAACATTCTAAAGATTAATGTATTTTAAATTTAACTCATAAAGCTAATGATCATTCCTCTTCTCTGAAACCTTTAAACATAAAAATTTTATCAAAAAAAAAAAAACATGAAAAAAACATCGAGGTTCTGTAAGGATTTAGCAGAAAATAATACATTTATTTTCAAAAAAACACTAACCCAAACCTTGAAGTCTTTAACCAATTATAAAAAACACATACCCATAAAATATAACTATAATCTTAATTAAATGGAGAAATTGTAGTCGATGGCCTCACGTCGAGGGAATAATGTTGATGTCAAAACAGACAAGTGACTTGATTTTACTTGGTGCTTCAAATCTTCAACATATGACTGACTATCTTAGTAAGGCTTTGGCAGTATATACATTTTTTTTTGTCAACTTTACTTTTATAATTGGATCGACAAACCCGATTCATAGCCAAATTTCATATCATAAAATTCCTCTATTTTTCCTTCTCCTTACATCAGGGAAGAATCGAACCATGGTGCCTGAAAATTTGTAAAATGATCACTACCACTGAGTCACATGTTCGCGGCGCTTTGACAATAGTTTAGGAAAAATATATATAGTTTTTGGATTATAGATTTTTTTTCCTTCTAATTAATTTTTAAGTTTTAGTAATTTTTTACAGAAAGTTTTGAATTCTAAGTTGTTAAGTTTGGGGTTTTATACATACTAGTATACAGATTTGTGCCTTGTACATGCTAAATCGTTAAGGATGATATTTTATATTTCTTACAACTAATTAATATTATAATGTATAAGTAAAATCTGTTTCGAAAGTAAAAAAAAAAACTAAATAAATAATTGTGTGAGTAGATATGTTATGTTTTTTTTCTAACTTATTTTCTATTTTAAAACATGAAAGAAAAATGTTACGTAACTTAATGACAAAATAGATTATGTTTTTAAATCCAAAGTTTATATGAACACAACAATTTTTCCAAGAGTTGAGAGCAACTTTTTTTTTACCAAAGGAAGAGAAGTGAAAACATTTTTTTAGCAAATGATTCATTTTTGAAAATAACAAGAAAAGTCAAAAGTGTAGGTAGAGATGGAGGAAACTTCTTTTCAAATTTTATTAAATTTTTTTTTCATTATTTTGTTTGGTTTTTTCTTAAATAAAAGATATTTAGAAAACAAACTAGAGGTGGTGAACATGGTAAAGTTTTTTGCTCGAACTTTAAAAAAAATAATTTTTGTTTGTTTTTCTTTTTAAATAAAAGTTTATTTAGAGAAAACTGAAAAATCATTTTTTGGGTCTTATGCTACATGTCAAATGGAGAAGGTTATACCGATTTTGGAAATCAATTGTAAATTATTATATAAAGAGGTTTTCATTGAATAAGTTTTTGTTTTCTAGTTTGTAATTTTTATTTTTATTTTTTTGATAATCAAGTTTGTAATTCTGTGTTGTACCTATTTTAATATGTGTATATTACTGAATCAAATATCTAAAATTTTATCAATAAAATCATCAAAAATTCTGGGTAGTAGTTTTTCTTACAAACTATAAAAAGATGCACATAGGTTTATGAATATGACCAATAAGAGGTTACTCATTTATATAACATTGATGAATGGTTTTGAAGTGAAATTGAAGTGAACTTCTATATATAACATTTCTTCAAAAGAGAGAAGATTGTTATGAATCTCTCCATGCTGAAAAAGTGTGATTGAAGTCATATCTACCAAATGGAAGAAGTTAAAATCAGGGTTATCTCCACCTAAGTGGAAATGGATATAACGTACAATTTCAATTTAGGACACAACCATAATATTACTCTTGGTACAAATATCAAATCATTGAGAACAAAGTTGGTGCATGTGGCATTTAGTTTAGTGGTATGTGGTAAGTTTACTAAAAGCATGCACACTTGCATATCCAAGGATCGAGTCTCACTGCATACATTATGTAGAAACTTAGCTAATGGACCAGCCAATTGTGGCTAATGTTAACAAAAAAAAGAGAACACATGAGTTGGTGGACTCGAGATTTGTCCCAATCCACAAAGGGGTTTATGGATTAGGCCTGAAATAAAAACCCACTAGACTGAAAGCTAAGGTTTAAAAGAGTGCCCACTAGACTGAAAGCTAGGGTTTAAAAGAGTGAAGAATGGTGTTGGTTGGAGATTTGGTGCTCTATTAACTGGTGAAGTTCAATAATTTCTCTCCAATCATATGTACATTATGAACCCAAGAAATTTCATAAAATTTCAAAAATTGAGAATTGTTGTTATGGCCTAGCCATATTAGGTAGTACACATATCGTGGTAGTGGTTATAGAGTATGCACAGATTAGACAATTTATGAATATAAATTAAATAAAGAACAAATTACTTATATGGTGCATGAAAATAAGTTAATTACTTATATGGTGTGTTTTATATTTGAAGATTTGAGAGAAAGGGGAAAAGTCTTAAAAAGTTAATGATTTTCGTTTAATTACAATTGTGCCATTAAAAAAACAAAAGACAAAACCCTATTTTTTCTTCTCCTCTCCTCTTCCATTGTTTCACTTTTTTCTCCTCTCCGCCCCTCCTCTCCTCTTCTCCTCTCTTCTTCCACCTTAAACATCTTTTCTTCTCTTATTTGCTTTGCGTGGTCCTCGTCTCCTCTTTTCTTCTTAACTTCTCTTCTTTTCTTTGCTTTGTCGTTTATCTTCAACTGTGGTACTCGTCTCTCTCTCTCGACATTGTAAGTCTCTCTCTCCTTACTCTCTCTTATTCGTTGTCCCTTTCTTAGGGTTTGCAACGATGAACTCGGATTTTGAACTCGTTTCTTACGGTTTGCAACTCGGATCTCGAGTTTTGTTAGTATAATTTGAGGATTTTGGTTGTAATCTTAGAATTTAGGTTGTAGTTTTAGAATCTAGGTTGTTTAGTATTTGTTAGACGTTGTTTGAATTAGTAGACTTTGCATTTGTTTTGGCGTATTTGTTTATGCATGGTAGACTTTGAATGAATTTTGTACTCTAACTGTTTATAAGTGTAGGAGACTTTGAATTAGGTTGGTAGACGTTGTTTAAGTGTTGTAGACTAGTTTGGTAGATTTAATAGATAGTTTAGTAGACTTTGCAGATTGTTTGATAGACTTCAATGATTGTTTTGGTAGACTATATTTATAGTTGGTAAACTTTGTTTTTATTTTAATAGACTATGTACGTGGTTTGGTGTAATTTGAATCTGACTGTTTTACTTTGTACACAAGAAATCTTGTCCACATTTCGTAGTCTGATTATTTTGTGAATTTTAAATATTATTAGGTGTAAGGACGAGAAGAATCCAAGAGTCAAGCCATACAAGTTCACTACCCAAAAGATCAAAGACTTAGACTTAAAATTTAAACAAATCAAGCAGTCACTTGATGAATCTGTCAAGAGTTTGCAAGAGAAGGATTTATTGCATCAAAAGAAGGATTTAAGCTCTTAAAAAAAAGATTTAAGCTCTTAAAGTACAATGAAGATGGATTTAAGCTCTTAAAGTACAATGAAATTACTACTTAGGTATTTGGAACTCGTTAATGTCATGTGATTGAATTTATAATTGAAAGAACAAGCGTACTGCTAAAATGTAATTTTAACAAATTCACTACGAGAAAAAAATCAACTACATGAGGAAATAAAGTTGCATGATTTACAAGCCAACTAACAAAATTACAAGGGAGGTCTGCATATGAAGTCTATCCTAATATCTACTAGGGTAAATCATCAAAGTTAACCAAATTATCTTGAAGGACTTATAAGTCTACCACACTTAAACCAACAGTCTACCAAACAAGAAATGTCATCCTCAATTTGAGACATTGCTATGTGTGTTTTCAAAGTCCACTACACTCTATTATGAAGGCCTTAAAAGTCTACTATACATCAATTGACAGTTCTCAATTAGACACTCTACAGTCTACCAAATTGGCTAATAAACTCTACCAACGTTTACCATGAATGACTTCCAAGTCTACTACACGTCAACCGTTAGTCTACTAAACAAGACATTTCTCTTATAAATAGACTACTTCATACTCTACCAAGGTATCTAGTCTAGGCGTGCAATCTCTACCATGAATGACTACAAAGTCAACCGCACTTCAACTGATAGTCTACTAAGCTTAGAAATTTCTTCCTCAATTGAAGTGTGGTAGACTTTGTAGTCCTTCATGGTAGAGATCGCAAGCCTAAACAAGCTACCTTGGTAGAGTATGGAGTATTTTATTTCTAAGAGAAATGTCTTGTTTAGTAGACTAATGGTTGACGTGTAGTAGACTTAGAAGTCCTTCATGGTAAATGTTGGTAGAGTTTATTAGTCAGTTTGGTTAACTGTAGAGTATCCACTGTCAGTTGATGTGGAGTTGACTTTTAAGGCCTTCAGAATAGAGTGTGGTGGACTTTGAAGACACTTATGGTGGACTTTGTATACGCCTATAAGTCAATGTGGTGGACCTTTAAATCAAACATTTGGATAGTTTAGTAGACTTTAATGATTTAACCTAGTAGACTTTGAAGTCTTTCATGGTAGAGATGATATGAAAGTCAAATTGAACATTATAATAGTTTGGTAGACTTTGAAGACCTTCATGGTATACTTAGGTAAAGTTAACAAACCCTGCATGGTAGACTTAAAAGTATTGATTTGAAGATGAAATTTATAAGTTTGGTAGACTATCGGTTGAAGTATGATAGAATTTATTATCCTTCATGGTAGAGTATGGAGTAGTCTATTTCGAAGTAAAATGTCTGATTTGGTAGACTATTGGTTGACGTATGGTAGACTTGAAAGTCCTTCATTGTGGAGTTTGGTAGAGTTGACAAGCCACTATGGTAGACTTTAGACTCTCGATTTGAGGATGAAATTTCTTGTTTAATAGACTGTCGGTTGAAGTGTGGTAGACTTTAAAGTCCTTCATGGTGGAGTTTATATGGAATCTTGGTTGCACACGTTATAGATGAAGTTACATGTAAAGTCATATTATCTAAAGATAAATCTTGGATGTTATTATTTATCCTTTTCAGGGTTCTTTGCCACCTTAAATGCAAGTAAAAGAGTGTGTTTGGCCTAATTTTGAGTCTTAAGATTGTAACACTCTCATCTCTCAGAATATAAAGGTGTGCATCAAACCTGTGTTGAAACTGAAATTGTGGTATTAATGTAAGCCTACAATTATACAAACCATGATTTGGTTCTAAAATCAAAATATACAACTAAAAAAGTGACAACAATGTTCTAGCTTTTCTCTCATTTTCATGATGACATTTTTAGACCTTAGAGGTCAAACGCATAAGAACAAAGAAATTAGTAACCAACATAGACGGCGACATTCACTATGTAGCAATCTTTGTTTTTATCACCCATTTCTTCAACTAGAACACCGCTTAAGCAGATAAGTCCTTCATCTACAATCTCCACGTCAACAATCCTCCTACTTTATAGAGAAAAACAATAAGAATGTCAATACAAACATCACAAGACTAATCTAACTCCAAGATTAAGAATGTCAATCCAAACATCAACACTTCTATGAATATAGACTTAACCATGAAGAGAAATTTGTCGTGTTATGATTTCCAATCCACCACCATTTTGATGATTCCATCACCATCTTTAACTCTTCTTAAAGCTTTCCCAACTCAAATTACAAAACAAAAACAACTTCTTCAGTTACCTTCCAAAACTAAATCAAAGACGCACTCTATACATCATCACAATTCATAAACAGAGAATTAGGTATTAACCAACCTCAGCGATGACAGCGAAGATAAACGGCGAAGAGAACCAGAGACGAGAAGAAGCAGAGATGAGGAGACGCAGAGACGAGTACAAGCAGAGACGAAGAGAAGCAGAGAGGAGAAGAAGAGGAGAAGAAGAAAGGAGAAGAAGAGAAGAACATAGACGAGAAGAAACAATGGACTTTTAGAAACCCTAAACGAAGAAGAAAGGGGAAGAAAGAAGAAAAAGTTTCTTTTAGAATATTTTTTGTGTGGCAAATTTGTAATTAAATTGAAACCCAACTTTTTTTTTATCACTTTTTCCATTTCACAAAAATTTTCAAACATATTATGCACTATTTTATTAATTATTGTATTTTTATGCACCATATAAATAATTAGTTCTTATAATATATATCATGGTAAAAACCATTCATTTCATTCTTTAATTCCTCTTCTACATATATTAATGGAGTTATATTTCAAGAAAATAATGGAGGAGAAAGCACGATGACAAGTTGACAACATTTATTTTACCAAAAAAAAAGTTGACAACATTTATATAAACCAAAAATGTTTTATTTTTTAATATTTCTGAAACACATTATTTTTTGGTTACGTAAAATATATGAATTTAAATTATAAAAAGAAATTACTTGTTGATCAAGTCGTAAAATATTCACATTTGTCAACGTACCCAAATTTGAAAATAAAAAGTAATATAGTTTTGCATGACCAAAAAGGTATCCTTGACGAATTTCCCGTTAGAGAATTACTCTTCCTCCATGGGCACCATTTATTAGGAAATGATACAAAACTCAGGTTATATTTGTTTTATGGTCTTTGGCAGCCGCCACCAAATATTTGAATTTTGTTTTGCAAACGCTAGCGATCAACCACTCATTTTTCAACAAAAAAAATTGTTTTATAAATATAAAAAAAAACTACAAATATTTATAACCACTAGTAAAAAAAAGGGCTATACCCACGAAAAAGCCACAAAAATTTTCGTGGGTATAGCCCAAAAGCCACAAAATGTCACGAAAAACCACAATGAACAGTAATAATATACCTACGAAAATTTTTGTGGCTTTTCGTAGGTTATTTCGTGGGTTTTTCGAATTTTTTTGAATTTTTCCAAGAGAAAAAAAAAATTTCCGACCCAACTCGACCCGACCCGATTTTTTGGTTCAGTTATTTCGGACCGGTTTTCTACTAACCGAATAACCTGATTACCGATCGACTCGACCCGACCCGAATTCCCACCCCTAAGTTATATGCAGTGTGTTGTAGTTGTGTTTTTAATTTTAAAGTTTGGAAGTACGTTGTAATATTTATTAATATAGCTTGCTGTGTTCTACTAAAAAATTGTGTCGTGATGTTTAAAACATTTTTCTTATAGAATACATAATTACTGGTACATCAATATAAAAAAGTCACATGAAATAAAAATTCGATGACCGTATTTAAAAAATAAACTATCTTAAATAATTACGAACATCCATTACTAATGATATATATTAGTAATGGTATTGCTTACCAAGAATTGTCCCTAGTTCCGCTGGTAACGTCCCTGTAATGATTCACAAGGGGTCCCGAGTTCGAATCTCAAATTGCCAAAAAGAAGGGATTAAAAGCACCATTTGAGACCCGAGTTTGAATTCCTGTGGATGCGAAAAAATGAATATATAATTACCCACGAAAATTTTGGTGGGTTTTAGTGGGTGTAGTCACGAAATACCCACGAAATTTTTACCCACGACGTCATATCCACGAATTTTTTTCACGGGTATTTGCCTTTTTTTTACTAATGAACATAAAATTTGTATGTTAACTTAAATAATAAAATATTAATACTTATTAAGCAAAAAAAATTCAAACATAATTTAATGTAACAAAAGTTTTTAACAGAAAGTAACATAACAAAAATTTCACAAATAAAACACATAAATTTTTTTAATAAGGTAGTCAGCGTCCTCTGCCAATTTCAGTACTTGTAAGTATGTCTACTTAGAGTTTATAAAAATAAAAATTACTAGGTTATTATTTAAAAATAATAAAATATTTTTTAAAACAATTACTTTTAGCTAGAGTTTGAAAAGTACGTACTTAAAAACAATAGCCTGTTAGATCCGGTCATACATTATAGATGGTGTAATATTATCTTGGTGATAACTCTAATCAATAAAAGACTAACTAAAAGGATTGGTGATGGGAAATCAATTTCAACCTAGAAGAACCCATTGATATTAGCTCACATTCCCATTTTAGCTACATGTATAAGACCAAATCTATATGGAATTAACGGTAGACCAACTGATATATTCGAGAACTAGAAATCGGAAGGTGTTGATAAGACAATTGGTTGCGCCATGCATAACTATTTGGTTTGACACTTTTCTAAATCAGGAAGATATTTAGTAAAATCAGGTTATTGAATGGCAAAATAATATTTGATTATTTGATATGGGCAGTTACAAATGTAATAAGGTATTATTTTATGTGACAAACATTACAGGGTAATTTACATGTATACGGAAAGTAATTATAAATGATAACGTAAAAATTTAATCGTATATTATAGGTTAGAGTTTATGTTTGTATACTTTTATTCATATACTAAATATTTGAAAAATCGAATAAGTTAAACCAGAAATAATGTTGAACACCTATATTCATGAAAATTGGTAAATTTTAGGGTATTTATAAAAAATCATTTAAAATATCAAATAATTTATTTAATAACATTATAACACACTATTGGACATATGCAAAATTAGAAAAAAAAAATTATGTTCGTCCTAAATATACAAATTATTTGAAGCTTTACTCTTCTTTTTTTGGTAAAGAAAGTACTTCATTAAATAAAATTAAACATGGTAGTTGGGTACAATGCTTTTAGCGAGAGAATCGGTAAGAATATTCAATTCTCGCTTGATAAAATTGAAAGTGATGAAATCGAAAGATAAGTTTGATGTCTCCGACGATGGTGCAGATTTCGATTGAGACTTCATTGGATTTGATCGCCTTGATCAAGACCTGCGAATCTGAGAGTACATCGGCCACAAGGAACCCCTCTGACAGAGTGTGACGGATTGCTTCTCTTATAGCTATAGCTTCGGCGATGAGAGCCGATTTGATGAAGGTTTCTGGCTGAGCTTGTTGGAGGAGACAGTCTCCCTCCTTTGATGTTAAGATCCATCTGATTCCAGCTGAATTTGAATCAGATCTCTAAACAGCGTCAGTGTACAACTTTGGGTTCTCCGATTCCGTCATCGGGATGTAGGTCATAGCGGAGATGTCTTGGTTGGACTAGCAGGTTGTATAAACTGCCACTCCTTTGCATCGATTAAGGCTTTTGTTATAATGTCCATTTTTGAATATTCTATGGTTTTGAATCTCATGTGGTTTCTTGCTTTCCACAGGGACCATAGGATCCATGGGATGATTGGACCTTGAAGATCTCTTATTGGTGGTAAGCAAATTCCTTTATTGCCCAATTCAATCAGTTTCTTGCAATCTATCCCTTCCATTAACTCCTCTGATAGAATGATGGGTAATAGATTCCAGATTTCTTTGGCTTTTGGGCAATCAATTAGGACGTGTTGAGTTGTTTCTACCTCACTTCAAATCTGGCAATCCGGGATCTGTATTACCTGTCGTTTCCATAGATTTTCACCGGTTGGTAGGACTTCTTTTAGTAGTTTCCATAAGAACACTTTAACCTTAGGTGATAGTTTTTGGGCCCAGATGTTCTTTGACCAGTTGAATTGATGCTCATAGCTTGTGTCATGATCACTTCTTGTCTGTCTTGTATAGTGGTAGCCTAATTTCGCCGAGTACACGCCTTTTTCATTTGCCATCCACACGTATTTATCTGCAACATTGCACACACTTGGATGTATACTTTGTATACTATCCGTTAGTTAAGGAAAGAAAGATTCAATTTTCTCCTTGTCCCAGATTGCTGTTCCAGGGATAAAGAGGTCATAGACTATCAAATTTGATTGATCTTCTTTTGCAGGTCCAATAGGTGTCATGTTTTCCTGAGTAGGTAGCCAAGGATCATACCACATTCGTGTGCTTTCACCATTTCCAATGACGATTCCTATGTTTTCTTTTAGTAGATCTCGACCTATTAAGACTTCTCTCCATCCGTGGGATGCATTTTGTGGTAAGTTATACTCCAAGAATTTTTCTTCATAGTTACACTCCAGGAATTTCCTTTTTTTACATACTTTCTCAACTTTACTCTTCTTAAAGGTTAACTTTTGTATTGCACCAAATAATTGATTATGATAATTAATTAAATTTGTTTTGGAAGCATTTATTCATATAGGATATCTTCACAACTTTTGGTATTCAATTGGAATGTCTCAGTCGCGTTAACTTGTATTTTAACTGTTAGATACAACTAATTTTTAAGTAATGTATATTAATGCATCTTATAATTAATTCTTACCTGTATCGAAAGTGAATGAACAACGTAACAGCTACCAGAACTGATTAAGACAGATGAAGACAAATATGCCACTATGATATACTAAGGTTTAATATTCATAGTCCAAAGGCGAAAAATTTGGCGTGAAAAACTTTGATGTCAAAGAAGAATTCAAGCAAAAATTTTGAGTTTAAAGCTTTATTAATTGATACAGGTTGAGTAGAGATAGTAAATTCCTTATAGATGGTTTTACGACTATCAGAAATTATATTTCGGTGGAAAAATCTGTAGAAATAAACATTTAATTTACTGCACCAAAACATTTTCGCTATTGAATCTATACTTATGAAAGATATATTTCTCTGTTAAACAAAGGAAGAAAAAGAACTTTAAATGGTTAGACTCACCACGAATAAAATGATAGTAGATTGCATTTTATAAAATCCAATTAAACCATAGATGTCCACTTCATACTTAGAGTATTCGATTTACAAAGAAAGAGAGTTGCCCAAAGTTATAATTAATATTCCCTTATGAATGATATTTATATTATATTCAAGTTGTTTTAAATCCTAAACAAATGATTGATTTCTTTAGACATGTTTGTACAATGGATTTGTATACAAAGTAGCTCTAATAAATAAAAAGTAATTATCTTCATAATATAGTTTAAACTAAGATTTTAGTTCAATATTATTTTGGTAGTTTTATTAATAGTTATTATATTTTTGTTACGTGTGTTTTATGAAGATAGTTTGCCAATCAAAATTTTTATTCAAAATATAGTGTTTTTCATAGAAAAAACAACACAATTGAAGTGATTGTTTAATTTTTGATCTGAAAGATAAGAAGCATTCTATATATATACTTTTTTTACCCAAAAAAAGAAAGAAAGAAAAGAAAGAAAAAAGTAAGTGAATTTATTTACAAAAAAATTTATATTAGTGCAAAATTGAAAACCGGAGAATGAGTCTTTTATGGTCGGTGAGAATTGATGCCTAAAATCATAAGAGTAGGCAAAACAGCCCCAAATATTAACAAAACCTAAAATGAATGATTAAAAGCAAAAACCTATTAAGATCAGCTAAGGACAGGTGGTCTAGTGGTGTTGTCACTTTATAAATCTTTAAGGTACCAAAGTTCGAACCCCCTACCTGCAATATAAAGGAGGGGATTAAAGGCCACTAGGCCAATTAACAAAAAAAAAATAGTTTTTAAGATCATATATATTCTCTTTCTCCATAATTAATTTCAACTAATTACTTGACCATGACAAATATTATTTTCTTGTGTCTCGTTTTATTAGATTTTTCAAGTAATTTTTTTGTCTCATTTTATAAGATGTTTTGTAAATTTTTCATATAAAATATAATGTGTTTCTATCTTGGAATTATTAAGATTCTTTCAGTATTTTTTATGATTGATCAAATTATATTAAGCTAAAATGTTAAATAATATTATTGGAAAGATTATAAAATTTTCTTATAAAGTGTGCATTCAACTAAAACATCTACTAAAATGGGACAGAATGAGTATCATATAATCTCTTTAACTTAAAATGTAAAAAAAAAAATCAGAATGAATCATAAAAATAAATAGAAAAACTCGTAAAATCAAATTTTGAAAAAATAAAAAAATCATGAAAAAATTTATTTTTCTATAATACATACATATAGTTTCTAATTTAGGTGTTGTTAGCATTGTGAACTAATTTTTTTATATCAAAAGCTCATAAATCAAAACTTTAAAATGTTAAAATTAAAAAAAAAATGGCAAAAAGATGCATTTAATTGATTATTCATTCTCTCTTTCATAATTGTTTAATATTTAGTTTGAGTCTCTCATGTTCACTATATTGTTATTTTCCAAAGGATTATCCAGAAAAGTCTTCTATGACACCAAAAACACAGATATTTTTTTTAACAATATATGTTTAAATTTGTTTTTGCGGAAAGTCTTTGATTTATTTATCATAATATACTTCTGAAGTTTAATTTTCACAAATTTTTTTTGCTTTCACATAAAATTTTGCTTTTTAGATGATCCTTCTAGAAGATAGATTAGGAGAACTCGACCAATCTTTCTAGTTACTTCTTTCTTTATTTCTATTTAACGGAATCCTTAGGAAAGCTTTGATCTGTTATTCATAACAATCTAATTTTCGTTGAGAGATTTGCGATTAAATTCCAAGATATTCAAAAAAATAAAAATAAAAAACGATTAAATTATGGAAGTAAATATTCTTGCATTTGTTGCTAACCCTTTTCGATCCGCTTAGCCTTATCCCCTTTAGGAGTATTTTAGTGATAAGTTTTATAGGAACTGGACGATCCTATTTGGTCAAGAAAATAATGACTTTGGGTTGTACCAAATTTGAAACCAAAAAGATTTATTTTTTGTCCCATAGGCCGATAGCCATGCACCATCTATGTCCGCGTTCCCGAAGGCACTCCTCTTTTTCAAGAGGATTCACGGTATGTCAAGTCCTGGTAAGGTTTTCACCAACGAATATTTACTCTTTCAATATCCATTTAAGTTTGATGTTTATTCCACGAGGTCTCAGAATAAAAATCAGAATAGATAATAAAGGGATCGATGAAAGACTAATCTGATTTCTCTTTCCCGGCAGCCCAAGGTTAAAAGAGAATACTTGGACTAAAAATACAATCCGTTTCTGAATGAGTGATTCGCAGTTCGCGGGCAAAAACCGCGATCACTCAAATAAATGTTGTAATTCACGAAACAGGGGTATTCTATGTTATATGGACTTGTCTGTAATTATTGAAAACAGAGATATTATACATAGCGTGACTATTCCACCCGGCACGGCTGAACCATCTACGATGGGGAGAGCGAATGCACATGGAAGAAGCTTACAGAAGAGAATACATTCTCGTATCATTTTTTTTGTAGAAAGCTCGACCTGCCAAGTAAAAAGTATAGAAAAATTAGTTCATAAGGACCTCTTACCCACTAAAAAAATTTAATTTTAATAAATCAAGAGATTTTATCATGAATACAATGTACTCTATGGATAGAGGAATACAAAGAGTTGAACATAGTAAAATAAGAAATTGAAAGATTTTGTTGAAATTGTTCCTTTAGAAATTTTTTGAAAAGCTAATTTCTAGTATCTCTTAGTGTCAGTGTCGACCTATCAGAGTGCTTTCGCTGTTGGTGTTCTTTTCGAAGGACTTGAACCCAAAGACAAAACCCTAAATGCTCTTTATCCTGTTTTTTCATTTATATGATTAAAAAAAATGATAAATTCATTATATATGGTAATTCTTCTAATATAAAATTTGGATATCCGGAACTTACGATTTTTGAAAAAAGGGAGGTTATGTAATATAACCCCTGCTAAAATGGTCCGCAGAGAAGTTTATATGATTAGGTCTCATCCGATCTAAAAATTCTTACTTTTTTGAATAATAAAAAATAAAGAAGCCATTACAATTGCTGGAAAGACTAGGCCTACTTCATCGTAACCATTAGAGGTGACGAAATTAGTAATATTATCCGTGAACGTATTGAGCAATATGAAATTCATACCATATTCCAGCCAAATATAATGTCTGGCTTTTTTCTGTAGATATATATAATTTAACACAAAATATTATATATTTAATCTATAAAATGTGACCACGCATAATGTTCGACCATTATTAGAAGATTTCGAAATTTTATGTTTACAAAGATACAGATGGGAATTCTCTCGATGACGACTGTATTCATTTATTAATTGTTATAGATATATATACATATAATCATGTACTGAAAGGAAAAGTCAAATTGACTCAGTATGGATTATTAAAGAATTAAATGAACAAAAATAAATAAGTGAATAGACTTGATTAAAGCTCCCCACGTGCTTGTAGACTGTAAATGTACAAACAAGTGCATGTATGTATATTCAATTATATATTTATGGCCTATTAATTTGTCGAAAGTCATAACCATAAACCCCCAAAACTTCCTTGATTTACTTCATTTATTTTTTCTGCTCAAAATTGGATACATAATTAAAACTCGAAATCTTATTATACTTGATTCACAATTATCTGGAATTAAACTGCAGAAATGGATATTAACCTTTTTATCAAACTTTTTTCTCCACTGATAATTTATTTTTATATTGTTTTTGTGTTAAATAAAATTCTATTATTTAGGTTTAAAGACAAGTATTCTGAAATACAATGGTATGGACAACTAGGGTATTTATTTGGTGGCGGGAACACCAACGAATTGTATTTGTCAATTTATCATAATAATATCTAATTTAGGCATATAAAATTTACAAAATTAACAAGTGGTATAAATAATTTAGTTGTTTTATTATTGCTCTCAATAATTTAGTTGCACCTCTTTATGCAACTACAATAATAATTGTTCGATATTTTAAAATTTGTGAAATCTTTTTAAGTTATAAAACGATTCTTTGAGTTTTAATTATCATCAAAATATTCTTTGCAACACATATTTTACAATTTAAAAAAAATTTCTTAAATCTCAAAAGATATCAAACGCAAAAGGAAATAGATAAAACTTTTTTTTATTAATATTCAAAAACTTAAGAATCAAGTCATAAATAATCTATTTATATATTTTTTTCCAACGTAACTCATTATATTAAACGATATAATCTATTTATATATAAAGTGAAGAAAAAAAAATCTGTATATTTTTAAAATTGAAATCCTAATAAATATTCTATAAACAGTACAATATCAACTATTATTAGTATAAAATATTTAATAACTATGGCATTCGATCAAAGTTTTCATTTTTGGCCAAACTCACAAAATATTTTGAATATTATTTTATTAAAACACGGATCTCCAATTTTATTTTCTTTCCAAAATTTTGTCCAATATATAATTATTTATTCAACTAATTTCGATTATGCCATTATTTTTATTTTTTAAAAAATAAATTAAACCAACACATAAAATGACCAAAATATTTATACAATCTCACTTATTTACCAAAATGACATCTTCTTCAATTCTCCCACCCTCCAAAATTTTGTCCAATATATCATTATTTATTCAACTAATTTCGATTATGCCATTATTTTTATTTTTTTAAAAATAAATTAAACCAACACATAAAATGACCAAAATATTTATACAATCTCACTTATTTACCAAAATGACATCTTCTTCAATTCTCCCACCCACCATTAACAACAACAAAAAAGTCTAAATGCACATTTATCTACCCATTTTCGACATCTTAATGTTCATTCCTCATCTTCAACCACATTATCTTTCATTTTCTCTTCATTTATATCCATAAAACTATATAATTTTCATTTTAACTTTTCCAAATTCTTAAAGGTTAAAACTTTCGGTGCTTTTAGAAGTTAAGAGTAAGGATTTATGGTTTAGTTCGATATTCTAGACATTTAAATAAGGTAAATAGAATCCTAACTCAGATATAGCTAATTTTAGCATAATTTCAAAATTTTGCAGAGAGTAGACTTCACGTGAAGTCTGCTAGTCAACACATGAGTTAATTTTGCATTTAACCATTTTTTGGATTCGGAGAGTAGACTTCATGTGAAGTCTGCTAAAATCTGAGTCAGTTTTGTAATTGACTAAAAATTTGACTTTTACCTAGATTTCAGATGAAGTCTGCAAAAAACTCACAGACAAGTCTACGTTTCTTAGAGAGGTTATTTTTGAAATTGACCAACATTATGGTTATTTGATGAAAAAAATCTGAAAATTTGTGTGAAAACGCAGATTTCACATGAAGTTTTCTTAAATTCTGCAAACTTCACATGAAGTCTACGTTAGATACTAAGTAATGGACCCTACGTATCATTTCTACAAATTTAATTATTTATAAAATAAAGTAGACTTCAATTGAAGTCTACTTCAACTACGTTGCAAACTTCACGTGTAGACTTCTGTACTAAAGTCAAACTTAGTCAATTGCAGAAATAACTTCTGTTTTCCAGAGCAGACTTCACATGAAGTCTGCGATATAATGTGAAATATACAATTTTCATCGTAAACTAAGTAGAATTCGGGTGAAGTCTACTAAATTTTTTTAATATTCTGGGTAATTGCAAATCTAACCTCCTGAAAAAATAGATTTCACATGAAGTTTGTGCCAAAAAAACAACATTCGGTCAATTGCAAAAATAACCTAATGAAGTCTGTGCGTGTAAATAGTAGACTTCAAATGAAGTCTTCTTTTGTTAAAGTATACTTCAAATGAAGTCTACTTTTTACACCCGCAGACTTCACGTGTAGACTTCATGTGAAGTCTACAATGTTAATTTTGTAAAAATATATTTAAAGCATGTTTTATTTTATTTTATTTTTTTTGTATTTTTCTTATGTGTTTGATACTTTGTTTGCTTCTGTACAATTTTAACATGATTATATATTATAGTTAAGTCTGTGTAAATTTTAGAAGTGATATAAGTAGTTAGATCATTCGAAGTAGACTTCATGTGAAGTCTGCTATGTAAATTATGTATAATGCATTAAAAGCATGTTTAAATTTTTCTTATGATTTTTATGTAGTTTTTCTATCTGTGTTTGATATTGTATTTGTTATGTCCAAGTTTAACATGTTTATATATTATAGTTATGGTTGTATAAATTTTATAAATAATCTATGTAGTTAGCTCATTGAAAGTAGACTTTAGATGAAGTATGCGTCAGTGTTAGACCTCATGTGTATAACTTAGTAATTTACAAGTTTTTTTGTAAGTATTTGTGAAGTATTGCTAATCCTAGAGTTTTTCATTTCCTTACAACTTTAATTTTTGGCATATGAATTATAAATCATGCAATTTTATATGTTCTTACCATAAATTGTGAAAAGAAACACTTCAATACATTAGTCTATGTTATCTTTAGTTCAACATTAAATTTAGACTATTCAACATAAAGAATTTAAAACTCGAATAGAAATATGTGATTTACTTGCAAAATCCTTTTGTCTACAACACAAATCAGCAAATGAAATGTACAAACTATGTGCATAATTAACCACTCAAATATAATAAAAAAACTATACTTAATTAGCAAATCACATGATAATCGTTAAGTAAACAAAAAAAAGTATGGGCCATTATCATCTTCTTCGTCTCTTGTCATTTAGGAAACTTTCACGAAAATTTTGGCTCGTTCATCTAAGTATGAGATTCTGCAAACATAAATGAAAGAAAATTAAGTTTATTAAGTACTATAATGAAATCAATAATACTACAGTAAATCTAAAAATAAGTCTGGAAAAGAAATCTGCTTAAAAAATCTACTTAAGAAATCTTCTTAAGAAGTTTGCTTAAGAAGTATTCTTAAGAAGTTTTATTAAAAAGTATTTTTAAGAAGTCTGCTTAAAAGAACCAACGAAAATACTTAATAAAAATGTAATCTTTAACGACAAAAGATAAAAAAAAAATCGATTCTTACACAATATTTTTAATAAAAATATAAACTTTAATAAGAAAATGTCAAAAAATCAAAACTTTCACATAATATTCATTAGAAATGTAAAACTTATACAATAAAAAATTATTTTTTCTTATGAAAGTCATTAAAATTGTAATCATTAACTAGAAAAAATCAAGTTTTCAGAGAAAATACAACTTTTTTTATAGAAAAAAACTAAAATACTAAGTTTTCCTTAACAAATCATATCAGAAAGATTACATCTTTAACTAGAAAAGACTAAAAAATAAAAAATTTCACAAGATCTCATTTCAAAAATAAATCTTTAACTAGAAAAAAAAATCAAAATTGCACACAAATATCATTACAAATGAAATCTTTCACTAGAAAAATTCAAAAAAGATTAGATCTTTCATATCATATTCATGTAAAATGTAATTTTTAACTAGAAAAGTTAAAAAAAAATTGAATTTTTCACAAGATCTCATTTTAAAAACAAATCTTTAACTGAAAAGCAGAAAAAAATTAAACTTTCACACAAGTTTCATTAAAAATGAAATCTTTCACAAGAAAAGTTCAAAAAATTAGATCTTTCACATAATATTCATTAAAATGTAATGTTTAACTATAGAATATAAAAAAATCAATTTTTTCACAAGATCTCCTTTAAAAATCAGATATTTAACTAAAAAAAAAATCAAACTTTCACACAAGTTTCATTAAAAATGAAATCTTTCCAAAGAAAAGTTCAAAAAATTAGATCTTCCTTATAATATTCATTAAAAATGTAATCTTTAACTATAGAATATAAAAAAATCAAAATTTTCACAAGATGTCCTTTAAAAATCAGAAATTTAACTAACAAACCAAAAAAAATCAATGCTTTAACAAGAAAGAAAAAAAACTCAACATTTTCCAAAAAAAATCTAACTTTTTCAGTTCTGAACCGGAGAAGAAATGATGAGTGTTGGCTAGAGACAGGAGGCTTTTGCGGCTGGAGGCTTCCGGTGGATCATGCAAAAAAAGGCGAAAATTGTGAGAAGAAGAGTGAAAAAATCTTAGATCATGAGGAGGGAGAGAAAAGTTCGGAGTTCTTACACTTTGTCCAGAATAAGACATAACACGTTGGCTGGAAAAGAGACAAAAAGTTGCTAGGGTTACTTTCTTCTTCTAAAAATTGTTTTTATATGTAGGTTAACTTTTTGGTTCAAATTTTGGTTAATTTTGGTTTAGAACAACCCAATTTAATTTCAATTTTAATTTCGGAGGAGCAGATTGGGGTGAAGTCTGCATCGTGTAGACTTCACTTGAAGTCTGCACTAACCCCTAAACATTGTAGCTTCGAAAGTAGACTTTACATGAAGTCTGCTTTGAAAGTAGACTACACATGAAGTTTACTCCTGTAAATCGTAGACTTCACATAAAGTCTGCACTAAACCCTAAACCACAAACACTAAATTCTAAACCGTAAACCAAATATTAATACGCAAATGTTAGACTAAAAACTTATACTTTCTAAATACATGCACAAGTTAATTCTTTTATTCCATTTATATATTTCAAATACAAAATTTACAAATCCCACATAATTACCATTTTATATTGCTAAACCATAAAGCATTACATAGTTTGTTTATGAACTTTGTGGTTTGATCTTTGTTGATTTTATTTTTAATACTTCATAATTGTTTATTATTAGATTTTGTAATCAAAATTATAAGCATATAATAATAATAATTATTTTAATTTTAAATTAAATATATAATTATGGAGCAGACTTCACGTGAAGTCTTCTCCTGGAACTAGTAGACTTCACGTGAAGTCTACTCTAACCCCTAAACCCTATACCCTAAATTCTAAACCGTAAATTCTAGATCGCAAGCCAAATATTTTCTCTATAATACGCAAATGTTAGACCAAAAACTATACTTTCTAAATATATGCATAATTTAACTATTTTCTTCTATTCTACATTTCAAATACAAAATTTACAAATTTTACATGATTACCATCTTTTATTACCCTAAACCTTAAACAATTACATAGTTGGTTTATGAACTTTGTGGTTTGATCTTTGTTGATTTTACTTGACCATATTTTAGCGAAATTTTATTTTTTAATACTTCATAATTGTTTATTATTAGATTTTGTAATCGAATTTATAAGCATATAATAATAATTACGATTTTAATTTTAAATTATATATATAATTAAGGAGCAGACTTCACATGAAGTCTTCTTGTATAAAAAGTAGACTTCATGTGAAGTCTGCAATATCTAACGAATGATATAAATGTAATTGCGTTTCTAAATTTTTTTGTTTGGTCATTAAAAGTAAAATTATAAATTCATTACTCTCATGGATTACTTTTGGAGATGAATTCAATTGAAATTTATCTTTACATTTAAAATAAAATTTTGAGTCATATTTGTCATTTTCTCTTTTATTATCTACCGGTCTACCAGAAACTGAATAGTATTATTTTACAAATAATATTAAATAGATGTGATAAGTGTTTACCAAGCAGATATTGTAGATAATATTAGTGAGTTGAGTATCAATCTTTGTCACTATTAATTTGGTATCTCTAATTTCCATTGCATGAATATATATAAATTGTAATTGACGACAATTGCTTCAATGAATCAAATTACTAAAAGCAATGAATGAATGAAATTTGGACAAAGTCATTGTGCTTGACTATTTAATGTCGCCTCTTTCAGTTTATGATACGAGTCTTCGAGTCCGATCTCTCATGGAAGTCAACGTAGAAGACTCGTAATTATTTTCTTTTGTGTTTAAATTATGTTTCAAGCAGCCTCGTTGACTACATAAATTTATAGATATTTCGTCGTTATCTATCAAACAACCATCTTTTCAATAATCTTAATTCTTATCATTCTATCTTAACCATAATGTGTAAAAGTCAAATAACAATTGATGACTTTAAATTTGTTTTTATAAGTTTGATATGTGTAACTGTAGAAGTTATAATCTATAATTGCTGCTAAGTCACTTAAAAATTTTGGGATTGTAGACGTCTTGTTCCATAATTCGAGTATTAGCTATAAAAAAAATGTATACCAACAATTGTAAAATCTTGTGGATGCTAAACTAAGAATTATTTTCTTTTACTGAATTTGTAGGCTAAGTTATGATTTTATACTTGCTACAATTTTTTTACCAAGTTTAGTAATCCGTTTGGACAAGGTCATCCCAATTTTCTTATGGCAGATTCTATATCGATTAACTCTGTTAGAGTTAGGTTTTTGAGAATTGGAAACTGTTAAAAATTGTTGATGATAACTGATATAAAAAATATATGTCGGAATTATATCAGTGTGACGGATTCCCCGACATCTACATAGATATTATAAGGAAAAAAATTAAATAAATAATTTTAAAATCCCTATGAATTATAACATCTAAAATCTCATAGATCTGAAAGATATTCTCATATTATGCAAATAAGTCACTAGTTCCTTCCTACATTTTGTGTTTGCAAAGAAACATGCGTCGAGCTAATAAACAAAAAAAATGTAATTTACATATATGAGAACATAACCGCTTAGAGATTTAGCAATTATAAAATACACACAAAATTAAAATTTTCAAATACAACATGTTAAATCGATTTACATAAATCCCTACTCGACTTAAAAACAACCATGATGTACATAAGAGTTTTGTTTGTCCGGAATAGTAAAAACATAAACAAATAAGATAGGCTGTCAAAGAAAAAAAAAGAAAAAAGTTAAATATCACATAGTTATTTAAGTAAACATGTAAAAAAAAAGTGGTTGGCCCTCAAGGACAAACTATCCACGAGAAGCAGAATGAGTACTTGGGGCTTGGTTCAAGGTTGTGTGCTACGTGGTGAAAGAAATCAGACCTATGATCATTTATTTTTCGCCTGCCTTTACAGTTTTACAATGTAGATGGACTTTTGTGGCAGATTAATCGGTCAGGCCATTTCCCCGGACTAGCAAGATAGTATTATAACATATCTCCTTGGTTCTCACTATATAATAGTTCTCTTGGCATGCAACAGTTCATGGATGAGTATATAATCCAGCCGTTACTAAACGATATTTAAGATCGAAGGGAAATATATATATATATATATATATATATATATATATAATTATAGTATATCCGTTTTCAAACAAAAAGTATATATTTTAAGTTTCTTATAAGAAAAAAGGAACTAACGATATAAAGTGTAACAGAGACTAATATCATAGGGATCATTCATTTCATATAGTACCATAATTAAAACCAAAAAAAATATTCACGGCTATAGCTCAAGCACTATCCTATTTTTCTTTCTTTTTTGTTGTCGATATTAATTAAAAATATTCATCTTTGTCAGTCTATTTTTGTTTTATTTGTTAATCGATAGTCAAGAAACACATTAGCCCCTTGAAAATATTAAAAGGGATTATTATAGAATGAAGAAAATTTTGTAATCAATCATGTGTTAGAATATTTTGAGAGGATCTTATAAAAAATTATTATTTTATATAATTTTGAATGATTTTACCTTTATCTCTTTCTTCTAAATTTTTCTTTTCTTTCTTATTTTTCAAAATTTTCAAATTTAAAGGATTTACTATTTGAAATTATCAAAACTATACCCTAAACCGTCTAAGAAATCTAAGGGAAAATATTAAAATTCTTTTTATTTCATCTTCTTCTTTTCCAATTTTTTGATTTTTTTTTCTTCTTCTCCAAATTTTCAAATTTAATGCATTTAATAATATATAAAATTATTAAAACTAAACCATAAATCTCTTAGGAAGCCTAAACCCAATAGAAAATATTAAAATTGAGAAATCATAGTTAAGAAAAAGTATATGAAAGAGATGAAGAAGATGAGGGCAAAATGAACTTTTCATAAGATTAGTGATGGTCTTTTTAAAAGAGTTATGAATAATGGTATTCTCATAAGAAATGAATTGTAATGATGACATTCCCATAATTGATTCATATTAAAATTTTGGTCTAACTCTCAGTATGAAGATCTATATTCTAATTTAGGTCTAACTCTGAGTGGGAAGAACTATATTCCAATTTATCATAACTATATCACCAAAGTGCATTTATCTTTTCGGTCACTTGTCCAAAAAACCTCCAAGGTTAAGCGTGCTTGAGCTAGAGTATTCAAAAGATGGGTGACCTTTCGGGAAATGATTTTCGGAACCGTTTGAGTGAGGACAAAACATGGGAAAAGATCATGTGGTGATTTTTAGGGTCAGTAAACAAGTCTGTAAAGCCTTCCGGACGTAGTGTACCAACCGTTCGACCGGTAAGGTGGGCCCACAGGCTGGTGAGGACGTGGGGCCCATTAATGTGGCAGTCGGGGCGTTACAAGTGGTATCATAGCCGAACCTAGACATATGTGGAGAAAAAAGGGCTCACACCATCGGGGGTGACGATCCTGGTACGCAACAAGGACGTTGCGATCTATTCATGGAGGTGAATTGTAACACCTCAATTTTAGGAAATATAATATATGGTGGTGTATGCAGAGAGATTTAAAAGAATTAATTTCGCCACCTGTATCACCAAAGTGCACTAATCTTTTCGGTCACTTGTCTAGAAAAAACTCTAGGGTTAAGCGTGCTTGAGCTGGAGTAGTCAAAGGATGGGTGACATTCTGGGAAGTGATTTTCGGAACCGTGTGAGTGAGGAGAAAACACGAGGAAAAATTATGTGGTGATTTGTAGAGTCCATAAACAAGTCTGTAAAGGCTCACGGACGCAACGTACCGACTGTTCTACCCGTAAGATAGGTCCACAGACCGATGAGAACATGAAACCTATTAAAATAGTGGTCGGGCGTTACAATATGTGTAATGAATTAAGTTAGGGTATATATATTTCCAGTAATAATAATTGTAATTACTACAAAAACTTACTTGTGTTGTAATTAATGTGATTCTGTTGAATAATTTTGGAAGTATTAATCTATTAACAATGTATTAGTTTGGAGGCAAGCTACTAATTTTAGATCTCTCTATCTAACCATCTTTTTTTGTCACTACTCTATCGAACCATCTTATGCAATGAAATTCCAATTTCCAGGTAATTCATCTATTACTTTTTATATGTTTTCCCATGTTCATATTTTATTTATTATGGTTGAATAATGACTAATGATAGGTTTGGATTATTAAAAGTAAACTGTCACACTAAGAAGTAGCCCTCACTCAGAAAATTTCACGAGCATCTCATTTCAAAATTATTTCATATATATAATTATGAAGACTACCTACTAGTGATATATCACTAAACTTAATCAGTAACTTTGTCAACACATAATTTATTGGATCGAAAAAACTTGATTTATAGTCTAAATTTTTCAACTAGAGTAAAGTAAAATTCGAACTCACTACATGATATCTAGCTAAATAAGAAACAAGCTAACTGGACCACATATTTCGTGAAATAGCACTCAATCAGTAACTTAATAATACAAAGTTAACATTTAATCAAAGTAGATTTGAATCCCTGACTAGTGCAATTAATCATGCAATTAATCAGGGCTGAAAAAAGTCGGAAAATTCCTAGTTATAGAAAGACGTATATTGAAATTATAAGATACATAAATAGTCATGTTTCCGGACAATATATATATTTATATATATAAATACACATAAATAACAATACACATGCACACACCTAACTTTTTTGGAGTGAGATGAATTTATTAAAATTAAGGTCTAGAGCAATAGAGAGAAGAGAAAGTGGGGACACACGCAGAAAGTGTGAACTAAAGAGGGTCGAGTAGTTTTGTAATTAAAGATTTTGATACGTAATTACTTACTTAAACCCACATTTTTCGAGTTGAGATAATTTTAGACAACTTCACACTCTCATTTTTGTGTGTGTCTTTACAAATTTCATTTATTCTTCTCGTCCTCACATTTCAACTATGTCTTTTACGACTCCTTCAACTACAAAACTATGTCGAAGTAGAGAATTACTGCATAACCACCCAAAGTTGTACTGCTTCAAGTCTCTTTTTTCTCTGTATAATATAAGCATTCATTTCAAACCAAACGATTTTTTATTCACTTAATGTTATGGATATATACTTTGAAAAATTCAACGGATATTTCAAGTTATTATACCAATCCATGCCTCACAAAAACTAATATTAAATAATATGTCGATTTTTTAAAAAATAAATAATAATAATAATATGTCAATTTTTGACTAACAAATCTATCCAGAAAATACATCGAGATCTTTTTAATTTGGTGATTACATATCCAACTAATAGTCCAGTTATCTGGAAGTGAACTCCATATCACTATATGTGGAGGTTAAGTAGGAGATTATATGAATGAATTTTGATTATATATCGGGTTTTGTCGATCTAATTAATAAAAAATAAAATATGTTGAAACTGTTTAATGGCTTAAACATCTAAAAATTGACTCTATCACATTGCATGTACAGGTTAAATAGAGGATTATAGAAATAAATTTAAGTTATAAGTTAGACATTGTTGATCCAGTTAGATAAAAAAAAACTGTCGAAACCATCTACAATAAAACTTTACCTCATATGCATAGAGATTAGAAGATTCAAGTTTAAAATAGATATAGAGGGCCATTTTTTTTTTAACTATAAATATAAAAGAAAGATGTAATGGTAAATAATAGACTTGTTGGAAGAAAGTTTGTCTTTGGTTACATCAAAGGACCATTTGAAAGTCTTCTTTGGCATCAACGTGTCCTTAGTCCTCACTTATCTCCTAAGTCAAAAACTTCACCGTAAACTTATAATTTACTTACTATTAACGAAATAAATTAAAATTCAATTTCTTATAATATATAGTATTAAATTAATTGTTGAAAAATTCAACGATGATGTAGAACCCACTGAAAAATTCAGAGCTGTCGTTTCCTCATCCATTTTCATACACTCTCTTATATAATCCCTTTACAATCTTCACTTCATTTTCATGCATCTTACTCACTTCATCATCTCTTCTTAAACCTCAAAACAAACAAACAAACAAATTTACAAAAAAGAAAGATTAATTATGGATCTTCTTCTACTCCTCTTCTCTCTTCTTCTCTCTTACATTTTCTTCAAGATCTGGAAACTTATGGACTCAAAGCAAGACAAAGATTGCTACATCTTAGACTACCAATGTCATAAACCATCAGACGATCGAATGGTGAGCACTCAATTCAGTGGAGAAATCATTTATCGAAACCAAAACCTCGGTTTAACCGAATACAAGTTCCTTCTCAAAGCTATTGTAAGCTCAGGGCTTGGAGAACAAACGTACGCTCCAAGACTCGTTTTCGAAGGTCGAGAAGAGCGTCCTACGTTACAAGATGGGATCTCAGAGATGGAAGAGTTCTACATCGATAGCATCGGAAAACTCCTGAAGAGAAACCAAATCTCTCCTAAAGAAATAGACATCCTCGTAGTCAATGTCTCTATGCTCTCTTCAGTACCATCTTTGGCTTCTAGAATCATAAACCGTTACAAGATGAGAGAAGATATCAAAGTCTTCAACTTGACCGGGATGGGATGCAGTGCGAGTCTAATCTCTGTAGACATTGTCAAAAACATTTTCAAAAGCTATGCTAATAAGGTAGCTCTCGTTGCTACCTCTGAATCTTTGAGCCCTAATTGGTATAGCGGAAATAACCGATCGATGATTCTAGCCAACTGTTTGTTCCGGTCTGGTGGTTGTGCTATTCTCTTGACTAACAAACGTAGCTTGAGAAAGAAAGCAATGTTTAAGCTCAAGTGTATGGTACGGACTCACCATGGAGCTAGAGAGGAGTCTTACAACTGTTGTATCCAAACCGAGGACGAACAAGGCCGTGTAGGGTTTTACTTAGGGAAGAATCTACCGAAAGCCGCGACTCGAGCTTTTGTTGACAATCTCAAGGTTATAACACCTAAGATTCTTCCTGTAACCGAGCTCTTAAGGTTTATGTTGAAGCTTCTCATTAAGAAGATCGAACTTCGTCAAAACCCTAGCAAGGGATCGGCAAATGTCGCACCGGGAACTCGATTAAAGGCTGGGATCAACTTCAAGACAGGCATTGAACATTTCTGCATCCATACCGGAGGAAAAGCTGTGATTGATGGGATTGGACATAGCTTGGATTTAACCGAGTATGATATTGAACCGGCAAGGATGACTCTACACCGGTTTGGGAATACTTCAGCTAGTAGTTTGTGGTACGTATTGGCTTATATGGAAGCAAAGAAGAGATTGAAGAAAGGAGATAGAGTGTTTATGATAAGCTTTGGAGCTGGTTTTAAGTGTAATAGCTGCGTTTGGGAAGTTGTGAGAGATCTTACAGTTGGAGAATCAAAAGAGAATGTTTGGAATCATTGCATTGCTGATTATCCACCAAAATCGATTTTAAATCCTTATTTGGAGAAATTTGGTTGGATTCAAGATGAAGAAACTGACACTTTCAAAATCCCTGACGCTTACATGTAAAACGTTTTTTGTGAAACGCAAACGCAAAAGCAACAAAAGGTGACAGTGTTCTCTTTTTTTTTTTTTCTACTTTTTTTTTTTCCATATTTAAAGATTTTACGTTTTAAAAAAATTTGGATTGGAAAGGAGATATGGATGTAAAAGAAACTTTGATTTTTTTTTTTTGTAATTCTTTTGGTTGTTATATGTAATTTGTTTTTTTTAATAGTGTGTTATAATTTTTTTATAGAGTGTTATATCTTTGTTTATTCCATACATTAAAATAATTGAGGGGCATGCATCATTTTGGTATATTAAATGTTGTATCCTTTTGATAGTTTTTGTAATGTTCATTTCCACTTTATTTTGTACAATTGTTTCGCATTTATTCAAGCCCATCACAACAAATTTTCATGCTAGTCTTTTTTCTGAAATTAAAAGCTGTATATATTAAATTAAAATTTATAAATTTGAGGACTATGAATTTCATTGATATTGAGTGTGAAAAGTAGATGAATAAATAATCTGCAGCGGAGTACTGAATTATGATGTTCAGATACTGGACATGTCTTAATCTACGTTTCGTTGTTATGAAAATCACTTTTACATATACATGGGACATTTCTTTTATTTTTTTTGGATGTTTTATTTTTTATTTTTTTGCTATTTCTATTATTAGAACAATTATTGCTGAGTTGCTCTCAGTTTGGTGGTTAGGATGATCCAGCTAATAACTTGGTACCATGGTTCGATTCCTACCCGCTATATTATGGTAGCTTAAAAATGAATTATAGAAATAGGCTTTAAGCTATAATCAGGTCTTGTCGGTATAATTGTTATAAAAAAAAATATATCATTTGTTCGTTTCAACCATTTTTTAAAAGGAAATTAAAAACACAGGATAATAAAAGTTTGTTTGGTAGGCAAACATTAAATGAGCATTTGATTTTATTACCAGAGTCTGGGTCCCCATTCGTCTCAATTGAAAATAACAAAAGTCGCCCTAATTTGGTACGTATAATAAAAGTGTATATTTTTCATCTCCACGACAAAAACAAAGAAATATGTTTACATTTTTTTTTTGTCTTTATTAAATTTTGGGAATTTTTTTTCATACTTTTTTGTCGTTAATTTTTTTTTACATACTTAAGTTGTTGCGTAACTTTACGCAATAAATTTTAAAACCTAGATTATAAATTAAAGTTTGTTGATCTAATTAATAATAAAAATTATTAGGATATAACCTATAAATTAAAAGGATTTTATCATATCAATACAATTGGTTCAAATTGCTTATGTATGAAGCTTTTCTTAATGAACGTTTTGGATTAATCAATATGAAGTAAATGTATATGCTATGGCTTCTTTGGACCATATAATATTTCAACACATAAGTAAAGAGGCAACATAGAGGACAGAATTAGAGGAGAGATCTAGTTAATTATAAATGCAATAATTAAACATTTTTGATTGTTTGATGCCATTATTTTCACCTTATTATCATATACTAGTAGTAATAATTAAAGCTTACATTCTTACATTAATATTGGTTCAAATTGCTTTGTTTTGACGAGTTCCAACTGACTTATTTATATTTCTCAAACTATAAGCCTCATATATTTCTGTATGTATAATGTATTCATATATTTGATCGTTTCTAGTCATTATCTCTTTGTTTACATTAAACTTAATTAAATGATATTTTTATTAAATACTAAATTTGGTTATAGTATAGTTTTGCCAATTTACTTAATAAACCAAGAATCTCAATTCTCTGTAATTAATTCAATATAATTCCAATTTTTTTGTTTTAGAAATAATAATAAAAACGAGACAAAGTACGACCAGTGATGCTTCTAAATAAGATAATAATAACCACAAACCTATTGTGAAGGGTAAAACAAAAACATTGTTTCCAACGAGAAATGAAATTCCGTATCTTTCGGATGAAACCACGGAATTTGAATTAGTGGAGTGTTAGAACTTCGTAAACTGTTAATAACATATTTAATTAGATCGGAGTCATTAGAACGTAAACGTACAATTAATTGGGTGAATCATGTGACTTATTAAGAGATATAGTTAGGGGAATGGACTAACATAATTTTTAATGGAGACATGTGAGACTCAAAGTACTAAATATGGTTTGAATTGGCCGAGTATGAAAGTGAAATATTAATTGCATTTGCACATCCATTAATTAATACTTACACAGTGTTTAAACCGGATTTAGCACAAAGACTCTAAATCCATTTATGAAATTCGAGAGGAAAGATGGCCTAGGATTCTAATCAATTAAGGAGACAAAGAGAATGATATGTGTATAAAATATCGAGTTACTTTGTATTGTTTGGATGTAAATTGTGATAATCTCGTCTTTTTGTAGAGACTTTCCCCTTTATTTATAATGTATAGAGGCGGTTACAGTGAATTTGAAATATGAAATATTACAATTTTGTTCTGATTTGATGTTATCTCTAAGATCCTACGAAATATCCGGAACTATTCTATATCGATAAACGAATATTTCCAGATCTCTTCCTTGACAACGTGTTAGCCAAGCTTCCTAATTCCAAGATGAGATAAACTGTCGAGATATGATGGTTGCCAAGATAGGATAATTGGAGCTACTGCCGAGAAATCATCCTAGCGTGAGACACTACCTCAGGCCTTCCTCATATTGTCGAGTCATAAAGCTTAATGGGCCTTAAGTCATTTGTTGCTCGTGGGCCGAAGGGTTGGGTCCGAGATCCACCTCCAACAATTATCCCCCTAGACTCGGAAATTTTTTTTGTAATTTATGAGTCGGGAAAATGACTAGTTTCTAGAATCTTCGGTCCACATGGCAGCCAACCATTGGGTTACTCCGCGGTTTAACAGGCTACGACTAGGTCATCATGACGGGGCAATTCGGCTTCCGGTAAATTCTTATAAATATCAAAGTTTGCTGTAACTTTTATTCACTTGCTTCTTCCAAACTTTCGAAAAGGTAACTTCTTTCTCTCTCTTAATTTTTTGTTTGCCGAGATGCCTTAGGTTTTATTTCTCCCCTTAACTGCTAAGTTAATTTCAACGAGATGAGAGGAATCAGGGCTGAATCAGATCTTGAATCTGAATCTGAGAAGTCGTTGTCTCATGTTCCTGGGTTTTCTGATGACGTTAGTAGCGCGAGAATAGAAGTCTCTTTGAGAGATTCTAACGCCGAAAGAGATACTTTAGACGGAGTTGACTATGACACTGAAGTGACGACTAGGCTTGACTAGTCAGGAGCTTCCCCTCGAATCTTGTCGATAACAACAGTTTCAAGTAAAGCACTGGAGAACTTACAAAGATGGCACGACACTCTTGAAATTGGTCTGTCTCTAATTTCCTCGAAGAAACTGACCAAAGCCTTAAAAATGTGTCCGGCTCTAAAAGATGCCGATATCTAAATCCCGAGTTTGAAAAATAGACCTTGGACTCCTCCGGACGGTTTTGTAGCCATCTATGACTGGTGGTTCACGGGGGCTCGAATGTGGCTCCCGATGCCCCAACTTCTGCCCGATTATTGCGGTGCCTGTGGAATTGCAATGACGTAACTCGGATAATCAAGAATAATGAACATCCTCGGCGCTCTAATCCTTGGTAGTGAGTCTGGTGTTCATGTATCGACTCGGCTTTTCGAAGACATGACCCAATTCATTCCAAAGACTCCTCTTAACGTGACCTTCTACGTTAAGGCTAAGCAAGGCTTTTGGTTTCTCGATGGCGTCACATCAAAAATTACGAATTAGGAAGCACTGCTACTTCTTTATTCGCGCCGACCAAACCTTTTGTGCTTGTGATACCTTGAACTTTAATATCTCTTGGGCAAACAATGCCGGTAGACTTTGGGTGTCTCGACACTTTCGTAGTTTTTGCTCGTTCCTGACTTCAAGTGGTATTTTCTGATTAATGTGTCTTCTTTTTATAGTGAGACATCTGACAACCAGATCGTCTCTCCACGATTTTAATATCTTGACAAAGAAGGTGCTAGGGGTTCCGCTAATTAGTTGGAAAAATCTTCTCTCCGGTCTTCTCACACGAACCGCATCTAGGGTTTCCCAAGGTAATTTATAATGTCATCATATTTGAGACTGCTTGCGCCGACCTGATGCGCCATATCAGGAATACGCTAGGAGAGCTCCCTCTTCTAGATCAGATGTTGTACACGAAGGAGTACGAGAAATTGTTGTGATCATGTTTAATAGGCCTGGGATTTCGGTATAAACCGAAAAAACCGAAGCAATCAGAACCGGAAAACTGGCTAACCGAAACCGAAATCAATAGAGGAGCAAACCGGTCGGCTAAAATCAAAATTGATTTTGGTTTACGGTTATTTCGGTTTAATTAAACCAAAAATTAAACCTACTTTCATTAAGCCAAACCGAATCAGTTGATTCATTCTCCTTCTCTCTCTTCGAAACACTGAAACTCTCTTTCTCTCCCGTGCGATTGTTATCGCAAATTCTTCTTCTCTTCTTCGTTCTTCCTCTTCCATAACGGTTTGTTCTTTCCTTCGACCAAAATTCTTCTCTCAGTTCGTTCAGGTATGATTCATCTGTTCGATCTCGCGTTTTTTGTTTTTTTGTCCGATTAGGGTTTATTAAAATTTGGGCGATTCCGATTTTTTTCTTTTGTAATCTCTTGCTCTTATGTATTGTTGTTATATTTATGTTCAATTGACTCAAATCGGACTTAATTTGTCTGTTCGATTTCTAGAGTTTTTTTTTTCCGATTAGGGTTTTCAAAAATTGGAGGTTTTCGATTTTTTGGTTTGTAATCTCTTGTTGTTTCATATTCTTGTTATATTGATGTTCAATTGATCGAAATCGGACTTAATTTGTCCATTCAATTTCTAGGATTTTTTTTTCGATTAGGGTTTTTGAAAATTAGGGGTTTTCGATTTCTTTCGTTTGGGATCTCTTCGTCTTTCGTATTCCTGTTGATTGATGTTCAATTGATTCAAATTGGTTGTAATTTTTTCTTTAACTATCATTTGATGTTCAATTGATTCAAATTGGTTGTCGATTTTGGTCAATGATTTTGGAAAGATAAGAAATTGGTGGGCTTCCTTGAATCTTTACTTTAGAGGTCGTGTTCTGTAGCTGTAGCATATACGCTTCTTATCTCTAATTAATTTCTTGTAAGTTTGATTGAATTAACATGAGTAAAACTTATCATTTAATTTGTTTTACTTATGATTTCTGTCTGCAGAAAAAGAGATAGACCTTTTGGCTGCTAAAGCTGAAATTGAGGCTTTGAGAACAAATAAAGAGTTCAAAAACAGAGACTTTGGGGAGGTAATTTGTTTTCTAACGTGAGTGTATTGAATTAATATGGCTTTATGAGTTTGCATTTTTGTCAATAAGAGTTTGCAGAAGTCTCAGTTAACCTTCCTAAATTTCATATCATCGATTCAGTGACTCTTGGTTCTAGATTCGTTTTGTGGACAAAACCTTCTTAGTTATGATATGGTCAAGTAAAAATGTCTTTTGGTTCTTCTCTGTTCTTCTCTCAGCTGGTTCTGTGGTTTGAGTTCTTTGCAAATAAGTGATACTTTTGGTGTGAACTAAAACTTATAAACTTGTGTTTCCAGCTAGAACACGGGAATGGGTATTATATTAGGTAACTAATGTAGAAGAAATGGCTTTTAGAACTTAACTAAAACCATCTGACATTCCACTCATTGAACCAATTGGTTGTTTAGGTGTTTTAGTTGTTTGTTTTAGTTGATTATGTAAGTGTTTTACTCGTATGTTTAAGTGTTTGACTGGCTGTTAAATTCATTTACTTGTAATTGTTCTGTGATTGTCAACTGACCACAGTTTTTTGTTTGATTGTATGACCACAGATGGATTCAAATACCATTGAAGTCGACGGGCCACCAAGTCCGGGGATTCAAATACCAGAGCAATCTGCCGGTTCGAAGAGAGCAGAAAGCCAAAGGTCAGAAACCTCTGCCTTACCACCAAAACCAAAGAAAAAATTTGCAAAACGGGCAACGATATGGCAGCATTTTATAGTAAAGGAAGAAAACCCTTCTAAATGTTTTTGCAAATACTGCGGAGTAGAAATAGGTTGTGATAGTAAAACTGTAGGGACTAGTCCTATGAAGGGTCATATAGGTAGATGTAAGATGTATAAGGATTTCGAAGATAGAGAGAAACAAAAGATTATAGGTAGTGATTGCTCTGGTAATATGAAAGTAGTTAAGTTTGATCCGGTTAGTTTTAGGAAATCTGTTAATGAGATGGTTTTTGTGAATGAGTTACCGTTTTCTTTTGTTGAATCAGAAGGCTGGAAACGCTTCTGTTTGAATGTCTTGCCTATTTACATTCATTTCTCTAGAAGGACTAGTGCAAACGACATTCATACAATGTATTTGCAAGAAAAACAAGCCGTAGTTAAATTGTTTAGGATAGAAAAACAGAGGATTAGCCTTACAACTGACATTTGGGTAGCTCCAACAACCAGTTACAACTACATGGTTGTAACTGGTCATTGGATAGATAAGAACTGGATCATGCATAAGCGGATTTTGAGCTTTAAGGTCATCACGGACCATAGAGGTGAAACAATTGCGGAGCAGCTTGCAGAAGTTGTTAGTGAATGGGGCATCGAGAAGATTTTTACAGTGACTGCGTACAATGCAAGGGCTAATGACAAAGGTCTTAGGTATTTTAGGGAGCATATGAAGCTGTTAGGGGCAGACACTTTAGTTTTAGATGGAGAGTACATGCATATTAGATGTTGTGCACATATTCTCAATCTAATTGTAGGAGATGGGTTAAAATAGAGTTCACCTAGTATAGCTGCGATTAGGAATGGGATCAAATATGTTAGGTCATCATTTTCTAGGTTTAAGTCATTCCAGCTGAGATGTGAGACAGGAAAAGTGTCAAGAGGCAGCTTGCCATTGGATGTGATTACAAGATGGAACTCAACATATCTAATGTTAAGTTCAGCCCTTAAGGTGGGATCTGCTTTTGATAGAATGTTGACAGAGGATAAGCTGTACTGTGAATACTTCTTGGAAGAAGATGAGAAGACTAAGAAGAAACGAGTAGGTCCAACCACAGCTGCGGATTGGGAAGAAGTCCAACGATTGGTCAAGTTCTTGAATTTGATGGCCAAGTGTACCAACAGTAATGAGGCAGTTAGGAATCAAGCATTCACAATGAGGGATAAATTTGAGAAGTATTGGGATGAGCTTATGAATATGAATCCACTAGTTATTCTAGGAAGTGTTTTCGATCCTAGGAATAAGATGCAGTTTGCTTCTCTATGTTTTGATCAGTTGTATGGTAAGGATACCATAGAGTCTAGGCAGCTATACAACTTGGTTCTAGGTGTGGCAAAGAAGCTGTATGAAGAATACAGTTCAAAGCTGAGCAAACCATCACCTATTGTTGTATCTGGTGTAGGAGATTCGGATCATGTTGTAGCAGTAGCTACTGAGTTATCTGATGATGACGATGACTATGAGAGGATGGATGCAATATATAGTAAAATGGTAAACTTAAGAAGATCTGAGGATGGTTGCAGCGAGTTAGACATTTATCTAACTGAGAAGACAGAATTGAGAGTGGTAAATAGCCTAGGATTCCCATATGATGTGCTTGAGTGGTGGAAAAGTAATGCATCCAAGTTTCCTGTGTTGTCCGAGATTGCCAGAGACGTTTTGGCAATTCAAATGTCCTCTGTGCTTCTGAGTCATGTTTTAGTACAAGTGGACGTGTTTTGGATCCGTATAGGAGTAACTTAACTCCATACATGGTAGAGGTCTTGCTCTGCTTGCAGCAATGGTTAAGGTGTGGGTATAAAGATGCAGAGAGAGTTGCAAACCTATCTCAAATGCTTGAAGAAGCAGAATTTTTTGAAACTCTTGGTCTGTGTTATGTTTTAACATTTACTTGCTTATATGTTCTTTGTTTGCCAAGCTATGTCTCATTGTCTTTACTTGTTTTGATGTGTGTAGATGCAAGGAATCAAATGACCTCCACTTACACTTCTCAATCCACTCATTCAACTCAAATGGAGTAGGATCATTAGGAGTACGACAGCTTTGTGACTATGTCTCATTTCTTCTCTGTTTCATATATGTCTCTGTAAAATTTTAAATTTGATGTTGTGTTGAAAACAAATTCACTTTCGGTTTATTTCGGTTCAAATCGAGTTTTTTCGGTTTGAACCAGTTGAATACTTTCGGTTTATCCAGTTTATGCCTTTATATTTTAAGATTTTTTCCAATTTCGGTTCAATTCGAGTTAAGAAACCGAATTTTTATTTAATTTCGGTTTATTTCGGTCTTTAAATTTTTCAAGTAAACCGACCCGATTAAACCGACTTCCGAACCGATTTGAACCGAAATTAATTTCGGTTTAATTCGGCCATTTTATTAAAATCCGAATAACCCAAAAACCTGATTAAACCGAACCGAATAACCCGATTAAACCGAATTCCCAGGGCTAATGTTTAAGGTTCAACCTCTATAATTTTTGCCTTTTTTAGTTTTCTTCTCTATCTCGAGCTCCTGACACAAGCTTCATGTTCTCAGCTTATCTCTCAAATAAACTTCATTCTCCTTGATCGCGAAAGATCTCGTGCTTCCTCTGACGAGAATACTCAAAAACTAACCAACCTGGTAGAGCGTGCTGGTAAATCCTACCTTAAGGCCATTGAGGCTAAATCTTCCTTACAAAGGGTGGAGCGAGAGCTTTCTGAGGTGAAGACCGAGTTGCTGACAGAGCAGAAAAGGTCCCTTAAGCAAGCCGAATAAATTGATGCTTTAAGGGATTCATTGGATGCCACCAAAAAAGATCGGCGCATTGCTTTCAAGGCTGCCGAGAAGGCCAACACTTCCATCTCATTGCTTCAGACTAATTTGGATGGGATCAAAGGTAACTTCCATTCTCGCTTACATGATGTTATTATCTCAGACAAGCTAAAGGCTTATCACGATTTATCAGGTTAACTGTCTGCTTGCTTAGGGAGAATTGCTTCAAGGTTCAGCGGCCTTGATTCCAACCTTGGCTCTCGGCTCAAATATGCTTAATATGTTGGTGCTGACAGCATAATTCAGTTGCTTAAACGACAGAGAATTAAGGTTCTTAAGGTTTTTGTTAACTATGCGGCTAGGGAGCTCGAAGCAGCGAAGGAAACCATTGAGAAAGAAGTGATCACGCAACTTCTTTCTGATGACTTAGTTGTCTTGATTTTTGAGATTGGTGAGTCTTCGAGTTTGGGCGAAGCAGCTTTGGCCCTAGGGGAAGCGTTAACGTCTCGGACTGACCCCAATGAGGTTGTTGCTATCAGGACTAACGTCCGTCCTAAGGTTAGTATTCGAGACTTTGAACTTATCACTCTTCCCCCTTGGCGTTTCAATTAACATGACTCAAACTTTGAAATTGTTTCCCCAAAGGTAGCTCGATGACGAAGAGTTCATGGATGAAGGGCCAGCTAATACCGAGACATAGCCATTTTAAATATTCCTACTTTTGTTGCTAGTTCATTTGTTTGGATTTTATTATTTTTGTAATCCGTTCCAGCGCCATTTACTTTGGCCTTTGTAAAAACACGTTTGATATTTTGCTTTTAATTTGAATACATGGGTATTTGCTCGGTTATTTTCTTGCCTTCATAATTTTTTTCGACTTAGATTATTGTGTAAATCAAGAAATTAGGTTTCTTTTTGCAGGAAACTTGGTTCCAACCTAGGATATGCGAGAAACTAGGTCTCGGCTTTTGTAAGTGCGAGAAAACTTGGTCTCGGCTTGAAAAAAAAAGAGTTAGACTCGGCTTTATTATTTGCCAGAATTACGTCTCGGCGAGATTTTAGGACTCAGCTTAAACTTCTATGAGCGAGATTTTTGACTCGGCTAAAATCGTGCGAGAATTTGGACTCAGTGAGATTTCAAGACTCGGCTTATTTTAAGACTTACATTAATTCGTGCGAGAGTTTTTGACTCGGCTTAAATTGAACAAGAATTAGGACTCGGCAAATTTTTTGACTCAGCTTAAATCGAGCGAGAATATGGACTCAGTGAGATTTCAAGACTCGGCTTATTTTAAGATTTACATTAATTTGTGTGAGAGTTTTTAACTCGGCTTAAATCGAACGAGAATTAGGACTTGGAGAGGTTTTAAGACTCGGCTTAATTTAATGATCGAGATTTTTGGACTTGGTGAGATTTGAAGACTCGAATTAGTTTTGCGAGATTTTAAGACTTGTCTTATCTGAGAGTAGGGTCTAAGCCGTGTTATGATATATACGTAAATGTATATATATAAATATATATATATATATATAAATATATATATATATATATATATATTTACCCCTTTTCTTTATTTATTTATTTTATAATCCTTAAAAAGATTTTATTAAGTTTTAGCTGCACTTGAAAGCTACCTACGTACCCTAAAGGGATCAAGCCAAAAAACATAGTTCTGAATACATAATTAGGATATTAGATAGGCATCAAAGAGTGATGCAGATGGTGCGTGGAATTCCAGCTACGTGGAACCTACTCTCCCGTCATTGTAATTAACTCGTATACTTCTGGTTTCATGACCTTCGAGACGATGTATGCTCCTTCCCAGTGAAATCCCGACTTTTCTTCATTAAGCTCAGCTGTATTCTCGAAAACTTTTTGTAGAATGAGATCCCCTTCGGCGAAATTTCTGCCTCAAATCTTCTTATTATAATACTTAGTAATATGTTGTTGATAATTTTGAACTCAGAGCAAGGCGTCATTGCGTAGCTCTTGCAGGTTGTCTAGGTTATCCACGCGCATTGTAGTGTTTACGTTATCATTATGCGGTAATTTTAGTCTACGTATGTTCGGAACGCTTGCCTCGGCCGAGGCAGTGCTTCCATCCCATGTGATAAAAAGAATGGAGTTCGGCCTGTTAATTATCTCAGAGCTGTTCTGTGAGACCATAATATTCCATCTAACTCGTCTGCCCAACATCTTTTCTTGTCACCTAGACGTTTTTTGATTCCATCTATAATTAGCTAATTAGTTGCCTCGACTTGTCCGTTTCCTTGTGGATTTCTCGGTGTGGACTTGCTCAACCTTATATTCCATTGTGCAAAAAAAGGTCTCGAATCTTGCTGAGATAAATTAAGAGCCGTTATCAGTTATGATTTTGTACGAGAGTCTATATCAGCATATGATGTTCTTCCAAACGAACTTTTGAACATCTTTATCGTGGATCTATGAATTTGTTTTTGCTTCAACCCACTTAGTGAAATAGTCGGTCATTACAAGAAGGAAACACTTTTGCCGAGATGATGGTAAAGGACCAACTATATCTATCGCCCAACGCATGAATGAATAAGGCATTGTTGAAGTGGTAAGTGCTTCCGTCGGCGCGTGGATCAATGGGGCATGTCGCTGACATGCTTCACACATGGCCGCTTACTTAACGCAATCTTGTGCCATGGTTGGCCAATAATACCCAAGAGTTTGGATTTTAAGACTTAAGGTTCGTCCACCAGAGTGATTTCCTCCTGCTCCGTCATGAGTCTCTTGCATCACACCTCTCGTCTTATCGCTATTGATGGAACTTTACAGAACTCCATTTGCACTTCGTCAAAATAAATTTCCATCGAGTTGTAGGTAATGGGCACACTTGGCCTTCAACTGTCTTGCTACCCATCTATCTTCAAGTTCTTCTCTATCCAAAATGTAAGCTAGGATTTCATCTCTTCAAACAATGGCTTTTTTTGTCAGTGGGTTTGGTGGCAGACTCATTACATTAGAGATTCTAACACGTCAGCTAAAGGATACTTGGCATTTCGATGCTTTCTACCAAAATTGTTCGCCTTTTGATTGGGTCAGTAGTTGATGCCAATCCGGCTAAGGCATTTGCCGATGTTTTCTCCGTCCGAGGAATTTTTTTGATGTTGAACTTCATTCATTTGGTTAAACCCTTTTACAACTTTCAAGTATGATTCCATTCAGTGGTTCTTAGTGTCGTATCTCCCACTAACTTGATTAACTACTAGTTATAAATCACAATAGCATTCAGTCTAAGGCTACTCTGATTTCTTTTGCAAGTCGAATTCCGGCAATCAATGCTTTGTACTCGGCCTCATTATTGGATGCTGGAAATACTAAGCGAAATGACTGCTCTAATACTTCCCCGGTGGGAGTTTCTAATCGAATTATGATACCAGAGCCTTGCTACGAAGCAGATCCATCGACAAAGAGCTTCCAAACTTGAACGTCACCGACATGTTCTGCTAGCTCTAAATCGGGCGCCAACTAAATCAGAAAATTCAGTAACACTTGCGACTTAGCAATGGTTCGTCTCTTATACTCTATGTCATATTCGCTGAGTTCAATAGCCCATGTAGTAAGCCTTCCAGATTGATTCGGACTGTGAAGTATCATTCGTAACGGATGATTTGTCAAGACAACGACCGTTTGAAGATATGGTCACAACTTTCTGGCTGAAACAACAATAGCTAAGGCGAGTTTTTCTATGGATGGGTACCAAGATTATGCCCGGTCCCGCACAGCAACAACTTCAGTTCCCAGGTAACAACTGGTAAAAAATATGGCACTTATCGGTTGATCGAGATATGAAGCAATTTAAGGCAGCAATTCGTCCCGTAAGGCGCTGGACTTCTCACTTATTTTTTGATGAGGGAAATTCATGTATTGCCGTGATATACTTGGGATTTGTCTCAATCCCGCACTGTGTGATGATATAGCCAAGGAATTCCTTCGAGGTTACACCAAAGCTACACTTGTCCAGATTAAGCTTCATTTGATATTCGTTTAAGGTTTCAAAGCACCGAGCCAAATAATCGACATGGTCTTTGGCTTTTCTTGACTTGACAAGCATGTCATCAATGTAGACTTTCATTGTATGGCCGAGCTTATCGGCAAACATTTTATTGATGAGATACTGATAAGTTGCTCCTACATTCTTTAGCCCGAACGACATCACCTTGTAACAATATATCCCTTTCTTGGTTATGAAAGAGATATTTTCTCTACTGTCAGGATGCATCTTGAGTTGATTATAGCCAGAGAATGCATCTATGAACGAGAGGAGCTCGTTCCATGTTGTTGCTTTGACGCTACGGTCGATATTAGATAAAGGGAAACTATCATTTACGCAAGCCTTGTTCAAATAGGTAAAGTTCACGCACACTCGCCACTTTCCATTCTTCTTAGGCACCACAACAAGGTTAGCAAGCCAATTCAGAGCTTCAATTCGGCGATAAAACATGTTCTTGACATTTTTTTGTCTCCGCGAAAAGTGTAGATTCCCATCTCAGTTGGTCTTTTGACACATTGATGGTCCCGACTTGGTTCTTGGTACCCGTCATTCGACTCATGAGTCTTTGGCCCTTTCTAAGTATTAGTCAAGATTTTTTCCTCTTCGATGTACTCAGCATGCCTAGCCGACCTACACAAGGCATCGAATACCGTAGTGGGCCGATTAACGAAGAGGTCTTTCTTCACTGCTTCGTCACTAACCATTCCTATTCGCAGGGCTTCAATGGCCATATCTTCGCTGACCTTCGCTTTTGTCATAACTTTTATGAAATGTCTGAGATACGACTTCAAAGTCTCGTCACTTCCATGCATTAGGGAATGCAACTCCGCCGCCGATGTATCTTGGTTGACGAATATTGCATATTGTTTCATGAATAATTCGGCCAATTGATTAAAGTTATCCACTGACCCCGAAGGCAACTTTGTGAACCATGTGAGTGCATTTCCCACCAGATTTTCTACAAAAAGTGTTACGCGAGGGTGAGCCATGTGACTGCTCGAGTGATGTTGAAGGTGAGTCGATGACCTCCCTTGCTAATAGACTGATCTCACCGTCGTTTCCTGAAATTGTTGCTTGGATTCCTTCTTTTTGTTCCTTCTGCGCAAAGAAATCATTTGATATCTTCCCACAGACGGCGCCAACTATTTAAACCGAATTTAGCACAAAGGTTCTAAATCCAATTATGAGATTCAAGAGGGAAGATGGGCAAGAATTCTGATCAATTAAGAAGACAAAGAGAATAATCTATGTAAAAATGTCGAGTTACTTTGTATTGCTTGGATGTAAATTGTGATAATTTGGTCTCTTTGTGGAGACTTTCACCTCTATTTATAATGCATAGAGGCGGTTACAATGAATTTGAAATTGGAAATACTACAATTTTGTTCAGATTTGATGTTATCTCAAAGATCCTGCGAAATATGTGGAAATATTGTACATCGATAAAGAAATATTTCCATATCTCTTCCTTGACAACGTGTTGCCCAAGCTTCTTTGTTCCGAGATGAAATAAACTGTCAAGATATGATGGTTGCCAAAATAGGATAATTGCCGAGATAGAGCAACTACCGAGATATCATCCTAATGTGCGATACTACCTCGGATACATCCTCATATCGTTGAGTCAGAAAGCTTAACGGACCTTAAATCATTTATTGCTCGTGGGCTGAAGGGTTTGGATCCGAAGTACACCTCCAACACACAGTAACAACCGAGTTATGCAATAAGCCAACACACCTAGCATTTACATTTTGCTTTTTCTCCAATGATAAATAACTAACAACTCACACAATGATTTAGATTATAAGTCCCAAATAACAAGAAGAAAATATAATTGAGAGTTTTATTAAAATAGGGATTATGCCTACAAAAAAATTTTAAAACGGCATTGAGTACTTTTGTTATGGCAAATAATTTTTTCTGACGTTTATACCTTTCACGTTCTTAACCCTCAATTTTTTTTTCGTTTTTTATTTATTTATTTATTTAGATTTACTACATTCTGTTCAAAAAACAAATCAAAATTTTATCCACAAAACATTTGTAGTGCAAACAAAATATTAAACTTTTAAATTGCAACTCTAATATTTACAAAAATTTAATTTTAATACTCTGAAATCTAAAATTTTAATAAATGAAATACGCATAAATTATTAACTAGAAAACTTGTATATAAAGTATATAGATATAAGAACTAAATTTTATATTGTAAATAAGCAATCCAAACGTTCATTAACTAATTTACCAAATCATAATAATGTAAAATGAAAGAACATTAAAGCGTAATTTTGGATTAGTGAACCCAAACTGTATATTATTAAATTTAAAACACCTCAACTAAATCCTTCAAAAGAAAATGCATGTAAATTATTAACTAACAAACATGTATTAAAAAGACTATAAAAGTGGAAAACTAAAATTTGTATTGTAAATAAGTAATCGAAACACAGTGACAAACTAATTTACCAAGTCACAAAAATCTAAAATGAAAAAAAATTAGTGACCTATATAATCCTAAGTTCTTAAATTTAAAACACTCAAAATTAAAGTTTTAGAAATGACATATGAGGTAGATGAGGTAGATGGTCTTTAATCTAGTGGAAGGTGGTAAGTCCACTAAAGATATGCACAACTGACGGTTCATTAATCAACTTCGTATATAATGTAGTTAGTGGTACTTGATTCCTGGATGTACAAGTACATCTGCCTTTAGTGGACTTACCACCTCCCACTAGATTAAATGTCACCTATAATGAAAATAATTTAGATCGAATTTAAAAGTAGAAAACCTATATCAAAATGTACTACCAGTTAATTAATTTTAAAATTACATTATCTATGGTTTACATGCAAAAAATTATATAACATGTATACATGTAAATTAAAACAAATATAGTTGAGTATATATGCATATATATAAGAAATATATAATATAATGGAACAAGACTCTTATTTATAAAACTAGACTAACTCTTTATTCTATTAGGAAATAGGCTAACTTCCTATTCTACTAAAATTTAATTTACATAAATCTTATCATTTTATTTGATCTTATCTCTATAAGCTAACTCCTTCTAAAAATAACTTTCTGCCTAAATTAGGAATTATCCAACATTCACCCCCGTAATTCCGACTTGAACTCTAGGAAGAATGATCTCGTTAACTCCGATATTGCTTCTCATTTTTTTGAACTTGATTTTTGCTAATAGCTTAGTAAAAATGTATGTCTTTTCTTCTTCACCAATCACTTGAAGAAGATACCTTAAACAACCTATGGTCCTTCTATATTCTTTGGCATCAAGTTTCGGTTTGTCTTCCGCATTTGAGATCTTTAAGCTCAAATCCATTGGCACATGAGTCAAGCTAAATGTATCTATTTTGGTATTAATAAGAATGTCTTCAGCGTACCTTTCTTGTTTGATCATAATCCCATATGTACATTGAATTACTTCTTGTTGTACATAACCTTTTGCCACATATCTATCTTTATACTTATTCACCAAACTATTTTCTTGCCTCTTGTTCTTGTAGATCCATATTAGACCTATGGGTTAAACACCATATGGATTATCAACGAGCTCCCAAGTTTTATTCTTTGTCTTGAATTCAGCTTTCATTGCATCATCCCATTCACTTATATTTTTAGCTTCAAGAAAGTTCCTTGGTTCATCCTCTAGTGTAAGTAATAGTTTCCCACTTTCTTGTTCTACAAATAACACATAATCATCAAGGTATTTTGGTTGAGTTATGGTACCACCATATCTTGTCACTATTTGTTGAGTCTCTACTCCTTGATGATCGTTATGATTAACGTGTTCTTCATTTTCTTCGTTTTGGTCTATAGGTTCTTGATAATCACTATCTTAATTATTTCCATATACATCTCCAACTTCTATAAAACTATCATCTTGTTTATAAAAACACTTAGAATTGTTGATTTCTATTAATGTTTTGTAGAGACAGTTTGAGTTTGATGAACGTATGACTCGTACAAGTAGATTTCCACAAGGGTTTCTTAGTGTAAGTGAATTTCCTTTCATGTACACTTCACACCCGCTTTCGGTTGCTTGTCCGAGACTTATAATATTGTGCTTTAAATCGGGTATATAGTATATTTCTTTGAGTTCTCTTCTCTCACCATTTTTGCCAACAAATATGATAGATCATTTCCCAAATATGTTGACATGTGAGTCATCTCCAAACTTCACTTTTCCTTTGACGTTTTTATCTCCAAAATGCTATTCTTATTGATTTAGAAACTCTCTCAAAACTAAATCTCATCTCTCAAAGTCTTAATGAAACAACTCTCCAAAGACTCTTATTTATAGAATTAGGCTAACTCCATATTCTATTAGGAAATAGGGTAATTTTATATTCTACTAGGATTTAATTTATATAAATCTTATAGTTTTATTTCATCTTATCTCTAGAAGCTAACTCTTTCTAAAAATAACTTCCGGTCCAAGTTAGGAATTATCCAACAATAGCAAAATATTCGAATATAAATATTAAAATGCTATGTTATTACCATCCGAAGTCTATGATCCAGATTAATGTAGATACTCGCCACTCTAAAAAGAAAAATCAATAAACTAGTAATTAACACTACAAGAAAATTTGACATTGATAGTGTTTTTCCGTAAATGTTATTGTAGATATTTTTTAGATTTTTGTATAGATATAATAGCATTTTAGAAATGCTAAGCCTATTAACAGCAGAACCCGGGAACTAAAATTTGTTTAGAGGAAACTTATATTGACAGTTAATGTTTTTTCGTGAAAAGTTTAAATTTTGCCCTTTCCACGAGCCCTCTCTTTTTTTTTTTGGTCTAAAAACACGAGCCCTCTTTATTCACGTTTTTTTTATGTTACGCTTCTCTTCTCTCTCGCGATTTAGGTTTAGAGTTTGTGTAGATTTCGGTTACAATCTAAGGGTTTTAGGATTAAAACCTAGATTTGTTTCTCTATTGCGGTCAGTTATGGAAGGGATTTCGATCCCCTTTTTCTAGGTGTTTCGGTTTCGAATAGATTGGTTTCCGAGGATGTGATTTCTCACTTGGACAAATGGTTATTGTTTTCAGGAGATTCGATGGACCTAGGGTGCTCAGCCCTGCGAGAATGGAAGCTTATGTCGATTTGAGGTATCGTTTTTATTCTTCTTAATGGATCTGGGATCGTTCGAGTTATGGAAGGTGGAGTTTTATGGATCCAATGGCTTCATCGCGTCCTGATGAACATAAGACTCCGACCACTGGAGAGAGGTTCCTGGAGAATCAACGAGCTCATGAAGCTCATAAAGTGGTGAAGAGAAAACTCAAAAAAGAAGAGGTTGTACGGAAGGTTGTTGATATTTCAATCTCATGTTGCTACAGCTGCGAAGCTCCATTACAGACTGCCGACGTCGATTCTCCTGATTTTGTCGATCTCACTACTTACTTATTGGTATGAATATGCTATGGCTGCTTCCACAGTTTTGAACTTCGGAATATCAATTTCAATTAAATTTTTGTGCAATTGGTTGTCTCTTCTTATTAAATCAAATGTGAGTACTTTGTTAGTGTAGAAGAAGAAACATCACCAGTTAAGAACTATTATTTGTGGAAGATGTCAGCTCTTGTCTCATGGACATATGATTACAGCAGTTGGTAGTAATGGAGGGTATTCTGGTGGGAAACAATTTGTATCAGATGATGAGCTCCGTGAGAAGCATTCACATTTGCGCCATGAGAAAGCTTTGATTGTCAAATTTGTGAGTAAATTGTACAACACAACTTCTCTTCTCTATTTTATGTATTAGAAAATTGTCAACATTCTGTATGGTTTAATGTCGTTGTTTTGTCTCTCATAGGTTGACATTATGGACTTTAATGTGTCTCTTGAGTTGTACAATACTAAGAGTTTTCAAGATAGATTGTTTGATCACAGGATTGTGGAACTAGTATTAGATAGGAAGCATATCATTTGATCAAAGAGATTCTTCTGTTTGGCTTTTCAAGTTCATTTATTAGCTTCCTTAAATTGATGTTTTCTAAGTAATGTTATATAGTATATGTACCTATGCAGCATTTTTGGTTTTGGTGGTGTTGAGACATTATCTAAATTGTTTCGTTTTGTAGTTGTTCACTGTGAGCTCATTAATGTGTTTGTTTTTGTAGGGTTCTATAGATCATGGAGATGAAAGGTATTGTAAATTTAAATTCTTCCATGTGATTGATAAAACTCATTAGGGTTCTAGATAAAACAATGCCCAATTATGATGCTTGGATATATATGATTTAGAGTGTCAAAGCCAACTATTGGTATATCATGTGGAGTGCTATATCACTTAATTTGTTATTATTAGACATACAAGCAGATAAACAAGCTCAGCATTTATTTTGAAAATATGAATGTCTTTTTAGCTCATGAAGGAAGCTTGTGAAGGTTCAGTGAAGAACAAGATTCATGGGTTCGTAAATTATCTACTTTTGTTAGTATTCTTAAGACATTTATGAGAAGTGTTGGCTTTGGTCTATGTTTGTTGATGGGTGTAGAGTTTTACGCTGCAGGTTAGACTACTTGTTTTTGTTTGACGTTGATTAATTTTTATGTTTTTGTTTATTTTGCAGAAAATGTAAAAAGAAGAAGTAAAGACACAAGGGATTTACGAGTTCACAAGTCCAATGCGGAGCTTATAAAGAAACGGTTTACAAGTGATACAAGTACGTACACCAGCTCACAACACTCACCAAAAACTTTCCCGTTAAAACCCAAAGAATCAATGATATAAGATAACCCTTTACCGGTAATCTCTCACCACCTCTCTCTTTGAAACAGAACTTTACCGAGAGACACACACCAAGAGCCCAAGCAAGAGAGATTACAAGAGAGCTTAGCATTTCGAAGGTGTAAGAGTTTTGTCTCTTACTTTTGTAGAGACATGGATCACGTAGAGCTTCATTAGTGGTCCCAGCAGCAAGAATTTGGCCCACCTAAGGACAACAAGATGCATTAGGTACATGGTCTTTGGAACATTATCTTATGTAGTATTGCTTGTTGTATAATGATGAATATAAAGTAAGGTAGTACTTGATGTTTGATTTGGTGTAAGATAGTTCTGTGTTGGATTCTGGATGTATTGATGCTTTTGGATGTTTAATATATATTTGGATTCAATTTCAGTTTTGTATGTGCATAAAACAGATTCAGTTTTGAGCAACAAAAACAAATATAATCGAGTATAGTTTACCAAATATTTCAATTAGTTCGTGACTATTTTACAACAACCGAATAATAATGCTATATAAAACTATTTTACAGTAAACAAATATAGCTATATTAAAATATTGCTACAGTAAAATATAATAGAGCAGTTATAGTATGTTATGCTAAATTTTAATATATCAGGAAGTTAAAAGCTATTAGAAAAAATAATATAATAGCAGAGCAAAAAAACGATATAATATATGTTGACCCTATTATAGCTGGGACAGACGTAATGTTTATTACAATGCTGTAAATTACCTATAATAGCGATAATTGGGTGCTAACAATGTGCATTTTTCTTGTAGTGTAACGAGACTAATACACTTTCTTAAAAAAAAAGACTAATACATTTTACTATAATATAACAGTAAAACGAGAAAACAAAAAAAACAAATGTTTATTGTAAGATGATTATTATTATTACTTCAGCAAACTAAAATTCTTATAATTTCTGGCGTAAAAATGATGCAAGATAATTTAAAAATTTTTAAATTAATTAATTAATAATTATTTCTGATGTTGCATGTGAAACTATAAAAAAAACAATTGAAGACACAAAAAAAAACACAATAAGGTAAAAACAAAGTGAGGGTGAGATTGTCATTTTGCTAAAAAGAAGAGTGTCTGATTTCATAAGAATACCGCCTAATGCCTATTTTCGTAAGTTTATTTTTTTTCTAGTGCTATTTTTGTAATTAATTCAATATAATTTAAATTTTTTTGGCTTTTTCTCATAAGATTGTTCATGCGGGTAGTTTCTGTATAGCATATTTCACTCTGGTTGAATTGGTTGAGAGTTCATTCTTATTATTTATTATTATATTTTTTTTAAATAATTAAATAGGTAAAATTCTATATATAGCCTAAAATCTATATCTTAAATAAGTTTTTAATCTATTGTATATAATGGGAATGAATCAAAATCATAATGTCAAGTCATTAGTTGGATCATCCTTATCGTCAAATTGAGAAAAAGTCAGTAGTGAAACTTTTCTATTGTGAAAAATATTATTGAATATTCGTATACGATTTAAGTGGCCTATTACAAATCTTTATAAATACCCAAAATCATTCTCCAGTAGATTTTGAGAATATTTGTAGTTATTCAAAAAAATTACACCTATCAATCAATCTAATTGTAAAAAAAAAAAAATTATTATAGATTATGAAAATAAATTGGGCTATTGTGATAACTGTAAAGCTTTATAACTCTTGTTAATGTATGGAATTTTGATTTGATCATGTTAATGTTGTCGTGTTGATTATTGCCCCACCATTTTTGAAAGAAAGTCAATACTTTTTTTTGGTTTGTCGATAAACTGAAAGTTAAGAATTTCTCAGTATCTTACACAAATTACGCTTTGTTCGGGAAGAACAAAATTGCTTAAGAACATAAGAATATGATTAGTAGAAGATTCAATGGTTGAAGACTAACAGAGGCAGCCACAACATCTCTGCAGAATCCACTCCAAACTGCAACAAAAATTCAAAACCCTAAGAACAAAAGTGAAGTGAATAAAAAGAGAATGAGGGAGATCGAGATAGAGAGGGAGATTGTATACAGATGGTGAAGACAAGAACATGGTCTATCTCTGGGAAACATCGAGTTATTGTCCAACGAGAAAACAGATGAAATATTGTTTTCGAGAACACAATTCTTGTTGCTTGAACCTTGTGGAGAAAAAGGTTGAGACAGAGAAGAAACAGATGAAGAGAATTCGTATTTTTCACAGTCAACTCCGTAGCTTACTGGAAGAGAAGATGAAGAAGAAGACGATGAAGATGAACCAACTCTCTCCTCTTCCTTCATTTTTCCATGGATCTCACTCTTCTCTGCTCTGTTATTGAATCATTTTTTAAACCTAACGGTCATCAGCTAACGATTACAGCACCAACTACCTCTTATTACTTGGATTTCTCTTTAGTGGGGTTGTTTGACGTTTAAAAAATTGGTAATATTAAAAATGGAATTTGATCAATACAGTTAGACTTGTCTTACATATCTCACTACAAAAATACAAGCCGTTTACCAATGGAAGTTCTAATCAGAGACTGCAGTCGGAAAAATAAACCAGTCGAAACTCATCGGAAATTATAGTGAATGTCGGAAACTCTCAGAAAAGTTCGGACGGTTTCCGACGAAAGTCGACAGACGAACAAAAGTTGTCGGACACCGTCGGACGATTCCGACTAGTTCCGACCAGCTAACAAATTAATTTTTAATTTTTAAAATTTTAAAATTATAAAATTTAAAATAAATCCCGTCAGAAACTGTCGGAAGATTCCAACCGTTTCCGACGGGCTCTAAATTAATTTTAAATTTGTAAAATCAGAAAATAAAAACCGTTGTGCATATGATGGCGCTGTTGTAGCCGAAAAGTAGATGGTGGTCGGAAGCTGTCGGATATTTTTCTTTATAAATCTTCATGGTTTCCAGTTCTCTCCATCACACTTTCTTTAATCCACATCAAAATTAATAATGTCGAATTCAAATTTTCGGTCATGGATGGACGGACCACGTATCGATGAAGCAACATGGTTACTAACAGAAGACTATATCGCTAGGTTGAAATATTTTATGGAGTTTGCGGCGTATCAGAGTGTAACGCTAGAAATGGATAAGATGTATTGTCCTTGTATAAAATGGCAGAATATGATATTTCTTACTGTTAAAAATATCTGGAGTCATTTTTATCGTAGAAGGTTTTTTCCTAATTATAAAATATGGTATTCACATGGAGAAAATGGTTCAAATGTTAACATTGGTAGTCATAGTGGACATGGTAATACTGGTATAGCTGAAGAATCAGCTAACCAGGTAGAAGAAGAAGTTGATGGTAATCTTGGTAGTAGTAGTCAATATGATAAGGGTGGTTTAGGTGCGGAAATAACATATCTGGTGGAAAACAATGTAGGTACATTTCAAATGGTTAATGATGCATTTAGGAAGGATGTTTCAGTTTTTAATGAGGCAAGAAATATGGGAAGTACCAAATGCCGATGCTAGGAAATTGTTTAGTATATTGGATGCAACAAAGTAGCTGTTGTATAGTGGTTGCAGCGATGACATGTCACCATTATCGGCCGCAGCTGAATTAATGAATATCAAAACAGATTATAATTTACCGGAGAGTTGTGTCGACATATTTGCTCGTCATGTTAGGAAACTTCTTCCTACAGATCATACATACGCTACATCGTACAACGATATACAGAAATTGGTAGCCGGACTTGGATTACCATATCAGATGAAAGATGTTTATGTAGACAATTGCATGATTTTCTGGAGAGAGGATTCCAACGAGATGCTTTTTCGTTTTTGTCGTAAACCTCAATTCCAGGATACTGGTGGGAGGACACGGGTCTCATACAAGAGAATGTGGTATTTTCCATTAGCAGCTAGGTTTAAAAGGTTATATCAGTCAGAGTGCACAGCGGGCCCAATGAGATGGCATGCATAACATAATTCAGTTGGTGAGATAGCCCCCTTCAGACGCAAAAGCATTGAGACATTTCCAATCAGTATATCCCGAGTTTTCCTAGGAACCAAGGAATGTATATCTTGGGCTTTCCACATTTGGCTTTAATCCATTTGGAAAACATGGGATACCGTATTCAGTTTGGCTGGTGACTGTAACGCTCTATAAGTTGCCATCAACCTTGTGTATGAAGTCTGAGTTCTTATTTTTAACAGTCCTTGTACCAGGGATTGATCATCCACGAAGATCACTTGATATATTTTTACAACCTCTGATTTACGAATTGAATCAGCTATGGGAGAGTGGTATCACAGTGTATGACTTTTCGATTTCTGAAAATTTCCAGATGAAAATAGTGTTGATGTGGACTATTAGTGATTTTCCCACTACCCATTGGAACGATATATGTTCAAGTTGAAGAAGAAAGTTAAAAACATGAGTCGTGTCTAAGGTTCTATTGTCGCACATAGTATAAATGAAGAAACTACAAAATTCACTTCGTTATACTTTTCGTCAAATGTTCAGACTAAGAGTCGGCGACCACCACGACACGATAATGGAGGGGAGCGACCTTTTTACCAAGCATATGTGCCAGAAATATTTGCATAAATTGGTCGACTGAGTGGAAAACCCGTTCTCAGAACCCTAACCTCAGTTGAGATAAAACATGTGCATATGTATATCGCAACAAACTGCGCTGAAATAGGAGAACTTGAGAGGTTAGTAATATGTGCTTACATGTTATAATCATATGTATCGTTAATTCAATTGCATATGTCAATTACCTTGCTTGCAGACTACATGGCACAAATTCGCACTGCTTACCCGAGTTACTCCGAAGAAGAACTACAAAATACGAAGGAGGACAAGTTCACTGACTAGTTAAAATTTTATAAAATATCTAATAAAACTTATATGTCACACAAGCTTCAACTATGGGGCAAACATTTCCCACTTGGCTAGAAGAGTTTGTACGAGGTCCTTTATTAGTCGCTAAAGTATTTCCTATGTACTTCACTCGCGGTTATGGATTCAAAATTCTTAGAGAAGGTATGAAAAGACTAACAAGTGACTACGGAATATCTTCGACATCAAGTGATATCGTATATTTTGGTGTTTTCGATAGATATTAGAGGTTCACTACCTTGGGATGCTTGACTTAAAGTGCATCGTCTTCTACTATGACTGGTATGACCCTGGTTTTGGAGTCAGCATACACGTTGATGAGTTTGGTTGTGCTGATTGTGAGAATTTGGAGAAATGGTTATTGTTGTGTTCTTAAATTTTTTGCTTCTCATGGATTTTTTTCCAATAGAATCCGGTTTCGTTTTTAAAATTTTTGTTATATGAATTCGATCATCAGGTAGGTATCAATTAGATTTCTCATAAACGTTTCCAATCTTCCCAATTTGTGTGAATTTGCAGATTTTTTTGGTGTGTGTTCTTGAGTTTTTTGTCCGATGGTTTTGTTTTTTGGTCCGATGGGTTTTCTTTTTTCCAGAAAACAATTTTTTAATATAATTATTTGTTAATTGAATTGTATAATCATTTGCTTTAAAATGATAATCAATTCGATAGTTTTGATATGTATATATTCAATTTTTTCCAAATTTTAATGATATTTCGCTATTAAAATGTTTTGTTATTAAAAATTTTGTCATATTTAACAAAATAATCTACATTTTTTTTTGCATGTCGCCTTTAATGTAAGTCCATAAAAGTAAATATTATACATTCAGGGATCGTGACTAATAAACTGGGTAGTTGTGACCTAGTGTTGAAAAAAAAATTGATAATTTTGTTTTCATAATTTTGACGAAATGTTGTGATATTTAACAAAAAATTTGTTTTCATAATTAGATAAGACTTTAAAAATTTTGTGATATTTAACAAAATAATCTACATTTTTTTACAATTTGTATTACATTGTGCAGGATATCGTACGATCAGTTTCGTCGATCACGTCATTGACCATCAAAGATTTTGGATTCTGATCAGACGCAGAGTCCATCCCGTAGTCCACTCTTGAGTCGGAGACAGAGCCATCGATACGATAGCCGCCTACACATCTAACGATTGAGCAATTGCTGACACAGGCGGGATGTGGCCACCTTAAAATTTTTCGATCCAAGTCTCGAGAATGGATGGACATGGTAAATATTCAAATTAAATATTTTTTACTTAATATAATGTTTAATAATAACTAATTTTTTCCAAATATAGGTTTCGCATTGAGAATCTGATAGTTACGTTGATCAAGCTTATGATCCAGCAACAGCTCCTACTTGTGTTTATCTTTAGCAAGTTTCCCTTGGCACCGAAGAAGTGGCTCAGATCTTTCACGGTAATCAGCTAATTTTTACTGAGAACTTAACATTTTAATTTAATATAGAATTTACTAATATTTTACAATTGCCAGCAACATATAACTAGGCCGTTCATCGGACACTTGAGGTTCGAAGTAAGTTCGAGCAGCAGTGCACTATCTCTTACAAGAGCCACGTCTATGCATGGAAGGTATCGTGGGAGAAAGACCCAACTAAGCAACCCACTAATTGCATGCGGCTCGCTACCCGAAGTTTATTCGGTACTAGAGTTGTTCGGAGACAAAGACAGTCTTCGAAAGGAACAAGAAGAACCGCAGAGCTAGTAAAGACGAGAAGGCGGCGGGGACACACAACGCCGGCTCTCAGACATTTGAGCGACGTTCCCGAGTTATGGTAAGTTTTATTTTTAAACGTAAATATTTCATTGAATATAAGCTTCACAATGTCTTCTATTTTGTAGACTATTAAGAATGTTACTAACCAGATTGGCTCAACCTGATGAAGGATACTCACACAAACAAGAAGACCAATGTGATCGAGAACAAAAAGGTGTTGAACGTGGTGGAGAAGGTCGAACAGAGGAATGAGGAGCTTGTAACCTAACTCACTCAGGAAGGAGCGGGGTCTTCGGTTGTGCTATCTCGAGATGATGTCAACCGCATCGTCGCAGAGGTATAATTTTAATTAAATACTTTACTTTTTAAAATTTTGTTATATGAAGTTTATAAACTTTTAAGTTATTTTTTATATTTTATAAGAAATTTCGTGTACTAAGAGACGACGGTTTGGATTCGGTAAGCTTGTCACACCTGATGGGTTGCCATCATGGTTCAACCTGAGTCAGGGCGTAGGTCTTTCGTAGGGCGAGCGACAAGAGCTGGCGGATCTCCGGGTTAAGACGAGTAGTTAGAGTTGGTCCAAAAAAGACTGTTGAGACCCTTCAGCAGACTCGGGCCATATTGCGATCGTATCAGGAGAGGCAACAGAGGAGTGATGTTAAAATGGCCAGATTTGCGCAGATAATCGACAATCTCCTGTCTTTCCAGAGCAAGGCCCAGAACCCGGAGATTTAGTGTAGTACCATACTAATATTTAAATGTTTATATTTCAAAACGTTTTTAAAAAAATATATTATATAACAAATAAAATTTACAAAATGATTTTAATTAATTTAAAAATAATTTATTTCATTTAAAAAAAAATTTAATTTATCCATCGAAAACCGTTGGAAATTCCTAACGGACATTGACGGACGTATTTACCGACAGTTCTTGATGGAGTTACTATTCCGAACACGTCCGACAGAGTTACTATGCTGACCATGTCCGACGGACGTATCTCCAATAGTTACCGATGGATGTAGCTTCCGACCAATTCCGATGGGCTGTTTACCAACCATATTTGACTGCTCGTTTTCCTATCGTTTCTGACAGTTGTTTTTTCCGATTGGTTACGACGGGATACATCTGACGATTACCGATGGTGTTGTCCGACGGCACTCGACAATTTTATCATTGGAAATATTTTATTGAAAACCGTAGGAAATTATCGGCAGTTTTCGATGGGAATCGTATTTCCGACCAGTCCATACCGATTAACATTTTCTGTCCAAAAGTGGTCGGAAAGTTTTTATTCTGACAGTTTTTTGACAGGATTATCTGTTGGAAAACGATTTGTATTCTTGTAGTGTCTTAATTTTTAATTTTTGAAAAGTGAACTATGGCTCATGGAACCAAAGATTATTCTTTAGGAGATGAGAAGACTCACAGCTCAGCCAAATGCAGAGGAAATACTTGAATCTGTTTTCCCAATTTATGAAGATAAATCACATGGTTCTTATGAGTTCTCTGCTAGCTTCTTCTATGAAAACTGAGAGACAAATTCAACAACTACACTTATTGTACTTGTTATAAGATTGTTTAACATTTTTTATTCTCTAAATATATTATAAAATTATTATCATAAATACATACATATATATATATATATGAATTTTTATTTTTGTTTCCACGTTTTTATCTTTCACCTATTTAGTTCTGTTTTTCCTTATGATCTTGTATTATAAATGTATATATAACTAAGAAAAAAGAGACCAAAGAACAAAAAAATGTGCCACGTTTTTTCTTGCAAGATTTGAATATCTTTTTTTATAAATGTTAATCATTATTTATAAACAATTAAAAATTAAAAATAATAATAATGATTTGAAATAAAATTATATTTCATTATTTTGTGATTTATATTATTTTTAATTTTATATTTACATTAACTAATAACTACATAAACTCCTACTTGATCCTCATATCTATTTTTGGATATAAAAACTAGAACCAAAAAACTGAACTCGAATAGAACCAAAAATAGATATTGGTTTGGTTTTGAATTAATCTGTCAAGCAACCGAATTGTTACAGAATTTAAGTACCAATGGCTTTTCAGTTTGGTTTGGTTTAAAACCAAGAACTCAAATTAACCAAATAAAAATTGAATCTAATCCTATACTTATCAACTAAATATACTAACAATACCTAATAATCCTACTATGGTACTTTTGGTTATACGTAACTACTCATAACTGAACTGATTGTTATTTAGATCACACTTGTGCGAGTTGTTCAGATGTTTAGTTATTTTTGGTTAAGTAACTATTCAGAACCAAAATTATTTCATTTCTAATTTTGTTCACATTTCAAATATTCATTTAAAATTAAAATAAAAAAAATCGAAAACAAACTGAATTTTTGTATGAAACTATATGGTTACCATATTTCTGAAACCAAAACTTGAAAGAATCATACCCGAACCAAACAAAATAACCAAATGACATGCTACTCATATTCGTTTCGTAGGATATTCGATGAAATGTATCCAACTTTTTTTCATTCGAAATTGGTTAGAAAATTGTCTCATCGCAGAGACCTTTTTGTCGGAAATTCTATTCACAACATGGCTTTTTCTTGTAGTTAAACAATTAGAACATATGTATCCTAATCTAAATGTCTATCAAAATCAGCAACAAAATTTGTCATTTAATGATGGATAATGAGACAATAGTTTAATTCTTAGATACAGTACTAATTATATAATCTCTCACACACATATGAGACCTTCCCCCTCGAAGCTCCTTCTCTAGTCACATACTGAAACATTTTCGCATACTGAAACATTTTCGCTCAATATCACAAGCTTCATTGGACAACACGTGTCCAGTAATGATCAATTCAGCGATCATGAATCATTACAAGATCCTCAAAATTACATATTTACACAAATGCCACTCTACTTCAACGTCCTGATTCGGTTGGCTTAGTGTTTAGTGAACGTCCCGAGTCGGAAGGTTTAAACGACGAAACAGTACTACACGACCTTCCCGTTCCTAAAAGGTCAGAAAGGTAATTACCCATATCTGCAGGGGCAAATCTGACAATATCTTCCCAATTCTCCACTTGGTATTTTTTATTAAACGACAACGTTGCTCTGGTTAGCTTCTTAGTCACGGAATCTTTTAAACCCTTTCTTAATTTCGAATCCGGTACAACCCACTCGCTCTGCTTCTTAAACGCTTCTTCAAACAATTCGTTAAATCGGTTTAGCCGCTCTTTCGCCACATGTTCATCGAGCTTCTCTTGGTCTGAATCGGAAAGTGACGCCATCACTTCTCCCCAAGCAAGCTTTTCGTATTTCTCAAGGTATTGAGCAACTTTACCTTCGTGATTCGTCATCCATTCGTCACCAAGCACAGCTTTGAGATTCGATGTACGTACCTTAGAGATCACGTAATCTAGGTTATTGGCTAAGAAGAGGTACGAGAGAGCCATGTCGTTGTAGATCCGAGATTTGGTGTCGATTTTGCAGAGCAGGACGAGAATTATCCAAGCGAATCTTGTGATCACCGGAGAAGATGAAGAACAAGATCCTCTATAATCTTCCGGTAGAGGTGTCGATTCTGTTAAAACTGCCGCGAGACATTCATCGTAATCGGCGAGAAAAACAATGTAATTCATGACGTACCTGGTAAAATATGTCGAAAATATCGTGTTTGAACAAATTTCCATTGAAAATCAGTTGATTTCTTGCAGTACAAGTTAAAAAGGTACCTTGTGAGCTGATGAACTCCGCCTCCAGGAATTAGGGATTTCGAAGATTCTTTCGTAATGGAAGCTTCAAATTCAGTCACCATCGAGTTAATGGCTTCACCGAGATTGTTCAAAGAATCTGTGGCTTGTAATCGAACAGGAGAGGTGGAATCAAAATTGAAGATCTCATCGATTGTGGGCAAAAGCTGCGAGATTGTTTGGTAAACATCGAGAGTAACAAAGATTTTCTCGACGGTTTTTCTACATCTTGCAATACTCACAGGGAAGATAAAGAGAGTTAGAGCACTATCTAACGTAAGCTCCGTGAAGCAAGACTCCGCGATTGAAACAGAAGGCGAAAAAACATGATCACAAAGAATCCTTTCTCCGTAAAATATATTTGAGATCAGAACTTTTGTAGCTTCTAACCAATTCTTTATGTTCTTCTCCATATTATCCCATTCCAACTTCTGAATCTGATAAAAACTTAGATCCTCAAACCCTAGTTTACTTAACGATTCAAACATGATCGCTTTTCGTATCTTCTTGTAAATCTTAATACATTCATTTTCGTAACCAGAAGATATCATACAATCAGCGATCATTTTCAAATCCGTCATAACATTTACATCTTCAGATTTAGGAACATCTGAGTATATAGAAGCTTTATTCCTTGGATTGAGAGATTTGGAAGATAGAGCTTTATTTCTTGATATGGATTGCGGATCAAGATTCCGTCGATTCGATTTCAAAATCCGGTAAAACTCTTTCTCTAAATGCTTCATAGCGATTGTCACAAGATTATGAGCTCGAGAGAGCTTTTGTGATTCTGGATTCACCAAAACAACTCCTTGAATCGCGTATTGTAAGCTGTTGATTACATCGACGAATTTTCTTCCTTCTCCGCGAGTATCATTGGTAAAAATGGAAGACAAAGAACATGAAGATGAACTAGAGAGATCTGGAGAAATCCATTTTCGTGTGAGAGTTTCAGCTGCTTCAATACTATCCATTAACACAGATTCAGAGAAGCTTTGGTATGGACGTTGCTTCGACCTTTTCGCCAAGGTTGAAGACGGTTTAAATAGTAACATCATTTTGTTTGTCTTGAAGTTTTGTGAAAATATGATAGATTGTGAACAAATGATATTGTTTTAAGTTTGATTTTCTTTTTGAGGGTTTTTGGAGAGGTTCTAAGAAGGTAATGTTTTTCAACTTCTATTTTTGTGTTTGAGCTCATTTATTTGAGTCAAATAAAGCCTTTGGTTATCCATAATTTTCTCTAGTGATTCATATATTTAGTTTCATTGTAGTAATTTAGTAAAAGACTTTAGACAATTCTGTAATTCTAAAATAGTGGAAAATAAGTGGATTTAGATACGGTAATCTATCTAGGGTTTTGGTTTTTCTTTCAAACCCTTAGATATTTGAGAGTACGTCTAAATGTAGAATGTAAAATTGAAATCTTATTACCAATTTTAAGAAAAGAAAAAGGATAGAGGAACTTTAAAATAACAAACTCGTTAAATATAAACTTTAAAGAGTATATTTCAATCTTGGATTTTGGTTCTGATCTATTTTCTGTATCTAAGTTTGGAGATTCTATAATTTAGGAAATACTAACATTTCACTCTTTGGAAAATGAGTTTCCACTTGATGTAAGAGCCTAAATAAAATGTTGGTCACCGTAGTATTACATGTATTTTCTAACTATGAAATTAATGTTTGTATATATATGTTTGCTTTGCATAAGACTTCTTGTTATTGGCTCCAACTACAAGAATAGAATTAGAACTGAAGAATGTCATAATTGCAATAGAAGACTTTAAAGAATTTCTAAATCAATCTATTTCAGTACAAAAACTTATTCTTGGATAGTTTTAAAGATAAAGAAAGCGATAGTATATTGTATTTTGTGGATGAGTAAGAAAACTTATTGAATTGGGAAGTCACTATCTCTCTACCTGTGCATGTTCAATTATATATTAATTTGAAAACACTAAACATTAAAAAATCAATATTTTTGTTTTTCTACTTTAATTTAGCAGAGTTTTCTAGGAATTTTTTTGATTATTTGTAATCATTTGTAATCAAAAACTATCTCCCTAAACTGAATTTCAAATCAATAAAAGTTGCAAAATGTATTATACATATTTTGTAAGACCAACAAAATATCATAATTTGAAAGTGAAGTGGAAAATAATTGATTTTTGTGTACAAAATCGGTACGTTGAGTAGATATTATGACTATCTCTAATTTCAGAGTACATGAATTTTTTAAAAAATTTAATAGATCATATTCTAATCATTTTTATAATTAAATAAAAATAATATAATGATTATTTATAAGCATAAAATTTTCATTATTTTTTTGTTGTATTTTTAACATTTTACTCCTATTTCAATTAAGTAATAACAATAAAGCATCCAATATTCTAGTTTACAAATTTTAAACTTGTTAAAAACTATGTATTTTGAGATATATATTGTACTTTAATTTTGTTGTTGGCTAATATTGAAATTTATACATAAATAAAAATCTGCATTTTCATTTTTTAACATGTGACATGAAAACTCTAATCTTTATATATGTCGAAATATTTTCCAAATGCTTTGGTTCCTCTTTTTCGTTGTTTGATTTTTATTTTATGTTCTCTTCGTTTTTTTCTCTCTCCTGAAAAAATATTAAAATGTAAAAACATATATAAATTAAAATGTCATCTTTAAGTTTGCGTTTTATTTATGTTTCCACGTATTTATCTTTAACTTTTTTAGTACTGTTTTTTTTAATGATAATTTTGTATTATATGAATATATAACGCAATATTGAAATTAACTTTTATGATATTTATTATATAGGAATGGTAACAAAAAAAAGACAAAAGGACAAGAGATGTGTCACTTTATTGTAATGTAAATGTGATCTTGGAGCGGAAATATCATAAAAGATATGTAGATTTTTTTAGTAATAGATTTCAAAGGTAAATGGTATGTAAAACAAATTTCAATCTAAAACTTGTGATAGATTTTGCTTGTCAATTAATATGGAAAGAATTTAATTCATTACATACAAAGATTAGAGTTTTCATGTCAAATGTTAGAGAATGATGATTATTACTTTTTCAATAGTAGAAGAAGTGTTAGATTTAAGTGTACCACTTGAACCATAAACATCTAAAAATCCTAGTTAATTATTTCTTTAGCACGGAAGGAAAAAACTTGTCCGTTTCGGCAGAAAAAAAAAATGATATATGTTTTCTAAGTTTCTTTCTCTTTCACTCTTTTTATTTCTTACCGTTTATATGTGGATCTATTATGGCAAAAACTTCAATATAAGTTTCAATAAGGCCAATTTTTTTATGACCATCCCCAGATTTTGCCAATGACACCATCTCGAGACCGTTTGCAGGAGCCTTAAAAACTCTTTTTTCCCAAGAACATTGGGTCACAGTCTCTATTTTGAGTATGTTTTCTTTTTGAATTAAACATACTGGAAGAATTATAAATAAATCATGTTTAATCAATTTGTAAGTCATTTACACCCAATTTTAGCATATCTTAAAATTAAAAGTATTCTAGTAATTTTGTTTTGGTCAAGACAAGTATTCTAGTAATTATCGTAAACATTTGAATTATTCTAGTAATTTTTTTACACTTCTTTAAATTTAATTAGAACTTGATCCCACAAACAACTACAAATATCTACAAACTAGATGTATTATTTTTTATTTATTTATAGTTATTTTAATTTATTTATAATATTTATATGTGATATTTGTTTTTTTATTTATTTCATGGTTTGATCTATATATGTAAATTTATTAATTTAATATATCTTTGATATACAAAAAATCAATTTATAATGATAGCTGTTGTTGTACACGAATTCTATTTTTCAAACTCTGTTGATTTAATTTTTGATGCATTACAATTTTTATATATAAAGTCGTGTTGTTTAGGTTTTTAAACTCATGTTCATTTATGTTTTTAAACATGTATTCATATAATTTATTAGATCCGCCTTCATTTAGGATTTTAAACTCATATTTATTTTTATCATTATTATATATTATCAATTATATCTACATAATATATCCATTTGTATTAGCATTTTAAGTTTTTTTTTTGTCAACATTGGATCGACAAGGCCCGATCCATAGCCTAAAACCCACCCTAAATAATCCCTTTTTTAAGCTACCATAATGCAGCAGGTAGGAATCGAACCCTGGTGCCAAGTCATTAGCTGGATCATCCTAACCACCAGACTGAGAGCAACTCGGCGCATTTAAAGTTTTTATAAATACATTTTTATTATTATGTGAGGTCATTCTTATATTTTTGTTTTTTTTCATGTATTACATGGTTTGATTTTAATTTTAAAATTTATATTTATTTTAAAATTATAATAAGGGGATTTAACAAATTATAACTTATAATATTTTAATGTATATATTTTCTTAATAGATTAATAATGTTTTGTTTGTACTCTACCGAATTAGGGATATAATTTATATTCGAAATATGAAAATTAAAAGATAACTAATGATATCCAAGACATAATAAAAATATGATTTCCGAAAACCATATTACATAGAAGATTTTCTATACATGTCAGAAATCAAAGTACGATTATTTGAGGAAATCTCTTTATAAATCATATAAGTGTGTTACATAAATTATCAAAGCCAATAAGATTTCTTAGTTTTTTTTGACTATATCATCAGTTCAAAAATATTATATTTGTTTATTTTGTTAAATAAATAGTAATTTCAATTATTATTTAGAGAAAATTATGAAAACTACCCACTTTCCAAACAAAATCATCCCAAATACCCATATCTACTTTTTCTTCTCCCTTCTACCCTACACCATATTTCTCTCTCATGCCATTAGACTATTTTACCCCTGCCTGATTTTTGTTTTGACTTTCGGCCCCCTTCCCACCATTTAGTCTCCTTTTTTATATTTTTTTCATTCTCAGAAAGCCAACAATGTTTTCATGTCCACATATATTTCTCGTATTTGCAATTCAAGACATGGACATAATACTAAACGGCATCGTAATGACGATAACTATGATTTTATGGACAATTGCATCGTAATAATAATGCTTTATATCGACAAATGGCATTATATCAATGTGTCTCGTTCCTTTTCAACATCTACATTTCTCCAAATAGTAAGTGTACTTATGAATCTTAAGGACATATTCATTGTAATGATGATACATTTTGTGGACCTGACATGTACACTTACATATCATCAGATATGGACATATGTCTTATAAATTACTGTGGACATAATCCTATTAACGACAATGAACTACATGGACATAGACAAGTACATTATCATATCAATGGACTTGGACACACGAAATTTTATATCAATGCAGTGTCTTTGTAATTATTGTCCATGACATGGACATATGTATCATATTGAACTATATGGACATAGACATATGAAATTTCATATCAACAGACCTGGATATGTTTTACATTTTCATTTTTCGAATTGACATATATATTGCTATGATATTTAACAACATCGATATGGACATGTTCAATTTGATATTACAGGATATGAACATATGTCACATATTTCCATTTTCAATGTCATTCTCGTATAGACACACTTATTGCCATGACATTTAACCATATCGACATGGACATGTTCAATGTCATTCTCAATTTTGCGCTATTGACATGTTCAATGACATAGTTTCATGGACATTTCTTTCTAATGATAATGAATTACGAAAGACAAGAACACGGCCAATGACATATATCGACATGGACGTAGACATATATTTTCGTTTTTTGCAATGTCATAGTTATTATGGACATATTGATTTCACATAACAAGTTTTATGTGAATATGGACATGGACATACGTCTCTTCGTGTCCAATGTCGTTCATATGCACATATTCATTGTAATGGCAGTACATTATAAGGACATGAACATGCGCCCTCTTTCGGAACATATTGCATACTCCACTTGAACTAAACATACACGAAAAACAGAGGATCACAATTTCAATGTCACTTTGTTACTAATTTTATACAGAACAAAAACTCATTGACAGAAAAACTTCTATTTGCAAGAAATTGAATCTCCTCATCGTGATTTTATTGTCATACATATAAAAACTATAAACAAAATGTGAGAAAATCAAACTTTAATATCAATTTAATAGAGGAAACTAATTTCTACTAAATTACAAGTCAGACATTGTGGAATATGTACCTGCAGTTTATATTACAATCGGTTGTGTCAGGTCATGAGACGGAGACGATCGCCGCCTTCGGAAGCTCCTCAAAAATCTGACATTGGCCACCAAACTCAACGTCATTATAGCCGTTCCTTCACTTTAATCTTCTTCGAAACGTTTTCTTATCGTAAAAGTTCTGTCTGATCAAGCCAAAGTCTTCAATTTCACACGATGCCATTCTCACCAAACTCAGGGTCATTATTATCTTTTTAGTCACAAAAACAAGGTACGCGAGAGAAGGTCAAAATGTTAGGGTATTTCTCATAATTTTGAAAACTTTTTAGATATTTTTAATGAAATTCCCTATATAATTAAAAATTATCTCAAATATTCTTCTTGTATTATCTCAAAATAAACTAAAAAATATCATGTGATTATATTACAAACTACGATTATTTGAGAAAATCTCCTTATAAATCTTATAAATCATTAGTTCAAAAATCTTATAAATCAGATAATTGTTTTACATGAATTGTCAAAGTCAATAAGATTTCTTAGTTTTTTTTTTACTATATCATCAATTCAAAAATATTATGTTTGTTTATTTTATTAAATAGATAGTAATTTCAGTTATTATTTATTATATGTGATTGAAAATTATCTCAAATATCATTCTTGTATTATCTAAAATAAACTAAAAATATCATGTGATTATAATTTTACTTTATCATAATATTTTCCTACTAATAAATTTGTTACAATAATTCATAAACCAAAACAGATTAATATAACATGGTGCTTTTAGATTAATGTTACACTTTTATTATATAAGAAATATATATAGAAATAATGTAATATTCAAATAGGAATAAGATTTATTAAAGATTATGATAACTATGAAAGATATGTCATCTATTTAAAATTTAAAATAATATTAAATCAAAAAAAATTTATCTAATTTTCGAATAATTTTATAACATAATTATATTGCCTTGAAATAAATACAAAAGTTAAATTAAAAAATAATTACTTTAAATAAATTTTAATATTAAGGACAGCTCCAAAATCAACAATGTTAAAATTGAATATGATGTTGACATATGATTATTTTAAAATTTAAGAGTATTAAATTAACAACAAAAAAATAAATATTAATTTTAAATCAGTGTAAGTAAATTTTAAAAAGTATTAAATCAGAATAAATTTCTAATCTATTTTTTGACATTTTTTAAAACTTAAGAAATAATTATATTTCCTAAAATTAAAAATAAGTCAAAATTAAAAACGTATTAATATCATTTTTCTATTATACTTAATTGTTATATCTTTATATATTTAAGTTAAAATAAATATTTATATATTTAAATTAAAACAAATTATTATGTAAATAAAAATAATATTAATAATCAGTTAAGTTAAAGAATTTTATCAAATCTTATCAATAGATAAAATATTATTTTTATTATTATAAAATATACAAATCTCTTAGGGCTACAGTTTTATTATATATAGAGATTAGGATTACGAATATCGTTTTCTATTGTATTGACCAATAAAATTTATTGAAACTAAAACAAATTAATTAGTTAAAACAAACAGACCAATAATATTAATGGTTTAATCTTTTTTTTGGTCACAACAATGGTTTAATCTTTATTTATTAAATAAAAAAAACTAATTGGTTAAAGATTATAATCAAAACAAACGAACCAATTAAAACAACTAATTAGTTAAATATTTTTACCAAAACAAACGAATCAATTAAAAAGTTCTTATCAAAACCAATGAATCAATAAAATTAACTTAAATTAAAACAAACTAATTAGTTAAAAGATCTTATCAAAACAAACACATAAATTAAGTAGTTAAAACAAACCGACCAATCAAAACAAATCAAAAGATTATAAAAAATTTTATTACTATAAAAGATATGAAATATCTTAACGTTACATTTTTATTATATATAGAGTTAAGTCTACCACAAACTAACATGAAAACAACATTAAATAAATTTACCGCGTTTGACAAATCAGACTACCGTGAACGACCAATAAATCTACGACACAATATATGAACCTAAAAATAACATTACATAAATCTACTACGCTTGACAAATAGATCTACCACCTCGCAAAATATGTCTACGACGAAAGACCAATAAGTCTACCACGAACAACCAATAAGTCTACCACATATAATATATGAACTTGAAAACAACACTAAATAAATTTACAATGCTTGAAGAATAAATATATCACGAACGTCCAATAAATCTACTACATTATACATTAACCTAAAAATAACACTAAATAAATCTACTACGCTTGACAAATAGATCGACCATGCTCTAGAAATATGTCTACCACGAAAACCCAATAAGTGTACCACGAACAACCAATAAGTCTACCACACACAATATATGAACTTGAAAATAATACTAAATAAATTTACAATGCTTGAAAAATAAATCTTTCACGAACGACCAATAAATCTACCATAAACGACCAATAAGTCTACTAGACACAATATACAAACCTGAAAACAACATCAAATTAATTACCATAAACGACCAATAAGTCAACTACAAATGATCAATGAATCTACCACACACAATATCCGAACCTAAAAACAATACTAAATAAAATATATCACACTTGACAAATATATCTACTATGGTTGACAATAAATTTACCATGAACTATCAATAAGTTTATCACACACAATATATGAACCAAAAAACAATACTAAATAAATTTACCACGCTTAACAAATAAATCTACCACAAAAAACTAATAAGTTAATCACAAACGACCAATAAGTCTACCACACACAGTATCATAACCTAAAAATAACACTAAATAAATCTACCTAGCTCGAAGAACCAATAAGTTTACCACAAAACAATATTTGAACCTAATTGATCACTTGTTAGTTTTTACTTATTGAAAATAAATCAATAAAATTAGAACTATCTATTTGATCTCAATTATTTGTTCTCTGCTGATATTCAAGTTGCAAAACTATAATTAAAGCTAAAAGTATTAAAAGAGTATTGAAGTGTTAAAAGAGTATTAAAAAAGTAGAATTGATTTAATTACTATATTCGTTACCTTTTTTGTCGCTTATTTTCTTTATTTCTAGTAATCAAACTGATTAACTCAATGTTATCGATTGTTGAAGATAATTCTGATTTTACATGTTTCCAATCTAATCGTGCTTCTCTGCAATAAATATTGTGAAAATTAATTTGCGTAATTGTAGTGGTGATAGTCTAATTTGTTTTATTGAAAAACGAATACTTGATAGTATGACCAATAAAACCTTGATACAAAATTCCTACATATATATATAAGCATAGGATATCTATTTAATATAGCAGTTTTTAATAACATTTTTTAATGATTAAATTGATATGCTTTTTAAACCCAAAAAATTAATAATTTATATGTTTTTTTGGAAAAAATATTTAGACTCCATAGATCAAAATTCTGACTCCACCAATGAATATCGATGTGACATGTTTTATTAATGACAATTTTATAAAATATAATTATATTTTTTCATAGCGAAAAAATACATAATAATATTAAACAATTTTTAGATTATTTGAATAATTTTTAAACATTTCTTTGAAATATTCGAGTAACTATATATTATAGTAGTAATAGACTATTTTAGTTGGTGATAATCTGATTATCAACCAACATATTAATGGTACACAATCGAATCTCTGGTTACAACATTTCCTTACAACCATAACGCAGTAGAAAAACAGTTTATGAGGGTATACGTTTTTTCTTGTCTGCGCTACGGGAGCTGGAGCATTGTGCTGATATTTTAGCAAAGTCGATTGCTACTAATTCCCTCCTTAGTTATGAATGATGTACTATTTGCCCTGATATCATTAAACCTCATTTATTAACTGATGCTACAAGTTGAAGTAATAAAATCTATTGTCGAAAAGAAAAAAAGAAAAAAAAAAGACTACTTTATTTACCAATTATAATTGTCACGGACTCACACAGATCTGAAAGAGTAAGAACGCTCCCTGGTTTACCAGACCCGACCAAAATACAGATCCGAAAGATAATTCCCAATATCTTCAGGGGTAAAACCAAGATTCCGTGTTAACCGGACCCGGTTCTTATAAAACTCCGAGTATTTCGGTATAATCATCATAGCCACAGACCGTTTAATTTCGTCTCTCAATTTTGGGTCGGCTACGACCCACCCGGTTTGCCTCTTATAAGCTTCCTCAAACCCATCAGCCAGCCGTCGGATACAATCCACCGCTTCTTCCTCCGTAACCTTCATCTCCGCCGTCGGAAGTGACGCCATCGTCTCTTTCCAAACAATCTTCTCCAACTTCGCTGCATAGTTCTTTACCTTCGCATGGTGAACCTCAACCCAATCCTCGCCAAGAATCGCTTTTAGATCCGATGATCGAACTTTGACGACGACGTAGTTGAGATTGTTGATTAAAAAGAGATACGAGAGAGCTACGTCGTTGTATAAGCGAGATTTCGCGTCGATTTTGCAGAACAAGAGGAGAATTATCCACGCGATTCGCGTTTTAAGCGTTGGCGACGACGAATCACCGGCGTTTTGCTCTTCCGGTAAAGGTAACGACGTTTTTGGGATGATATCGGAGAGTGTATCGCTGTAATCAGCGAGGAAGATGATGAAATTCATGACGTATCTTGTCAATTGGTGGATCCCGCCACCTGAAATTAGGGATTTCGAAGATTCTTTAGAAACAGAAGATTCGAATTCGTCGATCATTAAAATCACACCTTCTTCGAGTTTCGACAGAGTTACAGCAACTTGTGATCGGACTGAAGAAGTTAATTCGGAACTGAAAACTTCTTCAATTTTAGGTAAAAGCTCAACGATGACTTGGTAAACATCGAGTGTTAGGAAGATTTTCTCAGGCGATTTCCTGCATTTCGCCATTTTTTCCGGGAATGCAAACAAAGCTAAAGCGCTTTGTAAAGTGATTTCTGCAAATGAAGATTCGCGAATTGATGAAGACGAAGAAGAGAAGACATGATCGGAGAGGATTCGTTCGCCGTAAAACAGAGTATTCACAGCTCTTCTCGTTACGCGTAAACTTTTTCTAATCTTCTTCTCCATAATCTCACATTCAAGTCTCTGAATCTGCGAGAAACTCAGATTCTCGAATCCTAATTGATCCAATGCTTCGACGATGATCGATTTCCTGATTTTCTTGTAAATCCTGAAGCAATCTTTACCATATCCAGATGAAGTCATACAATCCGCAATCATCTTCAAATTATCCATAGCGTTTGCATCGGAATCTGAATTGGAAGCTTTTGAATAACGAGCAGAGACAGATTCAGGATCGAGATAACGTCGATTCGATTTCAAAATCCGGTAAAACTCTTTAGATAAATGATTCACAGAGATACGCATCAGATTCTCTGCTCGAACGAGTTTCGTCGATGCTGGATTAACTGAGATTAGCCTAATCATTCCAGAGTGTAAGCTATGAACAGCGTCGATGAATCGTTTGGCTTCGTCGCGGTTTCCGGTGGAAAATAGCGAAGAGAGACAGCAAAAAGAAGAAGAAGAGACGAGAAGTTGCTCAGGTGAAATCCATCGATGAATGATAGATTCAGCGTCGTCAATACTATCATCCATTAGAGACTCAGAGAAGTTTTGGTGTGAATGTTGAATTTGCTTAGAAGAAGAAGTTGTTGATAAAGCGAAGAGAACCATTTTTGTGTGTGATGTTTATGTGTAAATGTTGAAAGTGAAGATTCACCTGGAATAGTATTTATAGTGGTCTGTAATTTGATTCTTTGACATGAATACTTTTATATTTTTATATTCGTATATAATAACAAAAACGTGGGACAATGACATGTTTGGCATTTGCATAAAGAAATTTACATTAATTTATAGTAAAAGAATATATAGTTAATTATTTAGTGTAGTGTAAACTGTTGTGCGTGCCCATTCAATAGAATAGACTGAAGAATTGAGCAAATTGAATGGTTAAATAGTAATATAAACTGCGTTTGTAAACATTTAATAAGTAAATTCTGATCGTTAAAACCAAAAAACTTCTGATCGTGCCTATATTTTATTTAGGTTTTAGACAAGTTTTAGGATTTCGGGCCTTAGCTTCTATTTTTGTAAACAAGTTTTTTCTGGCCGAGTTCTAAATGTTTGTGACAAAAAGACAACCACTATTTGAAAAGGTGAGCACAAAGTATTTCTATATTTTTGGGTAAAAAAACAAAAGAAATTTACTTCCTACCAAACTGATTAATAGATTCCATTTGACCATGCATGTAAACGAAATTCAAAAATTATGGCAATTTTACTAAATAAAAAATTATTCTTAATATTGGAAAAAAATTCTAAATTTTTGGATATTAAATATTAATTTTCAAATTATGTTATGATTAATAAAGGTTGTAAGAAAATTATTTTTATTTTAAAATAGTTGTTTGTATTTAAAAAGGTCTTAATAGTATTATTTTTTTGTCAACCATCATAATATTAGCAACACTACTACAAGGATAGAGTAAAAGTTTACAACACTAAGCCATTAGCTGACTCTCTAATAGAACGAGCGAGAACATTAGCTTTATGGTTTAGAGATCTCGAAATTACAAAGAGGGAGAAGGCTCGAAAAAGAAACTTTAACCCGAGAAAGCGCTTCTGATAGGGTTGGAATGCCGACCACTATTCAGGATGCATCAATAGCTTCAAAACATCAGCACAATCCGTAGCCATTCCACTTCCAAGACCTGGATCAAGATCAAGGATTCCATAGCCCACATGACCGCTTCCGCCTCTGAATGAAGTGCAGAAAGACTCCTTCGTATTTGGCGTGCCCCCTATATCCTCCTGAAGCCGCGTCTGAAAGCAAACTCAACCAATCCCGGAAAAAATTTCAGATCTCTTCCACGACGCATCCACAAAACATCTGTAACATGTAAAGACAGGGTCTTCCGTCCTTGGTAACGACACCTAGGGCCAAGCCGTAGCGTTGCTGAGCGATCTTGGTTGACTAGCATAATATTTTTGACGCCTAGTATTAGACCATTCCGCTACATCTTACTCTGCTTGGGATAGCACCTCATGCGGATCTCTACACACTCCGGAAAAACAAGAATCATTCCTTGATTTCCAGATATACCATAGCACCCATGGGAAAATACTGACATCTACTGAATCTGAGATCCTCCAAAACAGGTAATCTAGATTATACCATATTGAATTACCGGGGAACACCTCAATTAGGGATGGCACGAGAGATAATGCCCAAGCTTGAACCACCGGGGGACACTCAAAAAGAACATGATTAATAGTTTCTTCTTCAGCCCCACATTTACTGCATCTGGCATCACAATTTATACCGTGAATGTTCAGTTTCTGCTTAACTGCAACACATCCAGACAGAGTCTGCCATATAAAATGTCTAATTTTATTTGGACAATCTAATTTTCATATTTTGGATTGTAGCGCCCATATATTTGGTCCCTGGGATCCTACCTCCATCAAAGAGACATTCTCCTCAGCCTTATATCCAGACTTTACTGAATACCAACATGTTTTCGTGTAATGTCAGGCCCAATAATCTAACCTTACCCGTCGTGGTATTGGGATACCCATAATTAGTTTAACATCCTCAGAAATAAAATTTTGTTTCAGTAAGACCTCGCGCCAAGTTCTAGTTTGAGAATCAATAAATTGATCAATAGTAAGATTCGAGTAGATATCCGATTCAATACCAATTGCAGCTCTTGGGTGAATATCTGGGACCCATGGATCTCTCCAAACCTGTGTATATCTCCCATCACCAATCTTTTTAATCATCCTTTTTGTTACCAATGAACGAGCTGAGCTAATACTTCGCCATCCATATGAAGGGTTCGAAGTCGTCGTGGCCGATATCGGGCAATGATTTTTATAATAACGACCACGCATTACATGGGCGAACAAAGAATCTAGATTATCAATCAACCTCCATACTTGTTTAGCTAGAAGAGCTTAATTAAAATCCTCCAAAATCTGGAAACCCAATCCGCCTTCCTATTTAGGCCAACATAAATGTTTCTATTTCATCCAGTGGATCCTTTTAGACTCGGAATTTGACCACCAAAAATTTGCAATAGCTGAGTTTAACTTTTTGACAATTGTCTTTGGTAATCTGTAACATGACATGACATATGTCGGTAAAGCCATCAGGACCGATTTAATAAGGACTTCTTTGCCCCCTTTGCAAAGGAATTTCGAAGACCCTCCATTTATTCGGTCTTGTAGTCTTTCCCGAACAAAGGCAAACACTTTCGTTTTTGCCCCTCTAATATTCTCTGGAATCCCTAGGTAAGATCTCATACCCCCCAATTGGTGGATCCCCAATGTATGATGGATCAAAGTCTTATCAATATCAGGGAATGAATGACCAAATTGTACCGATGACTTATCAAAATTAATTTGTTGTCCTGATATTCATATTCTTTAAGAATTCTAATAATGTGGCTAGCTTCTTCAGTCGTTGCTTTACAGAATAATAGACTATCATTAGCAAATAGCAAGTGAGATACCTTGGGACTTCCTCTCGCAATGGGTATTCCAAAAATAAGACTACCGTTTTCAGCCCTTTTCAGTGTAGAGATAAGGACTTTAATACATAAGATAAATAGATAGGGTGATAATGGATCACCTTGCCGTAGGCCCCGTTTTGGAATTATTTTTCTCCTCGGCTCCCCATTTAGCATAATTGAATATTCCACACTGCGTATGCAATACATGACACACTTTGTCCAATTGCTACTGAATCCCAACTTTAGTAGAAGGCATTCGATTAAATTTCATTCTACCTGATCATAGGCTTTACTCATATCTGTCTTAATAGCCATATACTTCCCTCGTACCGCTTTGTTTGTGCGAAGGGCATGGAACATTTCTTGTGCAATTAATATATTGTCGGATATTAATCGACCAGCGATGAAAGCAGATTGTGTTTCCGATATTAATTTTGGCATTAACTTCTTCAATCTCAAACATAAGACCTTAGAGATAATTTTGTATCCCACGTTACATAAACTAATCAGCCTAAACTCTGTCATCTTCGTCAGACGTGAAGTTTCCAGAATTAAACATATATTCGTTTTATTTAAACCTTGTTCAAATTTTCCTATGGTCAGGAACTCATTAACCATTTTAATTAAATCTTGTTTAACCACCTCCCAAGATTTTTGGAAAAATAGAGCGGTCATACCATCAGGTCCCAGAGTCTTGCCCGGGTCCATCATAAATAGAGCAATCTTAACTTCTTTTTCAGAAACCTGGCGTAGAAATTGCTGATTATCGGCCTCTGTGATTCGTGGCTCGATCTCAGGTAATAAATCTAAATCACAATCTCTACCATTGGCAGTGAAAAAGTTAGAGAAATATCGGGTAGCTTCCATGATAATATCATCAGGGCTTGTTACCCATATTCCGTCATTATTAAATAGTCTTATAATTCAGTTTTTTGCTCATCTTTGTTTTGTTTAAGCATGGAAAAACTTTGTATTTTCGTCTCCCTCTTTGAGCCATTTATTCATGCTCTTTTGTTTCCAATATATTTCCTCATCCACATAGGCTTTTTTTAATTCCGACTTAGCTGTCGCTAAATCTTCGTTACTAGGGGAATTTGAATTTTGTAAATCATCCACAATCTTTTGTCATTTATTAATCATTTGTCTACCGGAAGGAATACATTTTTTCGCCAATATGATAATTCCTTCCTACAATTCTTAATTCTTCTAGCCACTGTCACCCGACAACGACAGGACAAACCTTTCCATCCTTTCTCCATCGTCTCCATAAAGCCCTTTACCAATCCACCGTTTATCAAACATAAATTGGAATCGACGAGAATATTGTTAAGCATTAAATTGACCCACAATCGGTATGTGGTCCGATCCTATCATATTTAGATACTCAATCTCGGACCTAGGAAATAATTCATGTCAATCCTCGTTGCCGAAGGGTTTATCTAGAACACATCTGATAACTTCATTCTTTCGTACCCCTCGCCATGACCACAAATTTCCTATCTTCGGGAATTCAATAAGACCACAATTTTGAATCATTTCATTAAAAGGTAAAAACGTATTGGGATGCTGGTTACACCCCCTTGTTTTTCATGATTACCTGTCAACTCATTGAAATCCCCAATGAGCAGCCATGGAGAGTCCCGGGAAATACCCATTCTTGTTAATCTCTCCCAGACTTGTTCCCTTAAATTCTAGTTCGGTTCGCCATAAATAAAGGTAATGTATATCATTGTACCATTAACCACACAAGATATATCTATCATTCTTTTGTCTTTGTGGATTGAAACAACATTTGAGGAATCATCATAGAATAGAGCCAGTCCCCCGTTTAGGCCGTTCAGTTCGACCACAATCATCATATTGTATCCTAAATGTGCTTGAATTTTTTCTATAAATAAATAATTATTTTTAGTTTCAGCAAGAAATAAAAATTATGGTTTATTAAACTTCCAAATATCTCTTAAATAATTAATAGTAACTCTATTGTCAACACCTTGGCAATTCCAACATAATATTTTTAACATAAAATTAAAACTTCATGGAACCCTTGCTTGGCTCCTTATTCTTCTTTGTCTTTGTCTTGATCTCCTTTGGCAACTTTGAAGGAGACATGGCAATAATAGCATTCATTCTCCTGGAGCAAATACCACGGATAGGCGTGGAAGATTTAGATGATGGCTTACTCAAACTTGCAGGAGGATTTGTAACCCTTCTCACTTTGACATTTGTCTCCCTCTCCTCATACTCCTTGAGAAAAGCCTCATGCTCAGCCTCTTCATCGGCTATGAATTGTTGTACATCCTCATCTTCCACATTTTTCTCACATACTTCAAGAATCTTATCTCCATCCTCCATAATTGCATCCTCAGCATATTCACTCCCGCGTTCATTACTCTCCACACCTACACCCTCTTCATTATGCTCATCTTGTGTTGTGACCATCTGCCGCTCCTCTTCTAACTCAGTAAGCAAATTTCTTTTCAGCTTCTTGGTCGAAAAGGAGGTTGCATGCACGTTTGCAACTGATGGGACTCCTGTTACAAGAGGCGGAGAGACAGGCAATTGCACCCGCAAGGTTTCAGCCGCCTGCTGAGATGGTCCAGCCTCATCCACCTGCAAAGCTCTCTTCACCATGGATGTATCATTAGCAACAATATTCACTTATAAAGCAGAGTTACCTTGTCTTGTTGACATGTGAGAACCCCTTGCTCTGCCCCTTGATCCATCCCTGGATGGTTCCACATGTTTAGTACCTGCCCTCCCCCCCCCTGAAATCATTGGTTAATATGGAATCACCATGGATCACAAAAATCTGGATTAAGAAGCTTATGATCCTGAAGCGATAAAGTGAATAAATATCGAATCGTAACATGGATGTTACTACTCGAAGAGAAAAACATAGAACATACAAAAATAAAACCCCCAGAATCACACACAACACATGTGCAATCTGAGAATTGAATAGATAAATCGTAAAGTCTAATCAGACCATTTTGTGAACAATCCCTCGGAGATGAAGGAATAATAAATGGTATATTAGCCATCGATCCGAAAACCTACCTGGAGATTTCATACCCAAGATCCTCTCTCGAAGATTCATGGTAAAGAATCGTAACATCCCTCTCCATTTCTGCGAAGAATCTTTGGAAGAAATCGGATTTGGGATATCGAAATCCTTGATTTGAGAGCCATCATAAACATAGGAGATCTTGCGAACAAGCGTAGATCGATAATCATCACCTTAATCGTCGTTAATTTTCAAATTGTTTGTCATCAATCGGTCATCGTCTTTTCATCACCGAAATCGCCTTCCTATTAACTGTTATCTTGTTTAGAGAATACTTTCGCCTTAATAGTATATCTATCCTAATGAATTTGTATTAGTATTAATTTAATCCTATAATTGAATTTCTTCGAAATTGAGACATGTAACTGACCAAACTTAATTCACAAATATAGTATTTTATACATATATTGTATACTTAGAGATGGCTTAACTTTGAGAGAAATTGTTGTCAAAAAAGTAAGTGATCTAATTGACTTACTTCTAATTTAGTTAGGTATTAGATAGTGAGTTTGAATATTTTAATTAGAATATTTAGGTTGTTATAAATCAAATCTTGTTAATTTAATGAATGATGTTGAAAAATAAAATAAAATAAAAAATATTTTGAGGGAAGTTGTTAAATTTCAACATTTAAAAAGAGTATTAAGGAGAACGAATCCATTCCCTAATATTATAATAAATATACTCGTCATTATGGTGCGTCGTTGACTGAATTTCCATGCAGACGAGAGGAAAAGACCAAAATTAAATATTTGTATAATTGTAAAAGAAATTAAAGTAAGAGGCTAAGAGCATTCGTGTATTCGTTTGGACGTTCACACTTTATCTATACATATACATTTACGTTTCCTCCCAAACCATTTACACACTAGCTGCGTCCATCCATGACTGCTCTACTCCATTCATATGCAAATTTTTTAAAATATTTATTTATTTTTTGTCAAAGGAAATTTTTTAAATATTATTCTCTTCGTTTGTTGAAGTTTTTAATTACAAAAAAAAACTAAAAATAGTCTACGTTTTGTTTGATGAATAGAAAGTCAACTTTATGAGCTCTTGGAGATACGTATATTTTTTCTATACCAAATTACATGATTTTGTAGTTCTTGTACGTGAATTAATTTTCTTAATACTTTTCTTATTGAAACTATTATAAGATATTTAATGATTATTCAACCAACAAAAAACTGAAATGTAAACAGAAATGGTGAAACCAAAAAAATTAAAATTTATTTGGAAAAAAAAATACATATAGATCGTCTAATACAATATAATCTCTTTAAATTAATACTCGATTCATTAATAATTTCTATAAAATAATATTATTTTTATAGTTCTAAATTAAATTCTTGATTTAATTAGTATATCAATAAATTAATGACTTTTACAAATTAAAAAAAAAATTATAGTTTTAGTGTAGTTCCAATATTATTAATTTATAAAGATATTACTATATATAGCTATGGACCAACAATGCATTTTAATATATATAGCTATAACTCTTTATTCGTCGGATCCATAACTTTCCCAAACCAGAAATTTGATTGATCATTTTACCTAAGTTAATTAATGCTATAGTTGGTAGAGCAAATACTAGGGATATTACAACACCGCGTTAATTTAATTACTGTGCATATTCGTATATTTATGGTTACGAAATGTCAAATCAATCGACATTATTTTTTGCCTTTTTCTTCATATATATTATCTTTAGACTTTTTAAAAAGAAAATCCCACAACCAAACCGTTTCACATATGTTTTCTCCTTAATTTAGAAAGTAATGGAATTTCAAAACCACATTTGTTCTACATTGTCTCAAATACGCTAAGAGTTAATAACACTAAGACCTTCTTTTTTTTCTTTTGGTTTCCAAGGTAAGGATTATGAAAAGTAATGTGGTATCGTTCTACTATAATGCGCCAAAATAATAAACTTTTAGCTCGAAAAAAAAGAAGTAGATAGTTTGAAGTATATGAGTATTACATGATAATTAAATTCTACAATGTAATTATTTGGTCTAACAGACTTACTAGTAATTTAAAGATAAACTTTTATTACTCTTTTATAGAAATTATGTGTAATTTTAAATCGAATTTTACTCACACAGAGGCCAAAATCAAATTGGTTGTTTTTATTAAATTTTATTTTTTGGCTTCTCGCATCAATACCAAAAAAGCACAGTTATATTTGTCAAATCGCGACAGTTAAGTTAGATACTTTAATAATCAAACAAAAGCAAAACAGACAAAATCACAAAATGTCACATCTATATAGAAAATGTTGTAAGACGCGTTACATTAAAGAGTGAACTCTTAAAACATTTATATTTAAAATTCACATCTATATAAAAAAATGTCACTTATTCGAATTACCAACGAAAATCTTTATATTTAAAATTCACAATCACTTGTAATGTCACTCTTAAAACTATTACCAAGAGTGAACTCTTCTATATGTTAAATGTGAACAATCGCTAGTGTTATAGCTTTTAATTAAAAAACAATTACAAATATGCTTTTGCATTTCTATTTTTTTGGTTTTTTTGGTTCTAGGTATCTGCTTTATAGGAGTGGATTTACTTTATTTGTTGATAAATTCTTATTTGAATCTACTCTTTTGACGTTTAGGATTCTACTTAGTATATTTAATAGTTCGGAAACTTTAATGAACGACTTACAAAATACAAACAGATTTATCGTTTTTTTTTATTTTAAAGAAAAAACTGATTATTTCACATTTGCTTAATTTTTTTTTGTCAAACATTACCATTAGATCGACAAAACCGAATCTATAATATAAACTTATGATTAAAATTTTCTACATTTGAATCTTTGCATATAGTAAGGTGAAATCAAACTCCCGATGGTTGAACCATTAGATGAGATATATAACTATTAAGTTAAAAAGAGTTCGATATTAAAAAAATGTAATAATATCTGAAAACAATTGGGAAAGCAATTCATAGTTACCGGTTTTTAGCTGTTATTTCATATTCATATTAAATATAAAACTAAAATTTGGAAAAAGGGAGCTTTTTTTTTTTTTTGTCATTTTCTTTCTTCAATTTTTGTTGTTATTTAGTCAAAATCCAGATATACACTTTACAGAAACAAAGTTACATTAGTATAAACTTTGCCTCTTATAATGACAATAAATTATTATAAAAATGAATATGTTATTACATAGTTTAAGATTGTTCTATTCTATTTAATATATAACTTGTATTTTTTATCAACATCAATCATACATAACTTTTAAAAAAATCACATTCATATTTGAATTTCTTTCTCTCTGTCTCCTCCTCCTCCTCTTCTCCTTGTCCTCGTCTTCCTCCTCTTTTTATATAAAGGAATAGTTTTTATTGGTCTCTTTATATAAACATCACTAATGCATTTTTTTTTTTTGAAAATATATCATTAACCTGAATTTGTGATTTTCAAATCACACTATCCAAACAATGATATGCTCCCAGAATTAACGATATAATAATATTCATGAAATTTTGGTTTATGTAGTAGAAAAAGATTCTTTCTAGAAAAATAGTATATACAGAACGTATATTTTGTTTAAACATCACGAATTCACTGTTTTTGAAAACATCATCCATTTGAACTTTTTTGTTTTCAAATCACCCCTTAGCGCTGGTGGTTCGTCACAAGAATTAACGATATACTAATATTCATGAGTTAGAAATGAACGATATTTATTGTTTTATATATATCGCGTTGTATAGTATTACTATTCAATTTACTATTTTCCGTTCTAATGTTTAAAATCTTTAAACCAGAAAAACAATTAATTTTAAAAAAATAGCATTTTGGTCAATTTTTTTTTTGTGACTAAGAGATTTTGTGCCGAGGTCCGTATATTGCCTTAAGGTGAGACCCAAACCATTTGATATAACTATTTTTTAGAGAAAAAATCTCTCGCAAATAGCAAAAAGATTACTTTAACTATACTCAAAAAGATCACTTTAACTATACTTAAATAAAAACACTCTCAACCCAAAGCATCGGTAAAACCCTAAATCTATTCCTCTCCACCGCCGGTGGTGCCTTCGACCGCCAGCGTTGAACTTCTCTTACCGTTCTTCCTCTTTAATGCTTTCTTCTCTTCTCTTTGGCTCTCTTCTTCGTTTTCTTTTGTTTCTCCTATGTCTCTTCCTGTGTTTTCTTCATCTTTGTTTTTTGTATCTCTTTTCCTCTCTGGTTCCCTCATCTAATAGAAATGGTCAGTAAAGATAGTGTTGGAAGCCCTTTCTTTAGAAGACGAAGAAACCTATACCGTCTGCACCTCCATCCGCCAGATCTGAGGCTGTTGTTGTCTCTTTTTTCTTCTGCCACTTCTTCGTCTCCTTTGTTCGTTTGTTTTGGTGGTTCTTCTGTCGTGGTTTCTAGTCGGATGACCAACTCCTCTGGGAGTCTTTACAGAGCATCACTTTCTAACCACCGTGGCTGCGTCTCTATGAAGTTGAGGCGCGTGGTCGGAAGCGCTTCTCCGACAACTCTTTCCACCAAGTCGGGGGCGCTCATCTTTGAGCTAGGGTTTCTACCTTCTCTCCAACCAAATCCAATTCTTAATGGATCTTTCTGCGGGCCGTTTTGGTGGGCCAATTATTTACTAAGGTGTTATTCTGAACCTTATATTCTTTTGTCTCTTAGAATTTGGGCTTATGAGGACAATCCAATTCTATGGACTTTAGAGAAGATAAGTATAGGAATTTCATAATTTTAAACCCAATATTTAGCTTAGGTTCTCTTAGGAGAATTTCGTACCTAAGTATTTCCTCCTTTATGGAGAGTGTTACTATATCAATCTTCTCTAGTATAGAGAAGTCTTCTCAAAACTTGATTCGAACATCGATATCGATCAGCTATTTGGTGTGTTCAACTGCCGTTAATAGCGATAGAATTAGGAATACTTCAAGACTCTTCTTAGAGACAAGGATGCAATTCCAGCCCTTATCCAAGAACTCTAGTGTGTTTGAGTTACTCCACCTAGATACATTTTATCTACCACTTATGTATCTTTGGTCTATGATGTGTATCTTTTCTTTTATGCTGATGTATCCTAAACTTTAAGGTAATGAAATCAATTGTTTGACAAAAAAAAAAAAAACTATACTCAAATGGTTAGTTACTTAATTAAAAAATATAGTATGGTTCGTTAGTGAGTTATCAAAAACATGACAAAACATACACGCAACTCCGCTCAACGGAAACGCCCAAACCAAGAAGAACGAGAATCCTCCCGAGGCAAGACTCATCGTGACTAAGGAGGAGAAGAAACTATTACTAAATTTCACTAAGTATTTTTAAATTATGTATTTTTGAACTATGTATTTTTTATTTGATTTAAACTAAGTATTTTATATTTGATTTATAAATTAATTAGTTTTTTCTTTCTAAATTAAATGTATTTAAATTAAATTGATATTTACAAAAAATTATTGTTGGAAAAAAAAATAAGTGAAATTGAACAAAAATATTTTGATTTAGCCATATACACATAACATTTACGTAATGCTATTATAATTTACAAAATAAATGTTATTGTAAAACACCTTAGACACCAAAATGCTATTCTATATGAAGATATTAAATTAATATGTTGTTTTCTTTAATATGTCAAATATAAAATATTGAATTTTATATATATATAAATAATATTGAATAACAAAAAATTAAATATTCATATTAAAATATATATAACAGTAGTATAACACTGTCAAAAAGTTATTAATAACAAATATAAAACGTTACGAGTATTTATTTAATTGCAAATAAAAATCGTTATAACACTGATAGCGGTATCGAAATCTGTTAATCTAAAATGTCAGAATTATTATCGCGGACGATGATAAAGCATTTAACTAAACACTATTATATTGTTAGATAGTGTTTTTCCGGCGCTGCTAAAATCCGTTTTCGGTGTAATGCGGTCGTAGTAAATTCTCCCACAATAATATTGGGAAATTTTTGACATTTTTTCCCCAACTTATTACTTATTGTACGTAGTTGCGTTAGGTAGTTCTGATGTTCTGATTCAGTTTTGACAATCAAGTGAAGGCCATTAAGTTTACATTAAATATCTGAAGTAAGACTTCAAAACGGCCCACTAATCAATCAAGACAGGCCTACAAACTCATATAGAAATTTGAACTCACTAATGTTAAAAAAAATCAGCACGTAAGTCCAATCCTCTCTACTAAATTCACAGGCCACCTGAGATATTGCAATATCGGACTGCAAATCCTGTAATGACGGTTCGACTCCGTCCTTGGCCTACACCTTCATGACCGGAAATAACTGGAACAAAGGGAAAGCCCACTCAACCAGTAACATACGGACACAAACAACAAAACTACTTAGTTACAAATAACATCTTATTATTGCATCAAAACATATAAATGTTGACTAATCTGGCTAACATTGAACTTGGTAAAATGTATAACATTACAGTCAAATGTTCCCTATTAGGCTATACACAACGATACAAGATGATATAAAAAAATCTTTTTATTGTTGGAAGTCAACGTCCAGAAAAATGATTTTATATAATTTTATTTAAAATATATCTATTGTAAAAGAAATCAGATGAACAAGAAGATATGAGAAGTTTCTGTTCTTCAATGTTTTTTAGGTCTTCAATATTTTTTAAACGTAAGATGAAATGGTATGATATCAATATTTAATTATATTATAAGTATAATCCATTTATTGTGAGTTATGTATAGCTTAATCACAATTAAAGTATACTTTTTGTCGTCAGTAGTTTAATTTTAGATATGAGATTAGTGGCTAGGTTCGAAGGTTTATAAATGTTAGTGATAGTAATCATTCAAGAAAAAGTTGAATCCCAGCTTTTTCAACTTTTGTCCCCACCTTGTGACATTAGTACTTAGTGGGTAATATCTCCTAAAAACCATGTATAATTAAACTCCTTCATTTTTTTTCTTTTTTTAAAAAAAATTATATGACAGTAAATAATTTTTTTTAAGTCGACAAATAACAAACGAAAGTTACTTTTTTTAAAACTGTATGTGTTACATAATTTAAGGTACTTTTTTGTATTCAGTTTAATATAATTCAACTAATCATAAAAATACTGCAAAATATTACTTATCAAGAAAATATTATCTAAATTTAAATTTTACAAAAAAACATGCAATATGTTTTATAGAATGAAACAATAGAAAATATATTAAAAATACCGAATTGCTCTCATTCTGATGGTTAGGATGATCCAGTTAATGATTTGGCATCAATTGCTTTAATTGACACGAATTATTTGAGTCACTATTTTCAAATTTATTTTTATAAATAATGTAAATAACAATTATATCAATTTAAACTAATACAAATAAATAAAATAAATGAAACTATACGATATTCAGCAACTCAAATCATCCTAAAACTATTTGGACCGATGATCCGAAATTGATTTATAAAAAAATGTTGGGGACACAAAAAGATCAAAGAAAAGTAAAATGTGCAATATAGAAGGTGCAGGATCTAGATGGAACCAAGAAATGCTTTCCACACACTCCTTCTCATGAAAAGGGACCCATTCTATATGTATAATATCTACTTTCCTAACAATTTAATATTTAATTACGAAGATTCATAGCACTCCTCTTTAGACTTTAAAACTCATAATACTAGCAATTAATCCACGATCACTTTTCTCTTATAATCAACAGACATAAAGTGTGACTACTACAGTGAGAAAGTGAGAACCAAAGAGAGAAAATGAGGATTAGTGATATTTTCTGTTCTTCTCCCGTATCAACCGCCGTACGAGAAGTCACCGGTGGCCGTAGATCTCTCGATAGCCACCGCCGGAGTCAAAACCCTAATAAGGACAAAAACATTCCTTGCTTCTCTTCTGATATGCCTTTAATACCTCTTCCTCGTCACATGAGCTGCAGAAACTCCTTTGAATCTTCAAGCGGATTTCGCCAGAAGATAACTTCGGTTCACGCCGGCGACGTTCAAATCCGTCGAAAAAGTTCTGCTCATGTAAGTGATCTGAGGAGATTGAGAAGTTCGCTGCAAGTATCGTCGTCGAGGTATCTTTTAAAGGATCATAAGTCTTTGAAAGAAGATGATAAGGACTTGTGGTTATCATCATCTGATCGTTCTAAGGCTTTGGTTACTTTTCGTGACCTCAACGTTACTTCTTCTTCATCTTCGTCTTCTTCTTCTTCCTCATCTTCGTCTTCATCTTCATCTTCATATTCATCTTCTTCTGTAACCAATGTTTCATCGCCAGCTCCATCCACTGATGATCAGGTTTCATTCTTCATCTTTACCCAAAAAGTATATATGGTTAATTTTTTTCAACATGTATTATTTTATAAAATTTGACAATACTAAAATCTTAAATAAGTAGAAACCATTCAGCCAAATATCTTTTTGATTCCAAAGTAATTATAATATGGTATTTTTAATTACATTTTATGGTTTGATTTTTGGTCAGGGAAAATTAATATTTTGATATATATCTTACTTATAGTGGATATGTGCTACTTATATATTTAGTTGTATGTATCTGCAAATAATATAAGCATGCATAAATATAACATATGGTTCTCTTTTATTTTGTTGTTATTTAGTTTTATATAATTTCACTCTACACTTTATTATTTTGGAAGGTTGTTGTTTTGAGGGTATCGATTCATTGCAAAGGCTGTGAAGGGAAGGTTAGAAAACATATCTCCAAAATGGAAGGTACTAAGAATCGCTTATTCACTCGATAATATCTTATATATTTTTTGAGTACCTAACCAGAACATTATTATATACAATTATATAATGAATATATAGAAGACCATATGAGTAAGATATCGATCGTCTAATTTTGTTAAAGAAAAAATATTATAAAAACGGATATTGAGTAGGAGCTTAATTTGAAGTTTAGTGTTTTGACTTTACATGATTATCGGATGCTTCTGAGGAACAACTTTTTCTTTGTTAATTAAAATAATAAATAAGTCTAATTAACAATTTTCTATATGGAACCAAGAAATAATCAATGACGAATTTATGGATAAACTAATATAATTAGGGGTGACGTCATATACGATTGATTTAGCGACAAAGAAGGTGACGGTGGTCGGAAAGATAACAGCTGTCGGAGTAGTCGAAAGCATCTCCAAAGTCAAGTCTGCTCAGATTTGGCCTTCCTCTTCTTCTTCTCCTCCATTTCCTAATCATTCTCTTCACAAATCTTAGTTTTCTTCTTGTAATTAATTCAGTTTTAAAGATATTGTTATAAAGCATCTTTATGTTGTGATTGTTATCAATGTTTTGTGATTATTAAGGTGATGTAATTCAACATACATATGTTTTATTAAAGGTTACATACATATGTTTGAAGCATATTGTTTTTGTTCTTATATCGAATATCAAATGACATAATAAAACGAAATTATATGATACTCCCTCCGTTCAGAATATAAGAATTTTTGGATAAAAATATGTATATTAAGAAATTTAAATTTTATCAATAAATATTTATTTAATAATTTAGATAATGTAATTTGACCAATGATATAAAAGACTGCAAAATATTAATAGTCAGATATATTTAATTTTGCATAGAATTTTGTAAAACATCTAGTAGATTGAAACATGTATCTTATTACATGTATTTAAGACTTTAAGTGACTAAATGGAGAATTAATTAAATAGTTTGGGTCTCGCCTTGAGAAAATGTACGAGGCTCAATCCGGAACCTCTTAGTAATGAAAGCAAAAAATTAGGAAGAAAAATTGCAAAGGTGAATATTTAAATATAATATGATAAACTTTATTTGCTACATAGAATAGAATTTACGAGCTTTGCGTTGTGTTTTTAATATCAAATAGTGATTTGCTCGAGACATATTTAGGCGCACAACTTCTATTTCCGCATTGAATGATTGAACTCTTGATTGACAAATTTATTTTTTCTAATGTTAAATCAAATTTCTAAGATGTTCTTATGATGAATAGCATATTTAAATAGTGAATAGTGTTCTTTTTTATGGACGTCAACAAAATTCTAAATAGTTTTAACTTTATGTGGAATATATGCATTGACTTATCGTGAATAATGGCCAAAGACGACTTACGTACACCATATAAAATTTATGAACCGACCATACAAAAATATTATAGGATGTTTTCGTTTGGATTATTACCTTCGACTTCTCTATGGATTTTATATTTATATTATAAATAAATACTAATAATGTATATATAATACAAGTGCCCTGCATATGTGTGGGGATCGGAGAAAATGAGGAAAAAGGTGAATAATGTGATGCCGTAACATGAAGACCATTGATTTGTCCGGCGTGCTCTTTTGATAATTTTATAATTTTCATAAAATTAAACAGTCAAAAAAGTAAAACAATTAAATACAAAAATTTTAGATGAAAGTTATCTTTTTATTTTAGTGTCGTAGGGACAGGTGCCACTTTCAATCAAATTCAGCGGTGGGTCGAATTTGGTTCTGATGTTCTCTTAACATAACGACATTACGAAATGACATGTTTTTGGTTAAATCATTGATATTTTGCTTGTTAATACTTCAAACGTGACTTTTTTTTGGGGTCGATTAAAGGCAAGTTTTGAGATATTGCTTGCTCATGGTTTGGTTATATATGAGGAGTTTGTAGTCAATGCAATATAAAACCAAGTTATTAATATAATTAATAATTTTGATATAAATACATATTTAAATAATTAAATGTTGACTTAAAGAATGTTTATGTCGAGTGTTAAGAAGTGTCATTGATAAGGAGGAAGAAGGAACGATTTATTTTTTCCAAAAATTAATCATTTGATCGATAATGATTTGATCCATAATCTAAATTATTTTAACTAAAGGTGGATGAAATTCAAATTCACTATCTGGTGTATAGCTAAATTAGAAGAAAGCTAACTAAACTAAAGGATCAAAATTTTCAAATTTTCATATTTGTTTATGTCTTTTGTTGTTTTAATTATGTATTTTAGTTATCTTTTTAGACTAAACTTAATTGGACGGCTGGAAATATATAAAAGCCAAACGTTAAGAAATATTAATATTTTATATGCTGATTCTCTTTTTTATTTTTTATTTTGTTAATTGATTTTATACGCTGATTTTTCATATATATGATAAAATTTCATATTTAATTTTAAAGATAAGCATATTAGATGTTGATGTCAAAAAATAAATAAATCACATTAGTCTTGGGAATTCTCAAGATAACAAGTCGTATGAAACTTAATTGTAAAGAGTCGTTGATCTAGTTGGTAGGTGCTAAATCTACTGAATGCATGCATTATCTTACACTTATAGATCGTATTTTATTATCTATATTATGTAAGAATTTGGTTAATGGATCGGCTAGTTGTACCACAATATTAAAAGAAAAATGATATCAATGGAATTTTAGATATTTTAATTCTACAAATTGGTAAATTATAGATCAAAATAGTGAAAAATCGTTGCAATAATTAAGGCGATGGATGGAACTGGTTAAAGAATTCGAATCTCAGGCGATGGCCAGAAGACGATTTTTAATGTAATAAATTTGAACCCAAAAAAAAATGTAATAAATTTGTTTCGGTATATTTATGTAAATGTTTGTATTGACCCAACACAAATTTGGTTCTTCATAGCATTAGGTTATTTCAAAATGGAGTATACACTTTTTGGAACATATATAAATTTGGCAATTTATACATCTTCAAATAAAGCTGACTTATTGACCAGAATAAAATTGAGCTGAGAATTAAAGTTATTTGTAAAATTTTACGTAGCAGTAAACTAATTTAAAATCCCACTTGCGTACTTTTTTGCATCCAATGGGAGAAAATAAAGAACGTTCAAATTATAAGTGGTTTTTAGTCTGGATTATATTTAGAGATTAAGTCTTATTGTCTACATTATATAGGAATTTGGTTAATAAGCTGGTCAGTTGTGATTCTGTGTTGACAAAAAAATAATTATATATTAAATTTTAATTAGTTCGTTTGATTTAACTATATAATTAATAGAGACAAAATATGAATGTTTACGCAAAAATCTGCATAAGAAAAAAAAAACATCTATATTTACTTAACAATTTCTTTTAATAGAGAAACCAAATTAAAGAGTTTAAACTATTCCAAAAACTATTCTAATGTTTTTTTAATCTTATGATATTGGTTAAACGGAAACTATATGTATTTGTGAAAAATGAAAATATTCGAACTGCCAGTAATTTATTTTTAATTTAAATCTCAAAATGAAAATATTGATTAATTGTTATAGCTAAAATTCTGTTCTATACAACTAAATTAACAGATTCCACCATGCAAATCTGCAACAACAAAATGACTGAACATAATGATCAAATACTTCTTTCACGTTTTCCCACCACGCAACTCTTCTGTGACGGCAACTAATGATAGAAGAACATCATTATTTCACTTTTTTTTATCAAACCCATGCTTTGTTTAATTCCTTTTACTCATATTTATATTTATATAAACAAATAATATCTGTTTGACATTATCTCAATCTTTTCATCATTTCATTTTCAAACTTATTCAATTTCTTTTAATATTGTTTACAATGGTAATGCTAATGCCATCTTTAACAGTGTATTGTAAATACGTAAATGACTTTAATCTTAATAAGCTACGATATGATAATAGACTGAAACTGAAGAAATATAATTTTTGTAATTATTTACTTAGTTTATTGTAAATATTAAAACCTATATTATTAGATGTAAAACATATTTTGCAAATATATTTGAAGCTTCATGAAAACCTCATTTAATAAGTCCTAAAGTCTTGCATTCTTTTATTGGGCCTTGTGGTAAAGACTACAATAGGTTGTTTAATTTGTAAGCCCAATAAGCACAGAGTCTCGATCTAAATCAAATCGATACCAAAGTGCCTATTAAAACATGTGACCATAAGAGAAATCTGTCTTCAAACAGAACAAACTTTTACTCAAACTCGTATATGACATGACTGAATTTAAAAGATGCAAAGTCATGTTTAACTTAACTGAATCTGAACCGAAACCATAAAAACCAAACCGAAGAGACCTAATCTAACTAAACCAAACCAAAAAAACGGTTAGAGACCGTTAAAGTTACTAAAATAATATTTGCATTTTAGGTTACCTTGGTCCAATCAATTCAGTAATTTGACAAAAGAAAGAAGTAAATACAAAGTCCAAACTTAGGTATATTTCTTACACATTAATTTCACATATTAGATTACAAATCACACGCATTACATAAACACGAAACATTACCAAACACCAAGAGAAGAAACAAAAACTAGTAAGAGAGATAAACTGTAACCTCCAGAACAGTTTCAAAGCCATCAGTGAACCGATGTGGCAGCCCTTGCTGCGACCCGCTCGATCCAGTAAACGTCTTCACAATCGCGAATCCTCTCGCGTTCACATACTTTCCGGTACCTCCCATGATTCCTAAATGTGATTCTGAAACTGCTGTTCTGTGAACACCGAAGAAGCTTATACTATCTTCATAACCACCGCTCTCAAACATAGCGGTGAACGCCATTGTTTGGCTAGTACCATCAACCGCACTCGCCACATAGTATCCTTGTGCTTTCCCGAGGAGACCAGATCCTAGCTCATGCCCTTCGGTTAGTTCGTCATCGATCACAGTCATGGTCCCGAACATTAGCATTTGAAGAGCTGAACCGCTCGGTAGCTGACCACCGCTAGCTGCAGCAGGAAGACCGTTTAAAAGGTTGCTGTTTCCGCTATCTCCGCTCTGAATGATGTTAGCCGTGGTTCCGCTGAGTCCAACTAGGAAAGGGACGTTGTCATTGTTGACGATTCCGACGTTGTTGTTGTTTGATGAAACTCCGTTGCTTACGGGAAGATTTGCACCGTTTGGTTTAGGGAATGGGAGTTGGCCGCTTAAAGCCGGGTTTGCAACAACTCCAGTTACCGCTCTGGCCGTAGGATTTGAACCTCCGAGTATATCATGCATAAAGAATACCAATGGGTGCTCAAGCCCTGCACCACCACCAGCTACCGAAGCTGCACCACCACCAGCTGCTGGACCTGCACCACCACCAACTGTCGGACCTGCACCACCACCGACTGCTGGACCCGCACCACCACCAAAAGCTGGACCGGCGCCTGCACCGGCACCTACACCAGGACCAGCACCCACACCGGAACCTACACCAGGACCGCTGGCTGAACCACCAGCCGGTAAAGCACCAGAACCTGCAGCGGGTAAAGGACCGGGACCAGTAGCAGGCAAGGAACCTGAACCACCAACCCCTAGAGGACCAGGAACAGAACCGGCGGTTGGTAGAGCACCAGGACCAGACTTAGGCAACGGACCTGAACCACTTGACGGTATTGACCCTGTACCTGCTCCGAAACCGGTTCCAGTAGAACCTGAACCACTTGATGGTATTGACCCTGTTCCTGCACCGAAACCGCCTCCCGTAGAACCTGAGCCACTCGCTGGTAAAGGACCAGGAAAGGCACCTGATCCAGCAGTTGCGGCAGAGCCAATGATGGTTGTGCCTGAGGATGCATCTTCTTCATCAAGACGTCGAGCTGCAGCTGCAAAAGTAACGACAAGAGCTATAACCAGGAAAGAGAGTATCTTTTGACCTGCCATTTGAATAAGAAAGATGACCAGAGATGCAAAAGATTGTTGTTTGAAGTAGATGGTTGTGATGATAGAAACAGATTCTGAAAGAGCCTATATATACACGAAATGACATTGTTAAAAGAAGAAGATGGAGTTGATAAAATGGAGCAGGTGATAATAGCCTTTTCCATTAATCTAGTGGTTTGGTTTTTGAGAAGAAACATACAAAAGAAAAATAAACATCAGCTATAACTCTCTCCACGAGATTTGAATATTGATCCGTCAAATTTTCTAAGCTATAAACCAACCCAAAGATTAAAGCTTTTCCAGTCTTTCTGCTAAATATGAACTTAAGGATTATGAAAATTGAGTACCGATTCGATCTTACCATGAAAAGATTACAGCTTTGACAGAGACTAATTCTTACAATACTTATGACTTGTCCAGATCATCGTTTCGGGATAAAAACCCAGTAAGCATATTGTAAGTCACAATCTCTGAGATGCATTTTCTTCTCTCACGCATTTCATCGAACATCTTGCGGACAGCTTCCTGAATCTCCCTTTGCAAATGCAAAATACTTTGATTATAGTATTTGAATTTGAGAATGAAATGCGCAATTCCATCCCGATAGGAAAAGGGTTTTTCTTTTTTTTTCTTTTAGATCGCAAAACGTAATCATTATAAGAAAACATCTCGACGTGCTTTAACCTACAGAGATGTGGCTTTCTCGAAATTTAACTCCGAAAACATTTCGATCGCGGACCAGACCAAGAACTTCGTCGACTACATCGAATTGTGGGATCTGTCAAGCTTTGCATTTTGTAATTGAGAGACAATGCTCTTCGGTTCTTACATTTACTTCCACAGTTTCGATTCCCGGTTAAGACAATTTTCTTAAATCTAAACGGGAAAAATCTCTATTAAAGAGGGAACTTACCAAACCCGGTTGATTAAACTATGAACTCCGGATCGGGTTAATTAAACTTCTAATTTAGTGTTGATTTTTAAAAAAACACTTAACTTTGGATTGGTTCGGCCAATTGAACATTCCATTTATTTGATTAACAGAAAAAATAAATTCTATTTAGTCGACGTTAATGACACCAGTTAAATGAAACGCATCGTTTCATTGAAACAGAAAACAAAAAAAAAATTCAGTTACATGAAACGCATCGTTCCATTAAAACAGAAAACAACAAAATTTCCAAATCGATTTGTATTGAAAACCCTAAATCACTTCTTCGTTCTTCATTCTTCATATTGAAACTCGAGAATCAGAAATAAACTCGAATCGAAGATGGTGCCAAAGAAATCAGAAGCTCGTCGGTTGCTATCTCCGCCTCGAATTTATCTTCTGCCGTCGTCGTCCACAACTCGAACGGAAAATAAGTTGGAGAAGCAAAGAGAAACTCGTTCACAGATAATAGAAGAAATCGACAAAGGATAAAAGAAGAAAGAGAAGGAAGAAATTGAGAATGAGAAGGAAGAAATCGATTTTAGGGTTTATGTTAAAATTGGGGATTTGCGTGCTTTTCTGTTTTAATAAAACAATGCGTTTTACTTAACTGGTGTCATTAACGTCCATTAAATGAGGTTTTTTCCGTTAATCAAATTAACGGAATGTTCAATTGGTCTAGTCAATCCAAAGTTAAGTTGTTTTTGTAAAGTCAACACTAAACTAGAAGTTTAATTAACTACGTCCGGAGTTCATAATTTAATCAACCGAATTTGATAAGTTCCTCTGATAGTTTTTCCAAATCTAAATCGAGTAAGCCTAACCGTAACCGAAATTGCCCAATTGATTTTTACATATCGACTCTTCTACCAAATCCTATGTGGAATTTATTTTGTTCTATAAATTTCAAGAGGATAGAACCAAAAATACGCTTCTAGCAAACCGAAATTGTAGTATAACATTCTCATTCGTACTTATAGCAACAGTAATTTAGATAGATTTGACTAAACGAAAATATTACGCTTTTTATTAAATATCTAGATAACACATGCATATTTTGCGGATCACGCTTAAATAATTTTATATAAATATTTAAAATTTGTTATTAATTAATACTCCTATCAAACATTTTCTTTGCTAATTTTAGTTTTATATTTAACTGAATTATTAATAAGCAATTTTCAAATTATCTTAATTCTATAATATTTTTATGTGCAAGTAAAACCTATACTTGAAATTTTATCAAAAAAATAAAAGAGAAGTAAAACCTATACTTGATTTTCATTTTTTTGATTAAGATTAACATAAAACTATTTGGTTGTAAAAAGGCTATGGATCATAATCCAGTTTCGATTAGTTTGTATTTGTCTATCCAGATATTTATGTCAATTTTGTGAATTGTGTTTACACAAAAGAATCCTGACCAGAAGAAATATTTTTTTCATTTCTTATTTATTTCGAATTGTAAAAAAGAGAAGAAAAAAACAACAAACACCGGTCCAAATAAACCAAAAGAAAATAAAACCCATGAGACTTGCTTAATCCAAAAAACAACAAAACCACTCAATCATCTTCTTGCTTTCATTATTTAGTTGGAAGGAGCGAAGAAAATGGCATCAGAAGTCCTCTTAGATCGGAAAGTCTTCTCAACCTCCGCATCCACATTAAACGCAGCCTGCAAAACCTCCGGCGACAAAGCCTTCCACACCGATGTCTTTCCGGCCAAATGTGTAAATATTGGACTGCAAAACAAAACTATGTTAGTAAAAACTTCATTAATCAATCAAAAAATATATATACAAGTAGAATCTTACTCAGGAGTGGTCACAATGGAGAACCAAGACAAGCCATCAGAATCAGCAATCTTAGAAACAGCAAAGAACCTAGGAACAATGAACAAAGCTCCAGCTTTCACATGAGTTTCAAGCACTCTTTTTCCATCTGCACCAACAATTTGAACACGACCACTTCCCCTAACAATGTAAGTAACTTGAAGAGCTGAGTCACAAGAGAATCCAGGTGAACACATTGAATGTCCATCGATTCTCACAAGATCAGCTCCAAATCCAACTTCACCAACCAAAGGAAGATTCTTTGTGTTCAACACAACAACTCTTCCTCCATTCTTAATATCAACATCAAGAGGAGCCTCTAAGCAATTCAACACAAACCCTTCTCGATCACCTTTCTTTGGTGCAGGCATCTTCAAGCTCGCATCGACCTTTACGATTCCATTCCCGGTCTGAGATCCAACGAGCTTCTTCACTGTGGCCTCATCAACATCCCAGGCTCTGCCTACAAACTCACTTGAAAATCCAGTGAAGATTCCATTGGATCCGGTTAAGTAGAAGTCTGTGAACTGTCCTGCTTTGTGACCCTTGTGAGTCTCACCAAGGAAAAGAATGACTAGCTCAGTGTCTTCTTGGTTAAACCACCATGTGACTACACCAAAAGGTAAAGCAATGGAATCTCCCTTTTTGATTGCTATCACTTTCTCCTCTTTCTCAGGGAGAACAATTCCGGCTGTTCCAGATCCTGAAATTCATTACAACCAAAGCTCTTTTTATTGGTTTGATCAAAAGTTTTATAATCACCAAATCATATCATAACACATAAAACAAAAACACAGACCTTGAAGGACATAAGCGACCTTGGAGGAATCAGAGTAGCGAGGGAGAGCCAAACCAAACTTCTCGAGAGCGAGCTTAGCAGCTCCAATGTTACCATTTTTGAGCATTGGTAACTCTTCAGGACACCATGTAAAGTACGAACCACCATCTCCTCCGTACGCCTTCTTCGGTAGCCTAGGTGAAAGATCCAACTCCATTTTTAAACACTAATGTAAGTAACAGCAACAAATTAAAATGAATGAGAGACTTTTCGATATGATATGTGTATATATAGTGATGAGTCTTGGTAATCTGTTATAATTGAGAGATTTTGGGAAACAAACTTTTTGAGATTATGGGAAACAAACTGTTTGACTAGATAAATGGTCAGATAATGACAAGTTATGGATAAATACTACAGCTTTTAAACTTTTATAATTATTTATCTTTGTTGTTTTTAGAATACTAAAAATATTTAAATTAATAAAGGTTTTCATTTATAATTTCATAATATCAAATCAAATAATATAAATATTCATTACATAACTTAAATTTTATATTTCATTGAACTCTTTCATGTAATCAATTTTTCTGTGATCAAAACAGAAATATTAAAAAAAATGTATATACATATATTGTTTAGATAGCTATATATAAATTTCTTGAATCATTTTTCTTGTTGAAGAAGAAAAAAGAATATATTTTTTCTAGGATAAAGGATTGTTTTAAAAGCAAAAGCGAAAGTTTTAAAAGAAAAATAAAATATGGAAAATTCTAGAAAAAATATATTTGAATCTAGATTAACAAGATATTTGCATGGATAATATTGTATTTACTACTAATATAATTCATGTATATCACTTTCAGAAGTTATCAATCGGTTAAAAAAATAAAAGTGACCGATTTTTTTTATCTTTTCTGTATATATATTATTTTGAGTATTGGCAAAAATTTATTTATCTCCAATTTAGAAAAAAATAGTTCTAACATAACTAGAATATCAAAACTCAATATTTTTTACTACTTTAGTGGAGTCTATTTTTTTTTCCATCATATTCGTCTATGTTTATCATCATTATTAAACATTCCGTTGAAAGTCCAATTCAGATCGTAACAAGGTTTTTTGAATTTGCTAGTGGAATCTACTATGACCTACAAAAATTTATTTTCAACTCTCTAATTTGTAACTAAGATGCAAAGTTGTTCTCAGTCTGGTAGTTAGCATGATCCAGCTAATGATTTGGCACCAGGATTCAATTCCTACCTGCTGTATTATAGTAACTTAAAAAAGATTATTGGAGATGGGTTTTGGGCTATGAATCGTTCTTATTGATAAAAAAAAATGGTAACTAAGATATTTTAGATTTTTTTTTATGGTATCAGAGCGTGACTTGATTGATTCAGACTTGGAATTGTTGATGGGCCGTGTGGACTTGCTCACAAGATTGGGCCAGACTGGATTGGCTTTTATAGGTATTTCATTTATAGTTTGGCAATATTAAATCAAATTATATAAATAATCACTTACAAAAATTAAATATTATATTTCATTATATACAATTTTGAATTCTTCCATGTAATTAATTTTCATTTTGTAATTATAATAAAAATAATAAATATATATATATATATATATTTACATATATTGTTTAGATTTACGAAAAAGGAAAAAAAAAAATTTGTAATATTCAGTGAATAAAAGATTCATCTAGAAGCAAATAAATTTTTTTAGAATAAATAATAAAAATATGGATAAATTTGGGAAAAACTGATATACGTATATAATTTTGTATTTACTATTAATTTAATTCATGTTTATCCATTTCAAAAATTACTAATGTCGATTGCGCCTATTTTAATTACACTTTGTTTTATATGTTCGAATTAATCAAAAACAAATATATATATATATATATATATATATATATATATATATTTTAGACTCACATAATCTATTTTTTTGTTCGGATCTAAAGCTTAATTATATTTTTTAGTGTAGCTCATAGAACCTTTTAACTCACACAAGGAGCAAATTTCGCACACTTGATCTTAGGTGCCAGGAGTCAGAGCTTCTACCAACAGGCCACATTATATATTAATTTGAGTTTTCGTGAAATTAAAATAGTTTTTAACATGAGGTTTAAGAGCGGGGAAAAGGCTTACTTCTTAATTAACTTTTACCGTAATGTTGATTTTTTAATAAACTTTTGAACTCATTTTAAATCTCAATTCTTAAGCAAAAATTTAAATAACCTACACAAACTATCTAATTTTGACCAAAATCTAAATTGACCATTATCTCTGTTAGTCAATGATTGAATCTCCGTTAATCTATCGTTAGACAACACGCGGCGATTTAAGCGGCACGTGTGTACAACCAAATCATTAAAAAAAATCAAAAAAATCAAAAAAAATCAATTTTTTTTAGAGAAATCAAACTTTTTTTAGAAAAATCAAATTTTTTTTATAGAAAAATCAAAAAAATTTAGAAAATATTAGATAAACAGAAATTTTTAAAAAAAATTAAAATAAAATAATACAATTTAAAATAAATTAAATTAAATTAAAATAACAAAAAATAACACTATAACTAACCGAAAAGTAAACTTAATTACAACTCCATTACAACTTGATTACAATCATAATCCATCCGATTTGAAAAAATTTCAACTCTAAAACTGTAATACAAAATTCGTCACGAACCCTAAAAATCTTTAACAAATCACATGTTTTTGGCATAAAATTTTCACGTCTTACTCGATGTTTTGTTAGAAATTTTAAAAATTGACATTCAAGAAGTTGAAGAGAAAAAGTAGGGGAATAAGTTGATGAAACACCTACATAAATAAGTTGATGAATTTTAGGGTTCGTGACGAATTTTGAATTAGGGTTTTAGAATTGATGATTTTTTGAATCGGGTGGATTATGATTTTAGTCGGGATGTAATGGGGTTGTAATTAGGTTTTTTTTTGGTAAGTTATAGTGATATTATATGTTATTTTAATTTAATTTAATTTATTTTTATTTTTTCCATCATTTATTTTATTTTATTTTAAGTTATATTATATTTTTTATTTATTTTATTTTACTATATATTTTTCTGTTTTTCTAAAATTTTCTTAAAAAATTTTTATTGAAATTTTGTAATCTTTTTTTTTTTTAAATCGATTTTTTTTATTTTTAAAAATTTATTTGATTTTTTATTATTCGGTTGTACACATGTCGCTTAAATCGACTATACACATGTCGTTTAACGATAAATTGACAGAGATTTAATCGTTGACTAACGGATATAATAGTTAATTTAGATTATGACCAAAATTAGATAGTTCGTGTATGTTGTTTAAAATTTTGCGTAAAAAATTTAGATTTAAGATAAGTTCAAAAATTCATTAAAAAATCGGTATTACGGTAAAATTTTATCAAGAAATAGGTCTTTTTCCCGTTTGAAAGCATCCTTAAAACTAAAAGATCAAAACCTTAAAATTTTGTGACAAATGTAATGGAGTCCAATCTAGTTCTCTCCCATAACAATTTATTTCCAACTTTCTAATTTACAAACTAAAATTCTTTTAAAATCATTCCTTCAATAAGTTTTGTAGAATAACCTAAAAGTTTCAAGGAACAAACTTATTTTCACCTTCCTCAAAAACCTAACGTTTGAAACCTTTTAACTTATGTAATAGTGATTTCAGACACAAGTATGCATATCGTTTCAAACCAGTTGAAGTTTATGACTGTCCATGGCAGCTGCAACTAAGGAAACAGAACATGTTTTTGTGCCTAACTTATACATCAACATGACCAATAGCCACCACAATATTGGTCAGAGTCTAATCCATATACTAGCATTGTCTTTACTTGAATAGTTTCTAAAAACAAGACCAAGTCCTTTGTTCTGACTTGTCTCCACTTTTATTGTTTATGCCCAACAATTGTAGGAGTTAGGCACACCATTGATCTCCTGGCCAAAATCATGTCTGTTATAAAATAAAAGTTGATGAAATTGGCTCATTTTTCTGCAAATTCTTTTTCATTATTTGTTCGTTTATGTGTTTATATTAATAATAATATTATCGTTGCACCACCCCAAAAAGAATAATCTAAATCTCTCCCATAAAGATTGAAAATTTTTGAATTACAAAAAAATATATAATAATAATATTATCTTTTTTTTAAATCGCTTTCACATTTTCTCATTTTATTTACGCTAAGTAAAATAATATATTAGTGAATAAATACACATATTTTTATAAATTAATAATGTTAGAATTATGTTGAAATTTTTTCTTAATTTAAGTATATTTATTAGCCTATAGAGTATTCTAATTTATAAAAGTTTAACTATAATATGATGGGTTTGAATATTTTACTTTCTAAAAATAATATACAAAATTACTTTCATTATTTAAGATTACCACATCACTTTTACATATATATATATATATATATATATATATATTTGTATTATTACATATACTTGGTGTTATAAAATTTGAACAAACTTCTTTTCTTTTGGTTGTAAATTCGAATACGAAGACTTAATCTTCGTTGCAATTAACATTTGCGTTATAATTTAAGAAAATCTGAAATTTGTTTTTAAGTAAAAAAATCAGTTTAAGAGCAAATATAAGCACATAAATGTATGTTACATTACACCAAGTTTTTTCGTTTTCTTTTGTTAAGTAGGAAAATGTTCACAGTTTTGTTTTTAATATCTTCTTTTCTGGATCAGAAGTTGCTAATACTACATTAAACATGATTTCCACCAATTCACCACAAACACATGTGATTAAACCACTAATCCATCATAATGACTAAAGCAAACAAACAAAACTTAGCAGAATCAGAATAATAGATGCATAAATATTTAATATCCTTCAAATCCCAAATCCTTAATACTCCAATTTACACACAGACTCTTAAACCCCAAAAAACGAAAACACTTTTAAATCTATACAATAATGTAATGGAATTTCAGACGACTAATTGAATAACAAAATAAGAAAAACAGAGCGATAAAATATAAAGACTAATGAAATCTCTGTCGTTTGGTGGCAACTTCAATTCCGGTAGCAATTCCAGGAACAGAACAACCTCTGAAATTGAGCATTGAAGTCGTCGTCTTCGACATCAAACAACCGTAAGAGTTTGAGATCGGAGGAACTCTGAAGCTCTGTTGAAGCGGAGGAGGATTACGCCACCGTGGCAAAGGACCAGCCACAAGAAGTGTCTGAAGCAACGGTCCAGATTGCATCACACTTTTAAGAAGCTTTCCTTTTTCCGGTAAAGTTTTGCCTTTTAATATCTCATCCATTAAAGCATCCACTGGATCAATCTTCTTGCAGAACCGTTTAACTTGTTGTTGTTGGTTCTTAAACTTAACCGGTTCCGGTACGATGTTGAAATTGGAAAATTCAGAAGAAGAGACCGGTTCAAAGAATGAGTCGACTGGTGATGAACCATGTGAGTTTGACTCAGTGATACTTGAATTCGGTTTGATTGTGAGAAGTTTCTGTAATTGATCTTTAGCTTCATCTCTTTCTTGACGAGCAAGTTTGAGAAGATGGAGAAGATTCTTCACTTCTTCTTGATGAAGTTTTGATTCTTCATTAGCTTTTGCTTTCACAGCTTCAAGTTCAAAGGAACTGTATTGAAGCTTTTGTCTTAATTCATCCATACTCTGTTAATAATAATATCAAACAAAAAGTTAAAAAGATTTAGTTAGTAAAGGTAATAAATTAATTAATATAAAAATGAAAACAAAAAGAGATTGGCTAAATCATTGAATAAATCAACATCTAGAAAACAGTGTAGAGAAAAGATAATTATTATTAATAAATAATTTATTAGCCAACGATAAATCACATTAGTTTTACTAATGATGTATGATAACAACCTTTGTGTTCATGGGGTCAAGAATTCACTCGAAACGTTAATAAATCTAAACCAAAACATATTTAATATTGATAAATATATAAACGTCAGGGTAGATAGATATTAATTAAATAAAAAGACAAAATTAATAATTTGGAGTTAAAAGAGTCAGAAAAGTACAAGAAGTCACATTTTATGTAGGTGAAATGGATTGTTCTGACAGATTTTCATAGATCTTAAAAGTTTTTGTGATGTCGGAAATAACTCAAAGTGAAATGTGTTGGGAAGAAGAAACATATAAATTAGTTAATCAAAGTAATTAAATTTCCAATAAACCTCACAATAATTCTTAAAAATAAGGGGAAATTACAAAATTGCTTATATGAATAAAAATGCATAATCATGTTCATGTTCATGTTCATGTAAATGTTGATTTTGTTTTTGGTAAAATGTTAAATTGACGAATAAACAAAATAAAATACAGAAATTACGAAAAACAAATAACAATCTGACGATCGGGCAAACTAGACAAATAAATGAATAAACCGCTAAGAGCAAATGTTGGTCTTTGATAGAACAATTTACATAAAAATGATTATTGAGATTATAAAACAAAACTAACCTCTTGGTAAAACCAAATAGAACCCAACTCTTCCATTTGTTTTGCTTCTTCTTCTTCTTTGCTTATTTTCTTAGAGAGAGAGGGGAGAGGAGAGAGAGGGAGTTGCAGAAGAAATGTAGAGGGTGTTCTTATAGTGAAGAAGAAACGAGAGAGAGAGGACAAGAGGGAAAATTGTTGTTCATGTCGTGTCATATGAATAATATAAAAATGAAATTATTAAAATAAAAAATGGCTAATATTGTTTGACTACAAAACTTAGCAAGATTCCATAAATGTCCTCTCTATCTTTGGGCAGCACTGAGCTTTCTTTCCTGAAACCTCTCCCACTTAAGGAGGGACTTTGTCTCTTCCTTTATATATTTTCTTTATTTCCTTATTTCTTCACCATTTTTTCCTATTAATGCTTCACATTTACTATTCATATTATTGTTTTTATTTATACATATAATTCCAATTTAAGAGACTAGTTTACGTGCCTTCTATAAATACAGTAACAATTACTATTATTAAATAATTATTTTCTTTCTACGCTTTATTTTGTAAGATTCGTAAAGTCTCTAATTATTCATTAAAATAATTTAAACCTTGTGAAGTTTTGTTTTTATATATAACTTGTTTGCTAAAGACAAAAAACTATTAGAAATTGTAGTTTTCGAAACAATTATACAATAAAAACTGTTTTTTAATTCCACGTCTGTACTTCCCTTTTTGATTACTTTGTACTACATATTTGGACAGTAAAAATTGCAATTTAATGTATATAATATATTTATTTACAAGGAAACTATATATTTTAATCTTTTCATTTTTTTTACCAGCAAAAATTAGATCGACAAGATATGATCTATAGTCAAAGTTCTCTAACTGAAACTGTGTGAGAATCGAAACCACTACATAGTATTAAGTTAGATCAGGAATAAATCGACTAAATTACCTGTTTTTTGGCAAGTGGTAAAGTTCTTCTAAAAATACTATATGGTATTTATGAAATAAATTATGTTAAGAGGGTAATGTATTCACATAAATGTTTGGTAATAGTAATGTATACGCATGAATGGCCACAAAATGAATAAGATTAAAAGAGGGTCCTACCGCACAATATAGAGGTTGGCCGATGGCGACAATCATTGGCTCTACGTGAATCCAAAGATGAACTAAACAATTATTTTTATATATTATTATAAATTTTTATATATAGTGAGATGAACTTATAATTTTATATAGTATTTTTTATCAGAAACACGAGAGGCTCCTAGATTTCCCTATGAACTGCCCGAGAAACTGAACTCTATACATATATTTATATATTCTTAGATTTCACTACATACAAATATTTTGACTTGTATAATATTAAATTCATCTTAGTTTAGTTATATAAGTGTTACCTTGTCTTGTAACTTGTAGAGATAAACCCCACATGGGTTTCGTCATTCACAAGAAATTGTTAATTTGAAATTAACTCGGTATAACATGATTATCACCATTTAACTTTATTTTATAACTTCACAAAACGAAAATATCTTATAAAGTACTTGTAATTTCGCAAAAAATTCTGGTTTAAGTTTATGTGTAAGAGTTCTTTTCTAATACTTAAATGTTCTAATTAATGACTTTAATATATGATTTATGTCATAAATAAGATCTTGTCAATCTTCATATCTTACTATTTCATTTTTAGTTTGTACTATTTACGACATAACTTGTTTTCTAATAATCATACCGTTGTTATGAAATAAAACTTAAAATAAAATTAAAAAAAAACAAACAAACAAACCCAATGTTTGATACATGTATTGACTACAGAAGTGAGTTTACGTGTTTTGAATTCTGGGTTCGGCCGGTTGTTTTATAAATATTTGTTTTATTTTTTATTTATTTTTTATTTATTTTTAATTATTCAATTATACATGCATTGCATGTAACCTTTAATTTAGTGGCAGGTGATAAATCTATTAGAGACAGATATACTTGCATATTCAAAGATTGAGTCTCACTTTCTACATTATGTAGAAATTTGGTTAATGGGTAAGTCAATTGTAACCCAATATTAAAAAAAATTATTCACTTATACTTATTACTAAATTATGCTTTTATATATCATTTTTATGAAGATTATAAACGATTTAATCAAGTTTGACCTAATGATGTTTCTCAACACATATCCTTCATACTTTAAAAAATCTCAACTATGTATAAAAAATCAATTTAGAAACTAGAAAATTTATATTTGAAGCAAAAATTCTCAACTATATATAAAAAATCAATTTATAATTTATGTCATAAAATATATTTTTTTTGTCAATAATTGGATCGACAAGATCCGATCCATAACTTAGTCCAACCCTTAAAATTTATATTTAATCTACCAATTTATAGATAAAAAAAATCAAACCTTAAATGTCAATCATTAACTGGATTATCCTAACCAGATTAAAAAAAATCGGCTCTCGTAAACATATTTCGTGTGTATATATAGAAAACCATTTACATACAAACAAAACAAAATTGGTATAAAAATGTAAATAATTAGTATAGGAAGAGACAAAGGAAGAACGTGGGGGAAGAGAGAGAAAGAATAAGAATAATGGCAAAGACAACCTTTGTTATTGTCTTGTTGCAGTGTATATATGCAACACATATATCATAATTTGGTGGAACATTCGCATGTAACATAACGGGTTTCATTAGTAAGGTTATTTGAAACGATGGTTTGAAAAAAATAAGTTATTGAAATGAAAATTATTTTAAAATGATCGTTTGAAAGTAGCGGTTGGCTAAGAAAATTTTCAAACGAATGTCGTTTAAAAATTAATGTTAACTGGTAACATTGCATTGGTTGAATAGTATAATAAGATAAAAGTTAGTAAGTACATATAGTTTAATAATTTTATATAAATATAAATATAAAGACTACAATATTACTATATTTAAAATAATATTTTATATTAGTAAATGATGATTTTTTTCTGAATATAAACTAATGATTTTTTTTTTAAACTATAATGTAAATTATATATTATTTTTATCATAATTATATGTAAAATATAAAAATAAATGATCATTTGTATTTACAAATAACGGTCATTTCCGAAACGACCGTAAAAAACTTCGTTTGTAAACGATTTTTTTCAAACGATCAAAAATAGGTCCAAACAACCTTTTCTGATTTTTTTTTTGCAAACATTCGTTTCAAACGAAGTACTGATTGGTAACAAAATAAACATGTATTTTGCAAACTAACCCTTTTTGTATAATCAATCAAAGCCAACTTAAAATTAGAAACTTATTATTATTAGCTAAATTTCAAAAACAAATTTATGAAAGTCCTTAGATTGCCTAATTCTATTATTGATGAACATGCAATTCTTTCACATTCTCAACTATTTCCGCGTCTAACCATTTTCTATCACCAAACCTTTTAAATTTTTTTTTTTTTTGTAACTAATTAATGATGTTCTTTTATTTCCCTTTTGTCGGCAGTTGATGATCTTAAATAGTGAATCATCGCCATTCTTTTCTTTTAATTTACTAATTGTTGCGTAGTTTTATAGGATTTTACGTAAAACAGTTTTTCAAGCATCAATTGTTACGTTTTATCAGTTTTTCCGATTAAATAGACAAAACTCAATATATAATCCAAATTTATCCCTAAAATCCTTATTACTCTCCAAATTTTTATCATATTTATTTTTATATATGTCAAAACAATTTGGCGAAGTCATACATAATATAATTATGCAATATAAATTTCATATATATTTTCAATTTTTTTTATAATGACATACAATATACTTTAATTTTTTTTTTTGTAAAAGTACTTTTAAAATTATAAGAGTAGGATTTACTTTTCTCTTTGTAAAAAAATTGATGGTGATGACCGTGGGTTATATTACATGATTTTATATGACTGACTTACATTTTCGATTTTTTTTGCCGTCACATTTTTGATATTTTTTAAAGTAAAACTGCAAAAACTTATTGACTAAATTAATGTTTTTATTAAGAAAATCCATATAATATTATTTATAAGACCATTACATAAGTAAGACTGTAAGATTAAAAGATTAAAGTGTGTCATGAATTAACCTACTGCCATTTCATGTGGCATGCTTAACCGATCTCTTAATGTAATATTTTTCTAATGGGACCCTTATAAGCTAGTTTAGACAAAACAAGAACTAGATATAGTAAAGTTTAACCTTGGTAACTAAACTCTAAATAACTGATAAAAAACAAAAATGAACTAACTTATTAAAAGGAAAAAAATTTAACAAATTATATATGAATCATGTAAGCATCTTTTTGTCAATAAAAAAAATCAATGTGTAGACATGGATTGGAAAAGACAAGCCCCTAAATTTGATAAGCATGTGATCAAAGATAAGACCGGCGGATTATAAAAACTACTTCTGTCTTTGTCTTCCATTGGATTCAATGTATTTGCTTCTACTCACCTACGCATTTTTATAATTTAGGGAACAATTATTTTATTAATTATCTTTGCTTAAACACAATTTTCTCCCTAAACAAACTCGTTTTGGCATTTTTCTCCAACAATAATAACATCCTTCCAACAGAGAGTCAGCAGATTATGATTTTAAAGAGTTTGTAAGTTTAATTTTTCTTTTATGCGAAACTAAAACACATTTTTCTAGTCACCCTTATACGGATATAAGTCTACTTTTTTCAGCCTATTTAAATATCCGGAGAGATAATTTATCTATAAGTTGCATCTTCCCCAAAAAATAATTCAGATCCCTCTCATAAAATCTGAGAATTCCTAAATTATTTATAAAAAAAAACAATAACATCCTTCCGACTGCTTCCACTAATTAATTATTATTCCTAATTGTCTAAACAAGCATTTGTTTGAACATGATTCTATTAATTCGAAATCATTACAAGATCTAAATGACTCAAAATTAGTTATCATTCCTCAAGATCTAGATAAGTATTACTTTCAATATAATTATATTAGTCAGTACTCAGTACATAGTTACATCTCGTTAAATACAAAAAGCAGCAATCTCATTATGCTACTTATTTATATAGTAGTATAATACATTTTGTAAGAGTTTTTCTATTCTGGTTATGTCATTTATGTTATTAAATTTTATTCAATTAAGTAGCGTAACAAAGATATCAAATAGAAGTTGTAATACTTTTTGTGCTAGTTTTTTTTAATCTGGTGGTTAGAATGATCCAGTTAATGACTATGATATTTAGGATTCGATTCTTTCCCCTACAAGTTGGTAGATTAAATAAAAATTTTAAAGGTTAGGTTAATTATAAATCAAGTTTTGTTGATCCAATGTTGGAAAAAAAAGTTGTAATACTTTGCATTCATGATATTTATTGGGTAATGAATACATAATATGTAAACGTGTGATAATTTACATGGAACTGATGAAGTAAAAATAATCGAAGCAAATTTGTAATTTTTACATGATATTTGTTTGGAGTTTTAGGAAAAAAATTTAGATTATTGTTACTTTGTTTTTTTCTTTCAATCAATTCAAAGCAAATTTCTAAGTCCAATTAAAAAATATTTTGTTTGTTAAATTAATATACTTTCAAACCAAAATTTTTACAGGTCAATTTCAGATCATATAGATTTAAATATTATTCTTTTTGAAAAAATAGCATAAATAAATATATGATATATGAGTATTTTCTTAAAAAAATATAAAAGAAATTGTAAGAAATTAAGTGTAGAACAATGTAGCAAACAAAAAAAATCAAAGCTTTTGAAAATACGAGTGAACTTAGTATATATTATATACTAAGACATTTTTAGATTAGATTATAGATTATATGTTTTTTCTAAAGAAAATATATTGACTTCTATAAATAAAATTTCTGGCTCCGTCACTTGAATGTAGGTTTTGAGATCATAAATGTTTAACATCATATGTATGGAACAATTTTTTATATTTGTAAGATTGATGGGATTCACCTAAATTACCCTTAGATAAAAAAAAATTTCAAATGCTTTGTATTTTTCTTCTTTCTTCTGTAATTTCTGTGTTATGTTATGTGTTGCCGTCAAATCAATTTTTTGTTGTATATTACGCGCCAATATTCACTTCAACAAATTCCACTAGTTACATTATATTTCTCCAAATATTTGGCATTTTAGAAAGTATATATATAAAAAAATTCCACTAGTTGCAATTTATATATATATATATAAATAACACCAAATGCAATGAATATCTTAAAGCACTTGTTATCCTACAAATAAAATAAAAAGTCACATATGTGGAACATATATAAACCTCAGGTTCGTTTGATTGCGGTTTTGGAAACTACTTTTGATATATTTTTTTTTTTCGAAATATTATTCTATTACAAACTCATTACGAAAGAAAATAACATTGTCGTTATTTAAACGTGGTTGTTGCATACAAATTATATCAGTGTTTGTAATTGCTATATAGAAAAGACATTCGATGTGACACTAATATTTTCCTCGAGTGTAAAAGATTCAGTTGTCTGAATGAATAAACCAAATGAAGAAAGAAAAGTAAACTCCCAATTCAAGGCAACTTATGGCCCAATATATTCTTTCCAATTAATCACATCAATTTCTTTCTGAAACAAAGTATGACGCCTGAAATACTATTTAGATGATACTCATATTTAGTGTAAGATATTAATCAAACATTAATATATATATATATACTATATTTAATTTTAAACTTAGTTTTTGTTAATAATTATATTGACAAAACACCCAATTCTATAAAGTCTAGAATTACACGTCACCGTGTAGTGGAACTCTGGTGAATTATCCGATTACATATATGCTAAAGTATTTTTATTTAAAAATAAAACTTCTGGATATGGCCTTTAGAAATCAGAAATTATATATATATTGTGTGTTTAAATAGTTCTGTTTACAATAAGAGTTCGGATCATGATTTTTAAAAACTCAAATGATTTGTAAGTGGTCTTTAGTCTAATGGTAGACGATAAATCCATATAAGACTTGCACAACCAAAGATCGAGTTCCACCATCTACATTATATAAGAATTTGGCTAATGGACCGGTTTGTTGTAACTCAATATTAATTTAAAAAAAACTCAAATCATTTATTGCATTCATTCTCCATTTGATGGTTACGTTATATTCTCTTAACAAAAGTGCAAACAAAACAATGAATAATAATTTTTGCAGTCTGTAATCTGTTATGATTAAACCATACTATTATATTACATCGAAAATCAATCCTTTTCAGAAAAAAAGTGAGTATAAAAGTGTGAATACATTACACGAACAGGTTACAGCCTTACAGGTATGTGTCGGTTCATAGAGTACCTAGGGATTTGTACTTAGAAATGATGAGTGCTAATTCAAAAGTTGAGGTAAAAAACAATTACGAAATCAATCATTCGCACCGCAGTATAACCATCTCTAGATATGCCTCAGTTTAACCTTTGTAAGAAAAAATCATTGTTGATGGGAACCAATTTACTTAGGATCCTATCTTATTCCACATTTTTGCAGCTTTTCCACCATTTTCTTTCAAACCCTATCTTTCTGATGTAACATTAACTTCTTTACAATAGAAACATTCATACCACATTGTATATCAATGATCAACTAGTCCATATATAATTCTCACACAAATTTTCCTAATTAATATAACATCTTTTTCGTCATTTACAAAAACAAAGAAAATGTAAAGTTTTTGGCATATTTTCGGTTCAAATAGACACAGTTTAAGATGTTTATAATTCAATTATTTGTGTAATTTCTCACACTTTATGAAGTTAAATAAAGATAAGGAGAAAGAGCTTTAGGCTTTAAGAACAGTAAATGATAATCATATATGCAAAAATGAGATTCGTCCTTTATGGAATAAAATAAACAAAGTAGTCAAGTATATGATGATTGGTTTTATAAAAGCACCAATACAAATATAGTTCTGAAATAAATTACGAGCTGTTGTGACATAAAACAAACGAAGAGAAACAACAACTAGCTGAAATAAATTAGATAAGTTCATAAATCATTTGAGTAGCAGAAAATTTACGGTACTCGAGTATTGTAACCGTCAACGAAAGGACAAAAAGAAGCAATCGAGTTTTTAACACCAACTCTAAATAATTTGTAAAAAGTAATTCTGGCTACAAAATCATATTGTCTATGAGATATTCAACGGATAGAGCTAGTAACCCTAGAGAATGTCATCTTTAAATTTAAGATTTATATACATGCGGGGGGACAAAGACTGCCATGTTGCGTCAAATCATGGGGCAGATGGACCAGCTATTATGGTGTGTAGTCAAGTCATGTCGGACTGAGAAGGTTAGAGGAAAATAGTTTGAAATAATTTTTGACGCAAGAATATGAGCCGTTGGATGGGGTTTGATAAATCTGGCCGTTCAATTGTTAGTGACCAAACATTGGCTATATATGGCTGTATGCGATGTCGTTTAACATGTTCTCATTTCATAAGAAGAAAAATCCCCAATTCATAAACATCATATAGATATTTATAATTTGTTATGGCATCCTCAAGCCATTCGAGAGCGTGGATGGATAATAGGCTCGATCCGTTAACCAATTCAGTAACTGAAGAATTCACGGTAGGGATGAATGTGTTCATATCTTTCGCTTGCCAACAGCCATCATTTACGACCACGGGGAGACTCTTTTGTCCATGCGCCAGGTGCAAAAATGAGAAACTCTATTCCGTAAGAGTGGTCACGCGGCATCTATTCACAGTAGGTTTTAAAGGCAATTACTATATATGGAGTAATCATGGCGAATCTTTTATGGAAAGCGGAGAAACATCGAATGCATCTTATATGGGTGGGGATGATTATAGAGGGGGTTATCATCCATCTCACATTCAAGCCGATCCAGAAGAAATGTTCTACGATGCATTCGATCCTGCTGGCGATATTTGTAGCCGGCAACATCAGCAGCCCTTAGAGACAAATGATGTTCCAACATTTGATGACAAGTCGTACAAGGCATTCATTTGAAGCAAATCAGCCCTTATACGAAGGTTGCAGTGAAGAAAATACAAGATTATTTTTGGCATCGTGTATTTTACGGTGGAAAACGGATTATAATATAGCGGAAAGTGCTATAGACGATATCGTGGGTACAATGAAAAGGATTTTACCTGGCCCAAATTCTGCTCCTGACTCGTACTACGAAACAAAGAAGATCACTAAGGCTCTTGGATTACCCGTGCATAAAATCGATGTATGTGAGAACAATTGCATGTTATTTTGGAGAGGTGAAGATGCTATGCTAGAGCAATGTCGATTCTGTGGTTCTGAGCGGTACCAACCCTGGAATGGTAAAGGGAAAAAGATTCCAAGACAGAGAATGTTTTATCTTCCCATTACAGATCGTTTGAAATGATTATACCAGTGCGACTCAACCGCAAAGCATATGCGATGGCATGCAGAGCATGCTGTGGATGAATGTGAAATGAACCATCCATCTGACGGAGAGGCTTGGAAACATTTCAAAAATATTTATCCGAGATTTGCGAGTAAGCCAAGAAATATATACTTGGGACTATCGACGGATGGTTTTAATCCACTTGGGATGAGTGGCAAGGCACACTCAATATGGCCTGTCATAGTAACTCCATACAATCTACCCCCAGGTATGTGTATGAGAAGAGAATTTTTATTTCTCTCGGTGTTGGTCCCGGGTCCAACACACCCGAAGAAAAGTCTAGATGTTTTCCTTCAGCCTTTAATTGACGAGCTTCACCAACTTTGGACACATGGCGCTGATGCGTATGATATTTCAAGTAAACAATATTTTAAGATGAAGGCGGCACTCATGTGGACTATTAGTGATTTCCCGGCTTATGGGATGTTATCTGGTTGGATGACACACGGGAGGCTCACATGTCCATACTGTATGGATGCAACAAAATCATTCTGGTTACCTCACGGTCGAAAACATAGTTGGTTTGACTGCCACAGAATGTTTTTGGGGGCTGATCACTCGTACATGCGTAATGTTGTTGCCTTCACCAAGTCCAAATCAGTCCACGATGAAGCTCCGATATGGCATAGTGGGAGTTATGTGTTAGAGGCCATCAACAGTATAGACGGTCTAGAAATGAGCAGTTGTTGTGGTGGAAATGGACACAACGATCCATCTAGAACTGTGCATGGTTATGGCCAATATCACAATTGGTATAAAAAAAAAATATTCTGGTCGTTGCCATATTGGAAGAATCAATTGTTACGGCACAACCTTGATTTCATGCATATTGAGAAGAATTTTTTCGATAATATAATTAACACTGTTTTGAATGTGCCGGGGAAAACTAAGGATAATATCAAATCGCGGCTGGACTTGGCGACCATATGCAGCCGGAGAGCGTTAGAGTTGACAACGAATGGGAGTGCTCCAGTGCCCATTTTTCGGATGGCTCGTGAGGCCAAATCAAAATTCCTTAGTTGGTTGAAGAATGAAATCCGATTTCCAGATGGGTACGCATCTAATTTTGGTAGATGTGTAAATGAAAGTAATGGGACACTTTCAGGTTTGAAAAGCCACGACTGTCACGTCATAATGCAAAAGCTTCTTCCATTTTGTCTTTTGGAACTACTTCCTAGATCCGTACACGTAGCGATATCAGGTAAAATGTTTCCATATATGTTTTACATGGTAATTACCACGTACATTAATCACTAATTAATACCCTACGTATGACACATTATTAGAAATTGCTCTATTTTTCTGAGACATTGGGGCTCCTACCTTGAAGAAAGCTGACGTGCATTTAATGAAGGAAAACATTGCCGTAAAAATATGCAACTTAGAAAAGATATTTCCCCCATCTTTTTTTGATATTATGGAGCATCTACCGGTACATCTTCTGGACGAGGCAATCTTGGGCGGACCAGTTCAGTATAGGTGGATGTATCCGTTTGAGCAATACATGTACCACTTAAAAAAAAAGGTAAGAAACAAAGCCCAAATTGGAGGGTCTATTGTTGCTCAATGTGTCCAAGAAGAAATATTGGCGTTGACATCTCATTGGCTTGAACGACCTTTGGCTCGTGGTAATGAAGGATGGCATGGTGAAATCCTTAACTTCTACGCCTTCGAAGATGTGCCTCTAATGTTCCGACAAAAAGGACGATTAATTGGTAAACCATCAAAGGGATGGATCACGGATGAAGAGTATAATGTTTTGCAGACATTCCTCATGAATAACTGTCCCGAATTAGAGCAGTACGAAAGGTAAATATTTTATTATTGGCATATACATCTCTCAGTGCAATTATTAAATGTATAATATCTTTTGTACATGATATTTGAAGAATTAATGCAATCGACATATCCAGAAATGAGTAGCACTGACCTTCAATCTTTTAAGCAAAGCAACTTCGCCCAGAGGTGTAAAGAATACGTAAGAAAGCTTGCAATAAATATTAATTTTAAATTGAACAACGTAGCTAATACAATCATACTTTGTAACATGTTAGTCATGGAAGCATGTTGCAAAATGTTCTACAATGGCCGAGTAATTTTGTACAAGGTCCTCATCGTGCTTACACATCGTGGCCTTCCTATGCAACAAGGGGATACTTATTCCGGACCGTGAGTCATAGTGCAAACAAAAAAACTCAGAATTTTGGTGTTTGCGTTCGAGGAACAACTGAAACTGACTATTATGGCAAAGTGGACGACATCAGAGTGATTGAGTACGACGGCAGAGTTGGGTTAAAAATCGTAATATTCAAATGCTTTTGGTACGACATCACAAGTGGTACTAGAATGCGTATAAGTCGTTCTGGACTAGTTGATGTTGCTGCTAATAGGCAATACAGAAATTATGATCCGTTTATTACACTAGAACAATGCGATCAAGCATGTTACATAGCGTATCCAAAAGTGAGGAGGAGGAATGTGTTTGAGTGGTCAGCATGTACGAAAGTGGTTCCTAGAGGAGTTCGAATTGTAACAAATGCATTGGAGCCGGCATTCCAAGATGAATCAAGAAATAACGTCGTCGCTGCAGCAGGCCTATTGCGAGTTGAGACACACGTTGTTGACGACATGCAAAATTACGACGATATGCCCAACCAAGACACAAATGACGTGTACACATCTGAACACGAGTTAACGGACAATGAAGTATCCGAAGATAATTCAACAACTGATGATGAATGAAATCACTTGACTAGTATTTGCATTACATTTTTTATGTTCTGCCAGTCGAATCATTACTGTGAAATAAATTGTTGTTATGTTAAAAAGGTTGAAATTAATGTCTTGATCTCTATGGCTAGAGTGTGTATTATAGTGGACCACGCCTTATTCCAAACCAATGGGTAGTTTTTTGTTGTGGGCCCACATAAAAAGTATTACGAATAAAGTGATATATTCGGGGATTAAATGCGTTAGTGCTGTAATGCACACCAACCAATTCTAGCACCTGCCACATTCGAATAAATTGAGTGGAAACAACTATTTATCAAAACCCGTGACTAAAACTGTGTTGTCACATCAACAGTAAGAACACCACCAGCATTAATTGCGGAATCTGCACATTGCATACTTTATGGTCCGCTTTAATGTCTAGTTTTGTTAAACTTTTAGCAAATTTGATTCCTACCACCACAACTTTACACTCGAGACTGATTTTCCTCTAGATTTCTCTTCTATAAATCTCGTTGCCTTTGTCACAAGTTCATTACTATTATTCAAAGTACTGTGACACAATGTCTAACCGTGAGCTGTGGAGATATTACTTGGAATCCCGCAACTCCCTCGAACTCGGTACAGCCCCCTCTCCCTTGCCTGGGAGTCCCCCGTACGATAATATGAATGTTGTAGAAGCTCCACAGTCGATTCCCCTCCAGCAAACTCAACGGTTCCAGTACCAAACTCCCCTTGTACCCGGACCTATCCGTCAAGTTCAGATTGGCCTCTTTCACAGAATGAGTCACGACACAATGGTTGCTCGAGGAGAAAGTTCGCAAACTCGATCGACCCAAGAATTCATTTGGGATGTCTACAATGAGCCACATGTGTTCGATCTCGACTTCACTACCCATCGATGGAATTCTACAATAGAGTACCTTAGGAGCGAAGGTATATACGATAATAAATCGATGTCTTTTGTTTTATAAGTCAAAGTTACAAATTCCTAAATGCATTGTTTGTACTGGTAGGTAGTTTCACCAACAGGACCCGTCCGTTTTGGACCCAGGTTGCCGACATACAGTGCCCGGCAGATGAATTTGTTAAAGTCAAGAAGGTAATACTAGTCATTCCTGTCAGCTACTTTATTTGTTGTATTAGTGGAGTCTTTTCGGTCAATAATATCAATTTTAGATTGTGGCAATGATCTCAACTATAACCCTGAACGGCCAAGGAGATCTACTTGTGACCCTAAAAGATCCATCAGGTAAAATTAACGGATCTATGCACCGTAACATCTTCTTAAATGATGAGTATCGACTAGCTACATCGGTTGGCACGGTTGTTATTGCACGCAATGTGACTGTATCTCGTTTTAATTCCGCGTCGAAGTACCTCAACATAACTGCTCGCAACATCGTCAAGGTTTACTTTAATTTATGAATTTGGAGGATTGATTTTAGAAAATAGCCTTACTAGCTTTCTTAACAGATAATAGGTGGAAATGAGATGGTGGCTAGATTCGAAGCAAATACGAATGACGAATTTGCAATAATTCCAGACTCTGGTGGTGATGAATAAAATCTATCCTCGAAGACCTATGCATCATAGTTTGGTTTATTAGCAGTGATATGAATAAAATCTATGCATTGTGTTGTTGTATTGTTTATTAGCTACCGTAATGTTGTAAAATCTTGTTATCTATTTTGCTGCACTTGTAATCTTGTGGGTTATTTAAATAAAAATGATGCTTATGTTGAAAAATAAAAACCACAATCATTTTACAAATAAGTTATATTTAACAACTTCTATACTAATATATATAACCGGGTGTAATCAATTACCGGTTATTGACCCCAGCTCCGCTGGTATGGATACCCATCATGACACACCAGACCCGTGTTCGAACCACAAGTTCAGACAAAAATCAAATTCTTCTAGTACCCACAAAACATTTCGCGGCTTTTCGTGGGTCCCGCGTGAATTTTTTAAAACACCCACGTGTACCCACGAAAAATTTCGTGGGTACCTCTTCATCTTCCCCGACAAGCCATTTCTTCCTCATTTCCAAAAACCTTCATCTTCTCCGCCACAACACGCGATTCTCCCGGCGATTCGACCATTCCGACAAGCGAATACCAGCCCGCAACCGCCGATCGTCCTCTTCGCCAAGGTAAGTCTCCTAAATTCCTCAATTTCAAAAAACCCCTCATTTCTAGGGTTTCAAATAATCTTTGTAATTTTCCGAGAAATCATGGTTAGGAGTGCTTGTTACCATTCCTAACAGTAGAACTCATTGTTATAAACTTAATGTTGCTTGTGGGAATCGGAAATTTTGTCATTTTTTGAATTTTACATGAACTTTTGATTTTTGGAAAATTTATTTGGTTCTTATCCGATTTCTACATAGAAAATCACTTACAAATTTGTTGTCTACCTTACATTTGGTTTCCATCTCCATTTACACTTTGAAACAAAATTTCCCCCAAATGTTTTTGTTCCTTAGCAACTATTTTTTTTTTCCGACAAATAATAATATTTTTCAATAATTACAAATTTCTCACAAAAAAAATTTAATAAATGGTTACAATTTTTATACTTAGCCAACTAATTAACATATCAATTAACTATAATTAAATTACAATTTATTTTAAAACTTAACACACATTTAATTCTTCAAACAAAAACATACAAATATATTCACGTAATTACAATGTAGTTATTCTATTACAATATGAAAGATAAAGGCATTACGTTTTACTTGTGTACAACTTAGTAATTCAAAATTGTGTTTCCAGTTATGGCATCTTCGAGTGCTGATTATACGGGGTTATGTGGTACACAGTATGATCTCCCGAGATCAGCTCGCAGAGCCTCATGAGAGTACCGTTGCCGTTTACGCGCTGTTTACGAAGCCCCAACTAGGGTTTCGCAGCCCTTATTACATCCTGATAAGGATTACAGAGCTTTATGGTAAGACATCTAACTTTAAATAATAAATATGAATTTTTTTTTTTCAAAAACCCGCACTAATCTTGCAAGCAATTTAATAAGGTTTGGGATTGATGATTCGGTCACAAATTTTATTAAACACACTTGGTAGGGGAATTTTTGGGGACCTTGGAGGAATTGGTCCGATGTCAAAAAAGCCGCACCAGAGAAGATTCAATCTTGGTGGAGAACGTTTGTGGTACGTAATAAATATTTATTGTTTACCACATTATTTATTAAAATTAAATTATCTACTAATACGAGTTGTCTAAATAAAATTTAGCAAAACTACTACTGGGACCCCCAAATACGAAGACATCGTCTTTTACCATTGGAAGGAAAAGACTAAAAAAAGAATTGGGGAAGACATTAGTCGAAAGAAGCGATCCAACAAAAGACCCAGTTACATCAGCGAAGATGATTGGGCGCTTCTTATGGAGGGGTGGCAGACTGATGCTACCATTCGGAAGAGTCAAGCCGCAGCACTCAGCCGTAGATCTAATAAAGACGGCAAATGGATGCACAAACACACCGCCGGGCCTAACTCTTTCGCTAAGATTGAGTACGAGTTGGTTAGTATGATCTTTTAATTTAATTAACCGTAGATAATAATTAAAATATATTCAGAATTACTATGACGTATTCGTTTTAAAATTGCAGAGGTTGCAATCTATTGGTTCTGCTCCACCTTCGATAGTGGATTTGGTGAAGACTACATATACCCGCGAGGACGGTACATTTGTCGACCAGCGGTGCGAGGAGCTCGTGAGAGAGGTCGGGGCGGCAACTACCCACGTTCAAGATTCACCGGGTACTTTTGGTTCCACCACATGTCCTTTTCGTGACATCCTTAACCAATTATACGTTCAGGTACGTTTCCGAACTTTTTTAACATTCTACGGTTTTTTACTATTTACACTTTACAATCTCAACTCATCTAATGCAGCATGCTAGACCGCGCTACGGTACGCTATACGGCGTCGGCAGTGCCCAGACGCAGTTCTATCAGCCAATGGAGGATTACCCGACCATCTCCCAACCGCATCATCGAGGGGAGATCGATGCCCTTAGAGCCAAGATGGGCAACATTGAAGCCAAACTGGATTTACTGATGGAGCAGCTACTAGGTGGGACCAGGACCTCAGCCCGTACTCAACCAGAAGACGAAGCCTCGATTCCTTTACCCTCGATCCGTCTTAACTTCGACCACCACCCGTAGTAGTTTTTTTTTGTTGTAACATTTTTTTTTGATAAACCATTTTCTTTTTTTTTTGTTTATTATGATAATATTTAATATTTTAAATATATTTATTTTTCTATTCATTTCAATTTAAAATTAAAATCGAACAACAAAAAAAAAAAAAAAAAGGTCCCCCACGAAACAACTCGTGGGCTTTCGTGGGATTGGCTTTGTGACCCACGAAATTTTTCGCTGGTTTTAGTGGCACGCGTAGCCGCGCATAATTTCGTGGCTAATCGCGAGTAATTATGCCACGGAACATTTTGTGGCTCCACGTGGCAAAGCCCCTGAATGGCTTCCCGGCTTTTCGTGGGCTTCTTCATTTGCAACGGAAGTCTCGTGGCTTTTCGTGGTAAAAGGACTCACGTTATTTTATGTGGCTTTTCGCGGGTATTTTTGCCACGAAAATTTCCGTGGCATTTCGCAGATACATTTATTCACGCGGAGCCACGAATATTTTAACCCACGACGCCATACCCACGAAATAATTTCGTGGCTTTTCGCGGGTAAACCCACTAAAAGCCACAAAATTTCTATGTAGATTGCCGCGAAAATTTCGCGGGTATAGCGATTTTTTCTACTAGTGAATTTGGTTAATTTTATAAATGAGAAGAATAATATTGGAACAAATTACTAATGATGAAGATTATAGACCAAAAATCTAAAATTTATATATTTTAAATCCGATCGGATTTCTGATAGATTTTGATGGTCGAAAATTTCTAGCATATTTCTAGCAATGAATCCGATATATATATAATCATCTTTTTTGGGTTTCATTACATTCTATTGTTCATGCGACTAAAACATTTATGGACGAAACTTATCAAAGTTAAAAATGAATGAGATTGTACTGGTTAAGGTTAATTAAGATTGTTACTAGCTATATGAATTTTACTGAATTTATTCTTGATTTTTTTTAATACCATTTTATTCAGGACTCCAGCATTTCATTGTATGTTCTTTGTTTCACCAGTCGACATGGAAGCTACTGCATCAATTTCATACGGAAGGTTTATATTATGTTTGTTTTTTTTCCAAATCTCAGAAAAGTTGAGTTGCAGTTGTTTTAATATATTTTGATATGAAAAAGATAAACTTTGACTAAAGTATTGCACAAAATTATTTGTAACTTTGAATATGGTAATTAATTGAAACTTAATCACTTCATATTTCTCTTCGGAAAGTACATGTTCATTCCCTCAGTTTTCTTTATTCCAATTATAATTTAAATCATAATTTGACCCACCAAATGATTTTTTCTGTCAAAAAAATAATCAAACAATGCAATTTTATTTCCATTAATAGATTAATGTAGACCTAACTATTTATTTTCCACATACAACTTCACTAGTGTTATAATCAAATGTTTGTTTAAAAATTTCGTATCTTAATGATTGTATCCAAACATAATTTCTTAACATATTTTCAAGATTATGGTTATCCTATATCTGTGTGTGTGTGATCTAATATAGTTTTTTTTCTCTTTAAGAAAATTGATTGAGTATTTTTGTCACATAACTTTGAAACAATTACAAGCAGAAATTTCCGTACTATAAATCACGCTAAGTTTATTAGTTTGCAAAATAATAATTAACAATTCTATAAGAAATTTATCCAAAAAGAAAAATTAGATCTAATTTTCCTTTTTCTTCACTTCATATCTATTTTTTAAAGGAAGTTTCTAAACTGGTAATGTAGTGGGAATGTTAAATCGCCTAGTGAAGAAAGGTGATGATATAATTTGGTATTGGTTGCCATAATAACGAACCAAAAGTGAACGAATTGGGCAAAGGTCATATGTTGTAATGATGTTGGTGAGTGATATTATCAGTTAAGTTCATCATTGGTAAGGGTTATTAATAGGTTAAAAAATACCAAACATATGTTATAAGATTTTGTTAAAGGAATTTACTTTTTATAGGGGGAAAAAGGATTTCCATCATTTTGTTTTCTAAGTTAGTTATGGGACAATTTGACTTTTTTTATAAAAAAGTTCGAGATATAATGAATTAATGATTTTTTTTTTTTGGTCGAGAATTATTAATGATCTTTAATTTTCACACACTGTATCGATATAAATAAATCGAAACATGAATCTTAATTTATGAAACGTATTGTTTTTAAATTAATTTTTTCTGATTCAAATTGTAAGGTTTATTTAGTTGGAGCCAAACGAATAATTCTGTTTTTTCATAAAAGCAAAAAAAAATGCTTTTTAAAAAAAGAATATTACTATAAAGAATTTAAATTTTTATATTTTTCATTTTGAACCTTTGATATATTTAGCTTTTGATTAAACCTTCAAATTAATTATTATTTAAAAAAAATATAACAAAGATATTAGAAAATACATTTTATTTTAGAATAAAAAAGAATTGTTGCAACTTGACATATGTCAAATGATTCAACAAATATTATCAACATTCTTTGACAACTAAATTTTATCAAAAAAAAAAGAAAAAAACATTCATTTACAAATGTACGTAAACATTTTATTTCTTGTTGACCATACCCGCACAACTATATATATGAACGTAATGTATTTCGGAAAAAATGTCAACTTAATCTAAAACATTGAAATTTTGAATTTTCAATTTTTTTGTTGAATTTTGTAAAAACTCTCAACTTTGCGTTGACTCGGCAAATTAAATTTATTGTTAATCCCAAATCAAAATTTTCTCTAAATTCGAGAGCAAATCCATTTTGAAAGTTCGGTTCAATTTTTCTTTTCTTTCTGAAGAACTCCTAAGTTTGATTTTATCTTTTCTTTTAAGAATGAGCTCAAATTCATCGATTTAAAGTATCGAAGACAATATTTCAAACCGACAAATTTGAATATTGTTATAATGGTAAGTTTGGCCGCATATGTATGACTCTATCACCATATTATATATGTTATGTCTTTAAATTTCATTCAAATTTTATTTTTATGGTCCTCTCAATTGCTTGTAATGTAGATGACTAGGTCACCATATCATCCATATTTGAATAATTATTCTAAAAAGAACCGTACCAAACTTGATTGAAATACTCGAAAGAGTTTTGAATCTATGTGTCCAAAAAGCATAATCTGAATAAAAATTAAATAGATACTCGATATATTTTAATTAAATTTTGGTATTTTAAGATTTTTTTCATTAAATTTTTGTTAAAATTAAATAAAAATAACCAAATCCCAACGGAATCTATCCTCGAACTAGACATATTCAAAAAATAAAAATATTCGAATAGATTTAAACTAATAAAACCTAAAATCCAAAACTCCAAAAGATCCTACCAAAATTGGTTAGGGTATCCGAATGCCATATTGGCTTTAAAAAATTTCACTATGTGGTTTTTGTTCTTTAATGGACTCTCTCATGTTTTAATTGTTCTAACGGGCCTTATCTCTATTTATGAGTTGGGCCTCATCTTTTCCTCCATGGAAAGACCATTTCAATCTAGGGTTTGTTTGAGACAACTCTTTCTTGCCTCCACTAATCTGGAGCTTCCTGCAAAAAAGTTTAGCTTTTATAGCTCTTTGAGCCCCATGACCAGTTTTCTTGCTGTTTATAGCTGCAGAACGCTTATCCAGTTTGATAATTGTAAAGATCTTAAAGGATTTCAATGGAGATGGAGTGAGGACATCCAAGCTTTCATGACGACCTTGATGATTTTTCTAGTCAAATTTCTATCTTCTATTGGTATTGTCTGTTATGGTTATTTCGTTTTGGAGATGTATCTTTTCTACTCTTCTGGAGGTGTAACCGAGTTTTAATCAATATAATGAAGTTGTGCACACAAAAAAAACTGGTTTTTGTTTTATTGGTACTTGTCTTACCAAATCGGATTAAATGTCTTGTTGGGGTTTTAAATTAATTGTCAAACAGAATTTTTTTTAATTATTTCTTATTGGGCTTGACACAATATACAATATCTTGTTGGACAGTTGTAAGATGATTAGACTTTGTGTTTTGGAGCAATTGGTTTCAATTAGATTGGTATTTTTCTTTCAACCGATCAAAGTCAAACTCAAGAATATTTTTAGATGAATTGGACAATTCCGATTATTTTCACAGAATATTTACATATCTATATCTATATTAGATATGTAAAACATTTAGATTTGAAGGACTGAGATTTCCTTCATAATATAAGTGAGAGAGATCCTGCATTATCCAAATAACTTAAAACTTATTAATAAACAATACTTGAAATTTTTTTTGTTGAAATTTTAAATTTATTAACAAAAAGTTATTTACATTTTTTGCTAAGCCGTTCATGAAATAACCAATCTCTCACCTGAAAGAATTAATGAAATTGTAAATTTCTAATCTCAGACAATCTAAACTTCATTTTTGAAGTTTCTCATGATTCAAATTTATAACTTTTGGGTTTTTTGCCAAAAACAAAACTTCAAAATTTTATTTATATACACTATAAATCTCACTATTGATCAAAAATTAATTAAAATCATAAAACTTTTATAATTAACTACAAAATATACATATAAATGTCTGGAATATTGCGGTCGAGTAGTAAAGAACAGATACTGGCGCTAAACACGTCGCAAATTCAATTTCCAGAACGCTCGAAACTAACTCACAATTATTTCAATCACCCCTACACGGATATGAACATATACTTTCGATCCGTTTAAATATCCAGAGAAAAAGTCTATCCGTATATTGTACCCCGGAAAAACAATCCAAAACCCTTCCCATAGATCTATGAACTCTTGAGTTATCAAAAAAAAATACATATAAATATAAATAGTACAAACACCATTAATTAATAAATCATTACACTAAATATAACATTACACAACAATACAAACAAAAACATACAATTAAACCACATTATTAGAATAATAAACATTAAACAAATTATAGTGAGCATTTTCTCTATCTCGGTGTATAACTACATGATTAAGATCGATTTTTTAAGTGTGTTGGTAATTAAGATTGTTATTGCTGAGAAAAAAATTGCGTGGGGCTTTGTATCCCAAAGCAGAGATACGGTTACGTAACACCACTACAAAAAAACATTTCAGATTTCGACGGTCAAAACCATTAGAATTTGGTCAGAAAATGGCAATTCTAACTGTCTTCCGATGAAAAATTATCATCGTTTTGACATAGTCGGAATTATTATTCTTATTGAAAAATATTGAAATTTTCTTACAGTTTCCGACGAGAACAAACCACCAGAATTTCCGTCAAAATTATCCTGTTAAAAACTGTCAAAATAATAATGTTGGAAACCGTCAGATGTTTATAACCTTCCGAAGCATCAGAAATTTTCTACAGTTTTCAACAAGAATTAAAATTCTTTTTAAAAAATTATTGTTTGATTATTTTATATAATAAATTTTTTTTAAAAATAAATTTAAATGCGTTTTTAACTAAATATTCCAGAATATTAATTACAATAAAGGGTTTTAAGATTTTTTTTATAAATAAAAAATTTTGAATAATTAAAAACTTAATAATACATATATAGATTTTTAAAAAAATCTCCCCAAAAATTTCAGAAAAAAAAAATCATAACCGTCTCAAAATCATCACAACAAAACTCAAAATCAAGGAAATCTAACACCAATTTTTTCCTAAATCGAAGGTTCCGACCATTTCTATGCTTGAATTGAAAGTTCTCAACCTAAATTTTAATATTCAAGCCCTAAATACAAAAAGAATCGTAGAATTTGAGATGAAAAATTAGGAAAACTTACATAAGGAAAAGTCAGTGGTTGTTAAAAGAAGAATGGACTCCGATAATGGATGATAAACACCAGAAAATCGCCGTTGTTTTGTGAAATCGATGGAGGAAAAGCGGAGAATTTTGAAGAAGAAGAAGTGTCGAAAGAGAAGAAGAAGTGCGTAAAAAATATATCTCGGGTATTCCGACAAGAATCCCGTCGAAAACCGTCGGATAATCATTAAATGCGTTTCACAATTTCCCACGCTGAAAGCATTTGAACGCTTAATTTTTCCTTCCACTTCCTGTCAGAAACCGTTGGATTATTCCGACCGTTTCCGACGAAAAACGTAAATATTATTTAGTAATATAAAAATTTTAAAAGAAAATTTATTTTCCGTCGGAATATTCTGACTGTTTCCGACAGAAAACGTATATATTATTTAATTATGTAAAATTTAAAATAAAAAAATATTATTCGTTAGAAACCGTTGGAATATTCCAACAGTTTTCTACGGGAAATGTAAATATTATTTAACTATATAAAATTTAAAATAAAAATATTTTCTGTCGGAAATGGTTGGATATTTCCGACCGTTCCAATAGCAATTTGATGGGCATAAATTTTCAACGGCTTCTGACGGTACATACTGTCCGATTAGTTTCTTCGGTTCTTCAGTTAAAATCTGCAGTGTGTTCTTGTAATGACCTTATCCGTATCAATTATGTGGTTGAGTTGTGACCGGTGAGCCTTGTTTGCTATGGACGCGCATGTTTCTTTCCTTGACAGACCATCTTTAACAGAATCAAGTCTATACTTGACGATCTATGATGCATAATAGTAAAGAGTGTGTCAGTCTAATATGGAGATCGAATCTCTCTATACATAAAACACAACTCTGATTCAGCCCTAAAAGATAAGTTGTCATACCACTCATAGGTTTGGAAAATTTAAGAATTTGATTGGACATTTTACTAACCCGAAACTAATAATGAGGCACACGGCACTTGTTCTTTGACTGTAAATGAATTAGGAGTCAAAATAATTAGTTCATTTAAACACAATCCTAAATCTAATTATATGAGACAAAATTATCCACGTAAGTTGTGAAACTCGAAAGTAATCATGATTTATTAATTAGGTAAATGTTAGACTCCGTTGAGAGTAGATAGATTTGAGTCTAGAATCTTAGAATATGAATAGTAATAATTATGTTATTTCAAATAGTTTAACATTCAACTATTTTTTCTGTTAAGGGCGGCGTGGACCATGGACTTTTTTTTTAATTTAATTTTCTTTAATCTTCTATTGTTTCTACCCTTTTCCAAACATATATGAACACTTCACTTCACGCGCCTCTATGTACTTTCGTGTACGGATTTTTTGTTGAAATTTAGTTTTCATGATTACTATTAAGCCTAAAGAAATTTCATTACAAAAAAAATGCCATTTCACATCTCTCTTTAATTTTTGAGAATTAGATTTCAGACATATCTTGTCTGTGTTTTCACATAAAACCCATGTGATTCACGCAACAAAAAAAAAGGAGTTAGTGTCGAATTAAAGGACTGAAGAAAAATTGGACCAAATGCATCTAATTCAAAACCAGACTTAATCAAATATTAATTTTTTTTTGTAAAATAATCCAATATTAATTTTTTCCAATATACTTAATGGATTCAAGGAAATAAGGTCGAACCCAAATATATAGTCTTTTAACTCGAAATCTATATGATTAAAAAGTTTAAAGTGTCATTCTCTAATCTGTATTAGAAGAAAATGTAAAAAGGAAAAAATATGAGTGCAATCTTTTAAACAATATTTATAAGGAATGTTCATGTTCACTACTCTACCTAAAATATAAAAAATTCCCAAAATTTCTATATCATAAATGAATTTCTATAGAAAAAAAGATATTAGAATTTTTCGAGATATAGTTTCTTAGATGAAATTATTTCTCATTTTAGATTTGGATAGTTTATATATCCTTAGAATTTTAGAAATTCTAACAAGCTGTGCTTGGATATTGACAAAGTTATAGACTTGTATTTTTTTAATCACTTAAAACCATTTTTTTTTCACTTTCATAAAACGTTAATCGCAAAATAACTCTTTCAAGTATCTGATTACGATATTGTATAATATGTGCCATATATTCGAAAATAAGTCATGAACCACACTATACACTAATTAAATTGAGAATAAATTGCTTACCTAATTGTTATGTTTGGTATCATATTTTATACGATATGCTGTATATAGTGACCGACCATAAAAGTTTTGTATATTTATATAAAAAGAAGAATATTAAATGTGTAATTGTGTCACCATACATGTGTGAGTTGGTATACTATTAACCAATACTTCAATTATTTTCTCTATTTGTTCTAACTTATAAGACATCCATAGATTTTTACCCTTCTTTAGGTATGTTTTGAAATATTCCTTCTTCTTTTTCAAAAGAATTTTCTTGAATTAATAAAAATAAATTCTTACAACATAAAAATACAAGTTTTATCAAAAAAAAAAAAAACATAGAAATACTAGAGACAAATATAATCGAAAACTTTTTAGAAAAGAATAGTAATCAAAAAGATATGATTAGAAGACCAAAGTTTATGAAAAGTTCGGTCTCACGTGAAAATCCAATCAATCCAACAAATCTAAGAATTTTTGACCAACACCATATTCAATCATAGACTATTTCCAAAGAAATCTTAATCCCAAATTTAGCCTTAGATTCTTAGATAAAAAAAAAGCATTTCTAGATAATAACTCGTCCTAAAAAGAACCAAAAACATACTGCATTCAAAAATAGAAAAACTAGACATTTTTCAACTTTTTTATTAGACCAAAAAAATATTTCTAAAAATTGGCGTAATAATTATTTTTAAATAAGGAATGTGATCGAATATCTACGTTTTAATTAACTGTAAATTAAAGTATGAACTCAGGAAATTAGTTTAGACTCAATAAGAATTAAATTCCACACCTACAAAAAAAAATACGTAACGTAGTTTTCATGCGTGATATGTTTGAATAAAAGATAAAAATCAAATTATCTATCTAGAAAAATAGAGACTGAGAGACACGCGCTGGAAAGATGCGAGTGGGGAAAAAAGAAAAGATAATAGTAAAACACTCTAGAGCGTCTGACTCACGACTTTTGTAGTTTTGGTTTGGTATGCGATGACGTTTGTGTGACTCAATCGCAATTTGCCGTACCAAAAGTCTTGCCGTACTAACTCTTTAATTACCTTAATACCCTCTACTAACTTAAATATTATTTCTATCGTATATTATCATTTAGATTTTAGATATAGATAATGTACTTGTTGACATAACCAAAATCTTTAATGGTTTTTCTATTCTTATTGTTTATCATTACATTATGGTTGACAACGATGTTAATTATGTTGTGACAAATGCAGTTATATTACCATTTAAATTGGTTGCTCTCCAAAAATACACAAAATTTTAGTCATTTTCTATGATGAGATTTCTTTTTTATTAATTCTTTTCAAACAATTAAAGAGATCTACAAAATCTTATAAATTCTATTCTGTGAAATAATATAACTGTCCAAAATCAAAATTCTGTAATAATAGATATTGATATTTAACTATATGTTCAAGATATTTTTTGAGATATTTTATATTCTTATGAAATAAATCGATGTATTTATATTGTGTTTGAATATATTATTTTGGATCTCTTATAACTTAGATAACTAACAATTTCTTTAACAACAAAAAAATGCTAACAATTGTAAAGTAAAAGTTTTATGATAAACCGGAGGAATTTTGATTGTTTGATTCGTAATCTCTTTCGATGTTGAGGACTAGCTGTTAATAATATCATGTTTAAGGCGTAACTCATCCTTGAACCTATTACCTTTTTGTTAGAAAATGTAACGAGACCAAAAGCCACTATACAATTGTAATGTGTCTTGTTTATAAGCGGTTGAACATGATGACAATTATAAGCAATCAAAGGTAAGGTACAATGAGTTATTTCTATTTTATTTTGCTACTTTGGATTAGAATAACACGAAACTATTATTGAACGTGGAGGGTCAACGAAAAGGTGTTTGTTCAGCAAGAGCAAAGGGGTAAATTATAATTTCATTAAATCCGTATCACAAAAGTCAATGCAAAAAGCTAAGCTAAGCTAAGTTTTCGCTTATATAAACGCGATCAGTGATCCATTATTCAAAAAGTCTTCGTTTCAATTTTATATTTCTCAATCTCCCCAAAAAAAAAAAATCTATTTGGAGAATCAATCAAAAATGGGATCGGAGATGGAGATGATAAACAAGATGGCGAATTGTTTGATTCTTCTATCAAGAGCTCAACAAAACGACATCAAAAGCCGCGTTTTCACTTGTAAGACATGCAACAAAGAGTTCTCGTCGTTCCAAGCTTTGGGGGGACACCGAGCTAGTCATCGTAGATCGGCGCCGCTTGAAGGTCACGCGCCTCCTTCTCCTAAGAGAATCAAACCGTTGAAACATGAGTGTCCCATATGTGGTGTTGAGTTTGCCGTAGGGCAAGCTTTGGGTGGTCACATGAGGAAGCATAGAGGAGGAAAAGGAGGAGACAGTGGCCGGAGTTTATCGGTAACGCCGGTAACGATGAAGAAATCGGGCGGTGGCAATGGAAAAAGGGTTTTGTGTTTGGATTTGAACTTGACGCCGTTAGAGAATGAAGATTTGAAGTTGAAGCTTGAGAAGTTCATTTTCTAAATTTGTTCTTTTGTTTTCTTGGGGTATACTTGTATAGAGTAAAGTTCTTTTATCTAATTTTTTTTTTAGGATTTCAGTAATTTTTGTATGAAATTTGTGCTATCGTTTATGTATACATCTTATTTAGGTCTGTTTCAGTAATAATATTTCGTTGAACTCTGAAATCATTAGGTTCAAAATTCTTATTAGGTTTATTATGTTTAAAAGTAGATCATGTTAAGTAGAATGATGTTTAGAAGTTAGCTCTTACTATAAAATTATCAGATATCTTTGTAAATATATAGGAGTATATATAAAATATCTTGGTTTAATTTGTTATTTTTCCATAATTCAAAATTAGAAATCTAGGCTTTTGTTTATAGCTTGCTAAAAAACTTCTGGCAACGAGAAAAATAAAGTCATTAATTGTCCGTATTTTCTTTAATTTCGTTTTAGCTATAAATTTCTGGTTTATAGAAAAGAGTGATTAGTGTCCAAAAGTTTTGTCATATTCGTAATGAACCAAAAAGATATTCAAATAAATACAATTTCTAATTGTGAAGTGATTTTGTTCTAATGATAAGTGGTAAGTCCACTGAATGCAGATATTATCTTATTTTCATGGATTGAGTTTTACTGTCTATATTATGTAAGAATTTGGCTAATTGGCCGGCCAGTTGTGGTTCAGTATTAACAAGAATAAAAATAGTTTCCAGTCGTCGGTGATAAAGATATATGTGTTCTGTAAATATGATAAAGAATAAAAACAAATAATTGTAGTTTATAGTTATATCAATATTTGCTAAAGATATATACTAATTCTTAACTTCTTACTATAATATCCAACTACTGCATAATCCTCTTTGCATTTCTCAAGTCTTTATGATAACGATGTATAGAGAAATGATGGAGGCATCACTCCCAAATTTTGTGACGAAAAAACAGACTTTATTAATTTAGTTTCCTAGAAACTTTCATAGATTCAAACATACGCAATTTCAATGAAGCAAACATATAAAGGCGTTAAATTTGATAAAATTGTTCCATATTTATTTGTTTTTATAAACGAATTATTGGATATCTTTTTTCTATAAACAGGAGTAATAGACATCTTGGTTTTGTCTATAATAAGGACTTGTAGTTTTTGTCTATAACATAATATTCAAGGCACAAATGTCATCCACTACTAATTTGCTTAAAAGTTTGAGTAATAGATATCTTTTCGTTTTCGCTCTGACTTTTTGGTTTATAAAGAAGACTGATCAATGCACCAAAAAAAGTTATGTCCTGGTCATGGAGAACAAAATATATCCACATTATTATTAAGATAAATATCAACTGAAATGAGTTGATGGCATTAGAAATACGTGTACCGAAAGATAAGAAAAGAATTAATAAACTATTGATTTGTAACAAAAATAATAATAAATAAATTATTAGAAAAAGTCAAATTAGTCAAGTGATTAAATATTTAAATATGTTATTATTTTTATTGGAATTTAAATCCAGAGAATCTCGTTTATCCATGTGATATTGTTTAAAGGTTTAGAAATTGAATTATGAATTGGATATCATGGATTTAATTGTGGATCTAATTGTTCAAAAAAGAAATTATTATAGTTTACTGGTTTTTGTCATGTGGTTTAATTAGTGGTAACAATCATATAAAAGTTTTAGCAAAAAAAATATAGCTATAGATAGAAATTGGAGTTTGATCATATTGGAGTTTTCATATACTAAATATAGGGTATAAATATAGGATGATTTGCTAGAATACTCTATATTAATATGGTAATGACTCAAATATTCCAAAATAATACATAATTATTTAAATACTCTTATAAAATCATAAAATATCATTTTGCCTTTTTTAGATGTGTAAACAAAAAACACAATAACGAAAATACCATTAATGAAAAGAGCAACGTCAGCGCGCTCTGCGCGACTAAGTCTACCAAAATTAGTGCCACATCAGCGCAAGCTCCACCACATTTTACCAAACTCTACCATGATATTATCTAACTCAACCAACCTCTGTCAAAGAACTACCGTACTAACCTCTGGGTAATTAGGAAGTCGTAATGCTGGGGACAAAGTGTATGAGGTGTGTTGACAAAAGTTTTCAGTTGGGTAGAGTTAATAGAGTTTAGTAGACGTTGGACCCTTTGTAGTAGATTTTGGCGGAGTTAGTAATGGTAGTGTAGCAGATTTTGGCAGAGTTATCTCTTACAGCTTGGCAGAGTTAGTAACGACAATGTGATAGAATTTGATAGAGTTCGTACACTATGTAGCAATTTTGGCATAGTTATATTTTATAGTGTGACAGATGTTGGCAGAGTTATTCCGATATTTTAGTAGAGTCACGCAGAGTTACTTCATTTAACCTAGTTTGTGGATTGTTTGACTTTAGTAGAGTTTGGTAGAGGCAGTTATAACTTTGACGCTCTGTTTGCATTTTGTACAAATGAAGTACTGGAAGACACATCGTACTTTAAAGGAATCTCGACCTCTAGTAACAAGAACTATAGAGAATAGTTTTGAAGAACTTTCTTCGTATTTGTATATGATTAGACGAGCAAATCCGATAACACTTATCAAGCTGGAAGTAGACGAAGATGATAGGTTCAAGTTTCTATTCCTTTCATTCGATGCAAGCATCATGAGATTTTCGTATATGAGAAAGGTTATTGTTGTGGATGGAAATTTTTTACAAGAAAAATATAAAGGGACTCTTCTCAAGGCCACAATGCAAGAAAAGAATTTCAACGTTTTCCCTTCGGCTTTTGGTGTGGTTGATACCGAAAATGATAAATCTTGGAAATAGTTTTTTAGACAACTCAACTGTGTTATTCCTGATGATTAAGAATTGGCCATCATTTCAGATAGATATAGATCAATAACCAAAGTAATAACAAAAGTGTATATGTTCGCCGCTCTGGGGATTTGCACTTACAATCTACGTAAAAACATTTTGTCCAATTTTAGAGGAAGATAGTCCTTTAAGCTGTTTAAGAAGGTTGTAACTGCATATAGGCTTGACGAGTTTAATGCCATATTTAGCCAAATAGAAAGAGTAGATCCAAGGTTATATGAGTATTTGCTAAAAGCATATGTTCATTTGTGGAGTCGTGTACATTTCCCTAAAAATAGATACAACTTCACCATGTCAAATATAGCAGAATCAATCAATCATGCGTTAGCTGAAGCGAAAACTTTCCCTATTGTCCAGCTTATATATGCCATTAGGACAATGTCAACAAGGTGGTTCGCGAATAAGAGGACAAAGGCAGAAGTAACAACGACCATTCTCCCTACAACAATCGAAAAACTTCTAAAGGTATGGCTTCGTAGAGTTTAATGGAGTTATGAATGCTTTATGATAGAATTTGGTAGATTTTGGATAACTATGTAGTAGAGTTTAGAAGAATTTGGTAGATCTTGGATAACTATGTAGTAGAGTTTGGTAGAATTTGGTATGAGCCTGTTTTCGTTTTGGCAGTTTGATTTACGGTATTTGTTTTCTGTCCATGCACAATAGACTTCTCGAAGCCACACTATACAATGTGCAAGACATAGATGAGCATCAAGTTGTTGTCACATACTCTGCATCTTCACATTTGGTAAATCCGACGGAAAAATTGTGTTCTTGCAAACGGTTTAACGTGGATAAAATACCTTGTGTGCATGCCTTAACCGTAGCAGAAGCATGGCACCGTTCGAAGATCGACCTTGAAGATCCTTACTATTATACGAGTTACTTGTACTACGCATACGCCAAATGTGTGATGTAAAGAGATGCATCACTTCCAATACCTGAAGATGTCGCTAGTAAAGTTTATAAACCTCCTGTTGTACGTAACTAACCTGGTAGGCCAAATAACTCGTGGTTTAAAAGTTGGTTTAAGTGCTTATTAGAGGCAAAACACCCAAGGAAAGAGATGACTTGTTCTAGATGTAAATGTGTGGGACATAATGCTCGAACGTGTAGAGCAGACGTCCAATCTTGAACTTATAAAGTTTATTTTCCAACATGTTATATCCTAGTTTACCTAACTCTACTATAAATTTACCAACATCTACCATGTTATATGTTAACTATACCAAACTCTACTATAAGTCTATCAAAATCTACCATGTTATGTGTAAGGTCAACCAAACACTACGTCCAAATCTACCAAACTCTTTCATGTTATGTATTAGCTCAATTATACTAAACTCTACAGTGGCGTTCTAACTGCAGTCACCTAGTCATTGAACAAGTAAATCTACTAAAATTTATTCTTGTAATAAAGGAGGCAAACTTTTGTTTTGTTAACTCATTTCGTTCATTACAAAATAATATTAATATTCTCATAGGACCATCATATAGATCATAAAAATTGGTCCTTTGGAAATATTTGTTAACAAAAAATAAGAGTTTTACTAATTGCATATACAAACTCTACCATACTAACGAATAATATACCTAACTCTACCAATCCAAAAGCAACCCTTGTGATGCTGTAATCAGTACTTCCTTATCAATTTTACCCCCACGCGGATTAGGATCAATTGATGAAATTGTCTCTGGTAGTGGAAACTTATCTTCTAGTGGAAATTATCCACGCGGATTGACGTCAATGCCGAATTTCATGCGGATAAAATGGATAAACTTATCTTGTAGTCCCTTAAATCTGCATCACAAGGCTAAACACTCAATAAACTTTAGAGTATACATGCCACAGTCACCGGATTAGATGTTCAGTGGGGTCGACTTCACCCTATAGATAGTCTAAGCCTTCACACTAACATGTTTTTGCATCTTCTTTGGTGCAAGCCTCTTAACAAGATATGAAATCATCCTTGTGTACGGCCTTGCATGAATAAACGTAATCAACATTTGGAAGAAAAATCTACCATTGTCTACCAAGATCTACCATAATATACCATTGTCTACTAAACTCAACTAGACTATGCATAATAGTCTACCAGACTTTACCAATCAAATTCAACTAATCTATGCATAGTCTACTAACATTACCTAACAAAATCAATCAGATCATCATAAGCCACAACTGAGAGGGCCAAATCGTAGATTTTAATGTACTGCTTAAGTAAATCGATCTCCATTGCTATCCAATGGATGTTTTTGATGTTATGAGCAACGTACAAGGTGGTTTTGTTTCCAACACCTTAAGGAGGCGTTGATTGATCAAGTTTTGTTGTGCCATGCCTTCCTCAATCCTACGAAGCCGCTCATTCGTCACTGCATCGTTTACTCTTTTTTCTTCCATTCTTGCAAGATGTTAAGACGTGTTTAGTTGATCAAATCTCATCACATATTCTTCTCCTCCCCTTGTTTTTTTGCCTCATACTCTTTTCTCTATTTCTTCTCTCACCTTTCCTTTTTTTTTTCTTTGGCCGCCTTCTGAAAGTTGGCCAAAGTCATATCGGGTTCCAACTCTAGAGTTTCCTCCTCCTTTGCCTTTGGAATTTCATGAGCCTTCTTCTTCTCAATCGACTTCTTCTTCTCTGGCTATTTCTTCTTCTTTGGCTCCTTCACTTTGACTTTGACTTCTTGGCGCTTTGTAGTTCACGATGCTGCTCATTAGCCTTCTTCTTTATAGAAGCCAGAATAGCCCAAGATGTCTCATCTAATGTCCCACCAAGTATGTCTCAGATCATTCTGTCAACTTTGGGATCCTCAACATCTCTAGGCCAAGCATGGTAGATTTCTTCGTAAGTCTTTCGAAAAAGGTGCACCATGCGAACCTACAAATGAACAAAATAAAGTCAGATATCAAAGGCATACTATATCTACCAAACTCTGCTACGCTAAATATTAAAAACACCAAATTCTATCAAGTGACATCTAAACTCTGCCAAACTAAGTATCAAGTCCACCAAACTCTACCAAAATCTGTTAAGCTACATCCTAGCTATGCCAACCAAAATAACCAAATTATACCAAACTTTAATACGCTACATCCTAGCTCTGCCAACGTATTCATAGAATCCACTAAACTCTACCAAGTGGGGAAGCTTACCTTGTTGTCGACGGATGTCTTCTTATCAGCTTCGAAGACATCCTCGATATCTAAAGCACGAAAAGTGTGTAACACCCACTGCATAAGAGGAATCTGACCGTCTCTTCTTTATCCACACATTACTCCTAGATGTGGGATATACTCGAATGTCCATATTAGAAGCATATGCACAAAGCCGTGCAGAGTATATGTTGAAACTTGCAGTGATGATGAAGGGAGCGATCCAACCAAGGCATCAAATGCTACTCTGCCTTAAGGATCCCTCTCAAATTTATCCGGATCCATGACCAATTTCGCATGGTATACTGGGATCCTACTATCCGTGTGCAAACCGAAAATACCTACGTACAACACCACTAGCAACTCCACCATCTTCCTCTTCGCAAGCGACCAATCTTTACATCCCCTTAATATTTCGTCAAGCTCAGCCCAGTTCGGACCATCACTGTGGATTAAACCCATCTATCCCCATAAATCTCTTACATCTAAGTCAGCATCATTAGGATCAAGCAATCCACAGTTGAGCTTTGTGATATGCTGAAACTCATGCAAAGAAAATCTCATTGGATAACCATCGGCCAACACCCACAGCTAATGCGTCTTAGTTGTTTAAAGCATATTCCCAAATAGGTGTTGCACATGTTTGTTTGCCCATGTGAACCTTACGCCAGCAAACTTCAGTATAATACCAAGTGTAGAATTCTTCTCTATGTCATCATATGCATCAACACCAATAAGACTCCTCATCGTTGTAATTTTCTTCAATGTGCAATAGTGGTTAATGTTTTTGTTTATCATCAGGAGCTTTTCTCTTGAAACTATCCTCTGAGGGTACTACTCCTCCCCAGCTATAGCTTTGAAAAAGAAACAACAAAACAGTTAAAAACAAAATCATCCAAACTCTACCACTCTATAAACTAACTCCACTAAACTCTACCACACTATAAGGTAATTCGATCAAGCTTTACCAAACTGTAAACTAACTCTACCAAGCTCTATCAAACTATACTTTTACTCAGCCAAACTCTGCCAAGCAACACCTAAACTCTACTAAGTTACAAACAAACTCAGCCAACATGTAAACAAAGTACACCTAAATTTACCAAACTACCATCAAACCCTCTAAAAAAGACAAAGAAGAAGAAGAAGACAAACCCATAAAATCTATCAAACTTTACCATACTACCAACTAAGAATCGAGACAAATCCAGAAAATCTACCAAATTACAAACTAAGAATCGAGACAAACCTAGAAAATCTAAACCCTAAAACTTCTCATACAACATTTATCTTGACCAAATAATGCCTTGAATCTTTAGTTCTGTAAGTTTTAGGTTCGAAATCTCTCAAACCCTAGGAAAAACAAAATCAAAATCAATTTGTTAGAAACCCTACGATTTGGAATTCAAAATTGCAGAACATATACTATATTACCTTTGATTTGAAAGAAAAACATAAAAACCTATGGAGAAAATTGAAGAAGACCTTACGACATTTGAAGAAGAACTTAACGAAAGAGGAATGATTTTGTGAAAGAAAATTAGAAAGTTTTTTTTATGGCAATTTTATAATATAATACACAACTTTTTTTATTTAGGACATTTTTCACTCCTTTTTTCAAAAATTTAGAAGAGTATTTGAGTAATCAGATGTAAATTGTAGAGTATTTAAGTTATTTGTTCATAAATATATTTATGAGTGTATTTAACTGAAACAAGGCTTAGTCAAAAAAGCTATGGATTTTTCTTAGACAATAGTTTGGAAGAAAGTTTGATCGTAGAATGATCTAGTGGTCTCGTTAAATGATAGGTTTGTTCTTTTGGGTTATTAAATCAAGAGATGGATATGCATAAATGTCATAAAGCGAGTGTGAAAAAGATGGATCAGGTCAATCAATGGCCGAGTTGGGTTCATTGAAGGTTGGTAAGACAAACTGCTTACCAAAGACGTTAATAAAATCTCATTTTAGTGGCAGACTACTATTTACATGGTTTTTTAACACAAAAGGTTTTTATCAGTAAAAGATAGTAGGTTTTGATTAGTGATGTAACTTACAAGTTTAGTGTTAGTGAATCACGAATCTGTATATATATATAATATAATAATAATAAATGATCAGTAGTAATCATTTTATTCAATCAGTTAGCAAATCTCATTTGACAAATATATATTTTTAATCAGATCTCATAAACATATTGGATTGACAATGTGGTTTTGATTACAAAGGTATATATAGATACAGAGCCTTGTTTGTAGAGGTGGAGAATGGGAATTTGCCATAGGCCACACAAAAATCAATTTAAAAGCCACATTTTCATAAAATTATGTTTTTTTTTTAATAATCATAATTAAGCTGTGTTAACTTGAAACGACAAAATCTTCATGGAGAATTGAAGTTATCTACTATGGAACTCATTAGAAATGCTCAAAAGAACTAGAAATATCATGAGATTTAACAAGTGTATCAGCAGCTTAATTACTCTTTCTTGATATTCAAGAAAATATTGCCGTGTCAAATTTGGTCTGACAATGTTTAATCTCACAAATCCAATTGTAGAGAGCAAAACTTGATTTATATAAAAAAGCTGATTGTAAGGCCAATAAAAGAAATATTGAAGGTGCGAAAACAAAGTATTTTGTTAGCATCTCAATGTAATACTTTGTTTCTGTAAATTTCTGCAAACAAGATATCAACAATTGTTGAAAAAAGAAACATATTTCTAGTTTATCAAAACAAAAAGAATTTATGCTTATATTTTTGTTTTTTTATCTAAAACTTAATTTTAATTATTTAAACTGGTATATTTTGATTTACTTTTAACAACTATTATCTGAAAAAAATTGAAGAAAAAAAAGCAGTTAGTTGACAGACGAAATATTTTAATTTACTAAGATTTTGAAATTAACATGTTTTTTTTTTAATTTAGATTTTTTTCTCACTTTTCGTGAATGGTTATCAATATTTTTTTTATAGAGTTGTTCAATATTTATTGTCGATTTAATGGTTGACAAAAAAAATTGTTCAATATATGTACATTGATTTTATCAATAAGGAAAGCCAAAGAAAAAATTATTTACGCAAAACTCCAAACATTTTCAAAAAGTTTCCATGTTTTATAAAATACTTTATAAATTTAATTACTAAATTTATTCGGTTTCTATTTTGATTACTAAATTTATAAGGTTTTATAAAATACTTATAAAATCTCATAAATCCTTGAACCAAAAAAATATTACAAGGTCATATTTTATCTAAGTGTTTGCTTAGTTCTTTTGTTTTGAAAAAATTATTAAATTTAATATAATTTCCAAAGATCACTGTCACCTGCAAAATGTTTGACGTTATATAGAATTAAATAATGCAAATATCTGAAACAATATATCTAATAGCCCGATCACATATTAGTAGCACTACATTAGTAAGAAATAAGAAATCGGATGGATTTTGAATTTTTCAATGTTATGCTGTGAATGTAAGTGTTGAAGAACATGTCGTATTATCTATTATTACTCTATATTTTGAAGAATATTTTTAATGAAAAGTTAGTATTTTTTAATGTTTAATTGACCCAAATTTATCTCAACATTGGTGTGATATTGTTACAATCACAATCATTTTGTGAAGTCATTATGATCTGGTCTTTAAACCTTGGCAAGTTAAAGATAATCTAAATAATTTGGCTTTAATTGCGAGACCTAATTCTCCACTCAGGGTTCAATTCTACAAAAGTTTAAATTGGAAAATTGATGAGTCTGATTCTAATTGGTCCACATAAGAAGAGTAATTTTGATTAAAGAGAAGTAATATATCACTATGTTGAAATAGTCAGTGCATCACTAAGCTCTTAATTACAGCCACAAGATTTAGTCAAACAACAAACTAAAGATAAATTTCTAATTTTATTAGCAGTTCGTGAAACATGCAATTGCCCTCTCACTAACTCTTCTTCTTCACACACACAAATCGCTCCTTTATTTTTTCTTCTACATTGCTCAAATCTCACTAAAACCATTGTCCTTTACACAAAAAATTAAGCATTTAAGATGAAGTCGATTCTTCAGAGAATATTTGATCGTTGGACGATCGTAATTCAAGCAACCACATGGACAGTACTTCTAATGGTTACGGTGGCTCTAACCTCATTCGCTCCAGAAATGGCATACCTGTCAAAACTATCATCTTCTAATGGACTCGTGACGATTCCGATGGAATTACCAGGACAGATTGTAATCGTGCCGACTTATATGGTGAAAACAACATTTATAGATCTTTATTTGCCAACGGTATTCGCAGGAGTTATGGTTTTTGTTTCGCTTGCTTTAGTTCAAACATGTTTTGTTATCGATAGTGCAGATATTGAATATTATGAATGACAATGTTGAATCGTTTTTCGTAATATTTTGCTTATATATCTCTTTATTGTTTTTTCGTAATATATTGCTTATATTTTGCTTGTTATATGACAACTATGAATGAAAAATGGCAGCAAATATATTTGATCACAAATTAAAAACTCTATAAATCAAAAACTCAAGACCTAAAAACTCTGTAGACAACACTCATTGTTATTCTTCGCTAGATCTGTTTTAGTGATCTAATGATACACAGTATATCTATATCATATACTCTTATAAAGTTATTTATTATAATTTTATGATTCAATAAAATTATAAATAACATGAGTAAAACTTTATCTTAGGTCAAATTTAATATAAATTTAGAAAATATTTACAACAAAATGATTAAGTAAGATGCAATATTTTTGAGGAAAACTTTCTATTTAAAATGGTACTTACCAAAAGTAGTTGATTAAATATTAAACTTCGGATGTGGTTGATTAAACATTTGATTTAATGTTGACCTTTTTAAAAACACCAAACTTTATGTTGACTCAGCCAATTGAACATTCCGTTAATTTCAAATCAAAAATTTCTCTAAATTTGAAAGTCAAATCGATTTTGGTAGTTCGATTCAGTTCTTATCTTTCTTCTAAAGAACCTCAAAACTTGATTTTCTCTTTTCTTTCAAGAATGAGTTCAAATTCGTCGGTTTGAAGTATTGAATACGACATTTCAAACCGACGAATTTGAGCTCATTTTTGAAAGAAAAGAAAAGCTTCTTTAGAAATAAGATAAGAACTGAACTGAACTTCCAAAATCGATTTGACTTTCGAATTTAGAAATTTTTTTGATTTGAAATTAGCAGAATATTCAATTGGTTGAGTCAACCACATCCCAAAGTTCAATGTTTAATCAACTACTTTTGGTAAGTACCATCTTAAATCGACAGTTTTCCCAATATTTTTGGAATTTGGGAATGGTTCACGTAGAAAATCATAAATAATGATTGGAATCTCAAATCTGAATAAAAGTTTAAAGTTTCCTCAGTTAAATTGTTTTAGTTGGCTATTGAATATGAAAAATATCTATTTCTACTGTCTTTTTGAAATTTTTTCAACAATTAGATCGGTCGAGCCAACTGCTACCAATCATTAACCATAACCATTCAACTAGTGAATTGGTCGATCGGCTAGCCCAATAATATATGTGATTACTAGTTTAGTTTTCCCTCACATTTTACATCACTTACATCATTTATGATTTATTCATTCTCATTTTAGTATAGTATTTTGTATCGTTTGAAGTTTAGAGTCTTAGATAGATTGAATTGCATATTTTCTCATTTTTGAGTTATTTTAGGTGATTTGATACTATATTTGGAGGTTTGGAGACTTGAAAATGATGACACAAGCAAAGGATCTTCACTAACTCAGCTCGATCTTCACTATTTCCAGGGAATATTCAACTGAATTGAGCTTACTTGGTATGTTCTCAATGTCTTGGTCAACTTTCTAAATCTTGGTCTTATTCGATCAGTTGCAGTTCTAGTTGGTTCGAGGATGCTAGAAATATTTTGTGGATGATGGAATGAATGGATTTTAAAACTGGTTTTTAATTTTTAACGAAAATATTATTAGTTTTCTACAATCTTGAATGGTAAATTATAAAACTGCTTAAATTTTTTAGAAAAACTTGAATAGTCAAAATCAGATTTTCTGAAAAACAAATACCAAAAGCTATTGGAAAATCACTAACCATTCAAGACATAAACCTCATATATCGGTGCTTAAACCCAGAGGCGGACCTATTAAGAAGAGAGGGTGTTCAAATGACAATCCATAAATTTGGAATTTTTTTTTTATATAGAGTTAATGATTTAATGTACTGTTGTAACTTGTGGTAACTGAATTAAGTTGTTCTCTCTTTTAGTGACACTCATCAATCAAAGCCCATTCTTTTATTTGACATCCAATTAATTAAAATACAATAATTTTATTTCAGTACATAAATTACAACATAATAAACGATTCTTAGATTCAACTAATGCTCATAACCTTTTTTTGGAAGATACTTTTAGTAATAATTAGGAAACTCAATATTCCATTATTCAATATTACTTTATCTATCTAAAAACTAATAAGTTTAATTAGCCTAAATTTTAGTACATGTTAACTTCAGTCTTCTTGTTCTCTAATTTTTTCTACTTCAAAGAAAATAAAAAAAATTTCCAATTTTTAATTTATATTTTAGTTTTATTTTTAATGAATCTAATTACATTATTTTTAATTTTCATTTATATTTAGATATAATTGGTTTTGAATTTACATGTTACTACTGCAATTATAGAGAAATGTTTATCAGCAATAAAATTCCACTTAATTAGATTAGAGATCAATTTTTGAATGATAGTTTAGTTTATTTTGTCAAAAAATATGTTCAAATCAATTATAAGTGAGATTGTGACAAAAATATTTCAGGATATGAAGGATCGCATAATAGTTTTTTAGGATGTTTTTTATCAGTTATTTTATATAATATTATTTTACGTATTATATATGGACAAGTTGCCAAAAAGCATGTGGCCCACTTGGCTTGCTACTGCAATTATAGAGAAATGTTTATCAGCAATAAAATTCCACTTAATTAGATTAGAGATCAATTTTTGAATGATAGTTTAGTTTATTTTGTCAAAAAATATGTTCAAATCAATTATAAGTGAGATTGTGACAAAAATATTTTAGGATATGAAGGATCGCATAATAGTTTTTTAGGATGTTTTTTATCAGTTATTTTATATAATATTATTTTACGTATTATATATGGACAAGTTGCCAAAAAGCATGTGGCCCACTTGGCTTGCTACTGCAATTATAGAGAAATGTTTATCAGCAATAAAATTCCACTTAATTAGATTAGAGATCAATTTTTGAATGATAGTTTAGTTTATTTTGTCAAAAAATATGTTCAAGTCTATTATAAGTGAGATTGTGACAAAAATATTTCAGGATATGAAGGATCGCATAATAGTTTTTTAGGATGTTTTTTATCAGTTATTTTATATAATATCTTTTTATGTATTATATATGGACAAGTTGCCAAAAAGCATGTGGCCCACTTGGCTTGCTTTTGATCTAGTTTGACATCAGATGGTGAATTTGAATTCCACCATGCTCTAGTTTGAGCAATTTGACTATGAATCGAGTTTTGTCGATCTAACTATTTTTAACAAAAAAATATGGATAAATTATTTTTATGATACTGATAAAAAATTTTTTTGGGTCCGCTACTGCTTAAACCCGTGAAAATAAGCTCGAGCTTCCAAACATCAATGCTAATAAAAGTGATGAGTCTACGATCCGAGACCTTAACCAACACAAACCATTACTAATAATTTGTTAACCAATCTTGGTTTAATCTTTTCTTATTTAGCAAATAATTAGTTTCAGTAGGAAACAATAGTCTCCACTTTCCCAATCCTATTTTGTAAGAGTTATGGCTCCACTTTGTTTTTGCACGATTGTCGTACTTTGCCAATTTAATCAATGAGAAAACAAAATGCAAAGTAGTCTGAACTACCAAAAATTATCCCAATCTTCTGCTTTGAAGAGTGATCATCGAAGTCTAAACTTTTCTCGATTAGAAATTACTTTAAATTTGATTCAAAACAACTCGTTTATAACATTTTCATAATAGAATTGAATTAGTAAACATCACTTTACCCTTATTCTCTACAAACTCAAAAAATGCAAAAAGATAGATAAACAAAAAAAAAACATTCCGCAAGATTCATGATGAATCTATGTTTCGTATTAAAATTCTCCAGTGAAAGAAAGAAATATAAAAACACACAATTACATGGAATTAAAACACGTTTTTTTTTTCTTATTCTATGAAATAAGTTTCATTTCTTTGAAACACCAAGCCTGAGACGAAAATCATCTTCCATAAGAGGAAGCCCTTCACGTAGCTTAACCTTTGGTTCCCAACCAAGAACTTCTTTAGCTTTGCTTATGTCTGGCTTCCTCTGCTTAGGATCATCTGGTGTGTTCTCCACCATTTTTATCTCAATGTCCTCTTTAATAAGCTGCATCAATTTTCATTATATACATTACTTATTTTTACAAGTATAGTCACATTTATGTGAAATGAAACAATAACAACAACAAGAATGCTAACCTCTTTTACTGTCTCAGCGAGTTCAACCATCGTAAATTCGCCTGGATTACCGATATTAATCGGTCCAGTTTCTTCTCCTTCCATCAAACGCATTAGACCTTCAACCTACAAAATGGTTTTAATCATTTTGTTATATAGATTCTGAGTTTGTAACCCACAAAATGGTTTGAAATATACCATGTCTGAAACATAACAGAAACTTCGGGTTTGTGTTCCAGGTTTCTGAACAGTTAGAGCTTCTCCCCTACAAAACACCAAAACCATAGGACTAGTTTAAGATTCGACTCGGTTATTGTAGGAAACATAAGACAAGTTAAAGTTATATAGTTTCACCTTAAAGCCTGAGCAATGAAGTTGCTCACAACACGACCATCATCAATATTCATACGAGGACCATATGTGTTGAATATCCTCGCTACGCGTATTTCTTCAATAACCCAATAATAGTAATTAATAATCAGCTAGTAAGTTGTTTAAATCAAAGTTTTTCAAAGAAGAAATGGGAAAATAAAACAGATGAATTAATTTACCAATGCCATGTTGTCTATGGTAATCAAACATAAGAGTCTCTGCAACACGTTTTCCTTCATCATAACAGCTCCTAACGCCTTTATAATGTGAATCCATAGAGCTCATTATAATTGATAATTAAGCTGAGATAATTACAATTAATCATCATGTATTAAAGACTTACCAATCGGGTTTACATTTCCCCAATAGTCCTCGGTTTGAGGGTGAATAAGAGGATCACCATACACTTCAGATGTGGAAGTAAGCAAGATTCGAGCTCCAACTCTTTTAGCTAGTCCCAACATGTTAAGTGTTCCAATCACATTTGTCTTTATAGTCTAGCCAATTTTAAAAAATTATGAATCATAATTAGTCATAATTATTACAATCAACTCATGTAATTTACGATCTATAGATATATACTCTATCCCTTTTAACAATGTTAGATGTTTTAAGAATTTCACACACTTTAAAAAGATTTGTAAAATGATATTTTAACCTTATTTATTGTAAAAGAAAAATTATTTAAGAAGAAAAAGAAAAAAATAACCACGGGCAAAACAAAAAATCTTTAGTAAAATATATATTGGAAATACAAAACATCTAATTTTTTGATACAATTTTTTTTTTAACATGTATCATTCTAAAACAGAGGGAATATAAAAAAACGAACCTTAACGGGATTGTGTTTGTAGAAAATTGGAGATGCAGGACATGCTAAATGGTAGATTCGATCAACCTCCACAAACAAAGGTTCAGTCACATCTGAGAAAAATTCACAAAAATTGAGTAAAATTATATTAGAAAACATCTTACTATTACCACATTTATGGTCTTATAAACATTACCGAATAATATCCCACATCGAAAAAGTTAGAAAGGATTATAACTTATATACATAAGATATGTGTTTCTCCACTCATTGCCAATTGGTTTTGAGTTGAAAACTCATTATTTAATATGGTATCGATCAGAATCCACAATCCACAATGTTTAACTTGATCCGATCCAAAGTTGGTCCAAATATCAAAATTAATAAGTAAGTTTGTTTTGTATTAAGGAGATTTTACCATGACGAATGAGCTCAAATCTTGGGTGACCAATCCATTTCTTAAGATTGTCTTTAGATCCTGTGAAGTAATTATCAGCAACAATTACTTCATTCTTTTCGTTTTGCATCAATCTATCAACCAAATGAGAACCAATAAATCCAGCTCCTCCTGTCACCAAGATCCTCATATTCGACTGCATTATTCAAATTTCATCAAGACAAAAATCAGTTTAAAACCCTTTTAAGTGAGATTAAGGTCTAATACAAAAAGATTTAAGTTTTGTTTCTATTACAAGACACGGAAAGTTGACTGAAACTAGAGTCAAAACTAAAAACTTCAATTGAACAATTTCTTTTAGAAATTTAAGGCTTTGACCTGAAGAAACTTGGAATTACGCAGAGGAGAAGGCGAAGGAGGTGGCTTTGTGGTCGTTCCATTGGAAGAATTTGTTGCCATATTCTGCAAATTTGAATCAAAAAGCTTGATGAAATGAAGAAAACTGTACACAATCACTCTTCGATCTTGATGACATTTAGAAGATCAATGGAATCAATATTTATACGCACTTATATTTTATGAAAAATCATATGAAACATGAAGATGAGTCCCACAAAATTTGTTAACTACGCAAAAATAAAAAGAAAACATTTGGAAAAAAAAATGTTCGTCACCAGAAAAATGGAAGCTTCAAAAGAACGAAAAGTGAAAACGACGAATTTCGCCAAACTTAATTATAAAATGGTCACCAAAAACGTCGCTTACAAATTAAGTTTCAATAAAAAATGAAAACAAAGACTTCGAAGAGTTTGACTTTTCACCATTCTCGACTTATGAAGTGATATGGAATACTATTGAACAAATTCTACAATTTAGACTTTAACTGAGGAAGGAAGATAGATTAAACTATGGTTTTAAGGAATTTAATGGATCTGAAATTTCGAGATTTGGGACTCAATTAAATAAAAATAGATGAGATTAGATTAGAGTATTATAGAAAGAAAAGAATAAAAACAGCTTAGAATATTATATATTAACGAAAGTGTTCGTGAGATCTGTGCTCTAGGAATCGAACCATATTTATTGCGTTAAACGAATTTACGTATCGTAAAATTTATTCGTATTTAAATTTTTCGGCTTTTTTTTTACTGTTTAATATCTTTTTTGTCGACCAAGAAGAAGGTCTCGAGATCCAAAACCAGTTTAGAGATAAACAATTGGATATTAACAAAAAAAAATGATAACAATTGGTTTTTAAAGTACTTAATATAAAAATAAAGACAAACAAGATTTTGAGTTTCCATCTCAAGAACTAGTGTATTTTCATTGCAATATCTTATTATATAAAATTTGGTTTCAAAAATTAGTAATTAACGAAATTCTTCTATATATCAAATCCAACGAACCAGAATTATAATCTCATTATTCAAAGTTAGTTTCAAAATATTGCACAGGGCCATTACAATTGAAAAACTTGAATTTGTTTATTAAAATTAATATGTTCAATACGAGCAAAAAGTGGCTGTAGTTTAGTGGTAAGAATTCCACGTTGTGGCCGTGGAGACCTGGGCTCGAATCCCAGCAGCCACACTTTCGTGTTTTTTTATTGAACATTAAAAAGACGAAGGCCCATACAATTGGTACTGTTATTGGTATTCGTAAAACCGGTTAACCACAAACCCTTATTACAATAGGTACAAAAAAGAGAAAAGTTTTCTTGTTTAACGCGCCAGCCATTTGTTGTTATCAATGGGAAAGACATTTATTTGTACAAAGAACGTATTTTGCAAGAGATCTCATGCAAGTTAACGTGGCTTGAAGGATTCTCTGATTGCACAACCTCTTTCACCATCTCTTCAATCTCTCTTGTCTCTTTCCCAATTCTCTCCACACAAAACCCTAATGCACTTAAGCTCAGAACAACCTCACTCTTGTCCACTTCAACACTCTCTTCCTCTCCTTCTTCCACATGGAATATCTCATCAGTTACGTTTCTGCAATGTTGGAGATACGTTTCTAAAATCTTCTCCGGCTCGCTCACAGCAGCTGAGAAGCTAGGGTTTGGTGTCTTCCCGAGTTCAATGTCCCAGGAGGTGTTGTTGTTCTTAGCAAGTGCTTTTTCGAGGGCGTCGAGTGATTTGAGCAGAGTTACTTCCTCGAAAGATTTGGCTAAAAGACTTATGCTTTCTCTTAGACTCTTGAGATCTTTGTCTACGTTGGTTAGAATATCCTTGCATTGTGGTGATTTTGTGTTTACTTGTTCTTCAAGAACACCAATCGCGTGACCGCTAAATTGCAATAGATCAGCCATTTTAGACAATGACTTGAACAGCTTTTCGTAGCAAGAAAAGTTGAAAGGCGAAAACCAGAAACTTGGCTCTGCATGAGCTTCTTCTGTGAATTTCTTTAGCTCATTTAAATGGCTTCTCAACTTCTTTTGACTCTGCATTATCTCCGCTTTACTAGCTTTAGCACCAAACAAACTTGCACAGTCGTACAAAGCGTGGAAGCTTCTAGAGAGCTCAAGCTTCGCTATGTTAGCAGCTCTTGTAGGTTGAAAGACAAGCTCCACCATGATTGAACAAGATAAACCGATAAAAGTCTCGATGATTCTCTCTATCGCAAACTCGCTTGGTGGCCCAAAATTCTTCCTTCCAAGAATCAAAACGGCTCCTATCGCCGCTGATATCCCTCCGGCTTGTCCGTACATACGGCTCTTGCTTAGGAAGCTAGAGAAGAGAAACCATGGAAGCAAAGAAAGAAACCTAATCGTTAAAAACCTCTGAAACACAAAACAACCCATCACTCCATACACAGTCCCTATCACTGTCCCTTGTGCCTTCACATTCGCCACTTTAAAGGTAGCTTCCCTCGCCGCTGCAAAGCTTACAGCTACAGGTAAACCAGCCCAATACCCATTAGGCTTACTAAATATCGAACCTAGCAAAATCGCTAATCCTAACGAGAGCGATAGCTTCAACGCCGGCAAAACCTTCTTACTGTCCCAATCTTTTATCCAAGATCTACTTTTCGATTTCGATAAGACCTTGACCTTGTTCTCCTCCGGTTTAGCCATTGAGATGGTTTCAAGTAGCCTGATGCAGAACAAGAAGAAGTAAAATGGCAAATCCTGAGGCGTTCCCGGGATTTCTTGAAGTGTTTGGAGGCACTCATCAGAATTTTCTGGATCAGATTCTGGAGTAACCGATGGTTGTGGGCTATTGTTTACTCGTTTGATAGATAGAATCACACGTTCTTGCATGTTCTTGAGACTATCTTTTACTTCTCCACCAAGTAAACTCGCAGGAATAGGAGATTTACTTGATAACACCATTTCCATGCCTCTAAGAGCAATCTCCATGCTTTGTAGTTCCTCTCCTTTGTTATAGTTCACGTTTTGCCATCTCCATATCTTAAATGGAAGCTTCTCCCATTCCATGCTTGGCTAAACATAAAAAAAACATTTCAATATTAAATATTTTGTACCTTTTTCTGTAAGAATAGATAATGAGATCGCTGGTAAAGTGGTAATGAATCTTACTTGGTAACGTTTGATTGTTTGATAAAGCTTGGAGGATGAACGAGACAAGACTCGAGCTTGTGAGACTGAAGCCATTGATGACGTGGCCTCTGCAGCACAAAAAGCCTTCATGTACAACTTCACTCTCGTCGTTACATTTTGGACAAGCTCTTTGCAGCTTTGTTTCACCTATACATATATTCAAATAAACTGATTTATTTTTCTCTTTTTTTTTCCTTAATAATATTAGAGAGGAAAAAACATATACTATAATTTACGGATTATATTCAGTTAATCAAAAAGGGGAATCATTTTTTTGTTTGTGATGCGACACAGCTTGAATCGCAATATTGGGAAGAATTAAGACAAAAGTTTTCAACGATGGTTGCTGACATAAGAAAAGATTATATATACAATAATGTGGTACGGAATAAAGTTAGCAACACACTTTAATTACCCACGTCATCATGTTTTGTGACTGTATTACCAAGCCCACCAATACTCTATATATATTATATTGTAAATTTTCTCTTAATTAATTTGTCTCATTGTCCCTCATTACTTTCTTCGTTTGTTCATCATTTTAATTCGAATATGTATAGATCTAAAAGTTTTAAAATTTTGGAAATTTTAAATCAGTTCCTTTATGTTTTATTTCATTGAAACAACCCGCTAAATAAAATATTGATATCTCTAGTAGATAAAAGTTCTGAAATTAAATGTTCTTCCCATGCAAAATAAATAACCTTAAATATATATATCTAGATTGTTTATTTGCATTTTCGTTTTTCAAAAATAAATCTTAAGAAAAAACCTATTTGTAACACATCTTGGAATGAAAAGTTTCCGTTTACATAGTATCTTAGTAATGTAAGATTTATTTATATATATTTATTCATTTCACACATGAAACCGACAGAAACATAAGTAAACTGTTTTTGTTTGTTTGTTTGCATAAGCTATTACGTGTCTGAATCAATAGTACTGACCATGTAGCTCATGTGTGGCACATATATGTAAATTAAAAAACTTTATTTTATAAAATATATATATAGAGATTAAATAGAGATGGTACCTCGCAAGTAGCCAATCGAGGAAGTGGAAACAGAAGAGCAAGAACGCAAGCTATAACACCAAGTGCAGTACTTGCAGCGACTTGAATAGGATGCATAATTGGATCGGTCTCGGCTCCTTTTATATAACCAATAACATAAATAAGAACAATCTGACCCAACGCGATTCTCTTAGCCACCAAATGAGTCGAACCATTAGGTATCACAACTACAAACGCAGCTAAAGCCGCAGCAAGAGCCGTGGTTTCAGCCGTTAGATGAGCTGGTCCAATAAGCTTTAACGTGACAATCGCAGGTCCAACGCTTTGACACGTGGCGTAAAGAGCGAACCAGCAAGCACGTAACGTGTCACCGAGTGTAGCATCGGTGATGATAAGGATGATTGTAACGTAAGAGAAAGCTGGGAATGCAACATGGCGGTTAATCCAATTAGGGCCGTAGAGTGTAACCGAGCCAACGACTGTGCAAGCTAAAGCTGTTCGAAACGCTGAGGCTAAGCAAGTGCGCCACATGGCTCGACCTCTCTCAGTCATTACCATTTTATATATAATGAAATGGTAATGGAAGAAATTGAAAAGCTGAGGCTTGGGAGGTAGTTCGTTGTTGTATTATAAGAATCTAATGATTTGAAATGAATTAAAAGAAAATTTGGAATAATTTGAGAGAAAGAAGTGTTCGACGATGAAGTTATATATAAAGATGAAATTGATTTGATGAGTGAGTGGGTCAGTGATATAAGGAGGACGTGGAAGTACACCAAGTGGGTTCCACGTGAGAAAATTAACAGATTATAAAATGTTATGAAATATCGAATTTTAGTTTTTAAATTAATTGTTTTTTAATTGATACGGCATAGTGTCTATATAGTATTAATATTTGGTGCCTATTTATGTGTTATTTGTCTCTAACGGTCGATACGGTCCGAACATTATATTATAGTAGTATATGACATAAAGAGGTCTTAAATCACGTTTTCAACAAAAAGTAAATTTGATTGTTTTCGTATCTATTAAGGATTTGGAGCTTCATTATTGAAGTTCATATATAACAAACTAGATGATGTCTATTTTTTTGTAAAAAATTAATATATATTTGTAGTTATTTTAATTTATTTATAATATTTGTTTTTTTATTTATTTTATGGTTTGATTTGTATATGTAAATTTATTAGTTTTTTCATATATTTGATATACTAAAAATAAATTTATAATGATAAAGTTTTTATATACGAATTATATTTTTCAAACTCTGTTGATTTAAATTTTGATGCATTGCAATTTTTATATATAAACTCGTGTCATTTAAATTTTTAAACTCATGTTTATTTATGTTTTTAGACATATATTCATATAATTTATTAGATCCGGGTTCATTTAGGGTTCTAAATTCATTTTCATTATTATTATTATTATTATTATTATTATTATTATATATTATCAATTATATCTACATAATATATTTATTTGTATTACCATTTAAATGTTTTATAAATACATATAATATTATTATTTGAGATCATTTTTGTATTTTCATTTCAAAATTTATGTTTATTTCAAAATTATTATAAGTGGATTTAATAAATTTATAACTTATAATGTATTTATATTTTCAATAGATTAATAATATTTTGTTTGTATTCTAATGAATTAGGGATATGATTTATAATTTTGGGAATATGAAAACTAAAAAATAAATAATGATATCCAAGATATAATAAAAATATGATTTATGAAAACTATATTATATAGAAGCCATAATACAAACTACGATTATTAGAGGAAATCTCTTTATAAATCTTATAAAGCATTGGTTCAAAAATCTTATAAATCATATAATTGTTTTACATGAATTGTCAAAGTCAAATAGATTTCTTAATTTTTTTGACTATATCATCAGTTCAAAAATATTCAGTTTGTTTATTTTGTTAAATAGATAGTAATTTCAGTTATTATTTATTATATGTGATTAAAGATTATTTCAAATATCATTCTTGTAGTATCTAAAATAAACTAAAAAATATCATGTGATTATAATTTTACTTTATCATAATATTTTCCTAGTAATAAATTTGTTACAATAATTCATAAACCAATACAGATTATTATAATATGGTGTTTAGATTAATATTACACTTTTATTAGTTCATATATATATATATATATATTGAAATAACATAATATTCAATTAGGAATAAGATTTATTAAAGATTATGATAACTACGAAAGATATGTCATTAGTATCTCATTAAAATTTAAAATAATATTAAATCAAAAATAATTTCATCTAATTTTCGGATAATTTTATAACATAATTATATTACCTTGAAATTCTTAAAAAAAAAGTTAAATACAAAAATTAAATTTAAAACAAATTACATTAAATAAATTTTAATATTAAAGGCAGTTCCAAAATCAATAATGCTAAAACTAAATATGGTATTGACATATATTTATTTTAAAATTTAAGAGATAATAATATTTCTTTAAAAATAAAAAATATCAAGTAAAATTAAAAACATAAATTAAAAATAAATTAATTTTAATAAATGTAAGTAAATTTAAAAGAGTATTAAATGAGAATAAAAATTAGAGAAAATGTTCTATTTCCACCACAAAAGTTTCATATAATATCAAATACACCACATGTCGACATCGTAATGGAATTACACCATAATCCAACGTTCTAAACGCGACTGCATCTAAAGTAAATGTTGAAAAATCCAATTCTACACACATGTTAGATAGGTTGGAAATCAATGGTTTACTGTGTACCAGACGTACGATTAAACCATGTAATCCATCGTTAACCATAATAAACCCAAAATAGATCCGATTAAACCATATAATTCATCATACGATGCCTTCACATCCAATTTTGTTCAAGTAGAAGTGGATCGGTTTCTTACAGAGAGTGAAATTGGAAGCTTTATGTCAAGAACTGCCATAATATCATGAAATTAACATTACCAGATTAAAGATTCAAGAGATCATAAATGCATAGATGGAGATATACCTGGTGAAAGCCAGACTCTCTAGACAGAGGAACTTCGAGCTCCATGATGCAAGCATAGAGGCGATCAACACTCCCATACAACTTCGGATACCTATCAAGGCAATCGTCGTGAATGCGAGAGAGAGCTTTCGTAAGAGGGTAGCTAATGGCAATGCCACCGCCTCCGAAGGCCATGTTATGACTGAAGTAGGAATTAGCCGAGTGGCTCTCTGAGGGGCTTCAAACATAAACCATTTCTGAAGGATCGTACTTGCTCAATACAACACGAAGATTCTGTACATTGAAGATGGTATCGTCATCTCTTAGAACAAACCACCGTACATCTAGAAGAAAGAGGCGAAAAGATTCCATAGCAATGCGGGAGATTCGAAGTTCAGAAGGATGACCAGTAGAATTAGTATAACGAAAGTAAGAAGTGTCCTTAGAGACAATGATTGGAGGAAGCGAATCATCTCCTACCTCACGAAGAACTTTATCTTCAAGCCAGATCTGACCACGCATCTGAGAAGGGTTCCACCATAACCTCACGAGTTTCTTACGACATTCCCATAGCTGTGAAGATCTAGCAATGCCAAACATCAAATGATGCAGAGACAGATCAACTCCATCAATCTCCAAAAGACTATGTTTTTGGGTTCATGATCGAGAGCTGGAAGAGATGATGGCAAAATTTCAATCGAATGAAACAGAGATGAAGGATGTTGTAACCATTTTTTCTAGATATGTACATCTTCCCAATCCTTAAGGAGTCGGGTCAATGAATCGGGTCTGCGTATTCAATTCGGTCTGGGTCGGTAGGCAAAACAATCATCGGTTTAGTCTCGAATATGGTTAAGATTCAAACCATCAAATTTGTACAATCGCGTTTAGAACTTTAGATTATGGTGCAATTACATTACGATGTCAACATGTGGTGTAATTGATATTATATGAAACTTTCATGGTGGAAATAGATCGTTTTCTCTAAAAATAAACACATGCTCTTCTCTTCTTCTCTCTAGACTCTTCTCGAGGGGCAGGAAGTAACACTTCGGATTTGTCGATAACCAGAGTTTCATCGTCAATCTTCATCCCTTGCTTTGTAATTATCTTCATAAGCTGTCATAGATACAAGATCTAAGTTTAATTTGACATCCATGGAGGAATCTTTGTATCACCAACTTGGAAAGATGAATTTGGAAGGTGATGCTTTGACCATAACTCTCCCTGTTGGCGGCCAATACTCTTCTATTGATAAAAAAAATTAAGTTTATTGGGTCGTCTTTTGAATCCATGTTCTCAGAATATGGCAAAGATGATACTGAATATGTCAAGGATTTGGAAATTACACAATAAAATTCAAGGTATTGCTTTGTCTGAGGAGAATTTTCAATTTATATTCCAAAATGAAAGCGATCTTCAATTAGTCTTGGATTCTGGCTCTGTACTTATGATGATTGGGGATTAGTCTTATCTCGTTGGATTGAAAACTCTCCTCCATATTATCTATGTTTTGTTCCGTTATGGATATGTATCTCCGATATCCCTGTCAATTTTTTACCAGAGATACTCTGTTTGATATCAGATCATCTTTCAGTGAAGTTTTAGAGTTAGCTTTCAACCTGGAACGATCTCATTTGAACTCCTTCATTCGAATTAAGATCCTCTTTGATACGAATAATCTGATGTGTAAGCAAAGGGGCATTCGATTACCAGATGGAACAAAGTTTACCATATCGGTTGACTTTGAAAGGGTTCGAAAGTGTTGCTTTACGTGGTTTCGTCTCACCCATGACCACCTCCATTACTCGCCTCCCTCTGCGCATCTCAACTTGGTGGTGGCTACTTCAGTACCTCCACAAAGTGAGGTTCTTTCGGTTCCATTATTCGAAGAATTATTACTAAAAGAACTTAAGGAGAAGGAGAATTATCTCATGTTTCCTCTGTTGAATCTCTCGAAAATGATTCCAAACTTCGCAAACAATTCCTTCAAGTTCTCTGTGTGCAACATGATCCATTACCCTCACACCCACACCTCTCACTGTCTTCCCAAGATGGCTCTCCCTCTTGTTCCATAAGCCTTGTATTGCCTCTTCCTTCTATGGCTAAAGATGTTTTCCCATTGACTAATCCTCTTTTAACTAGGAAAATTCAACCTTTTACATCCTCCTCCTCCGATACTCCTAAGAAGGTCTTTTAAAAAAACGCAGGTTGCCAGGCTCTTTAACTCAAGACTCGATGAACTCCATTGCCACCTCATTAGAAGATAAGGAGATATCATCTACATTGACTGATTTAGCTCATGCTCATCAGAAAAGGAAATAAACAATCAGGAACTTATTCACATGATTGACCATGGTTCGGTGGTTCTCCAGAAACCACCCAATTCTCAATGAGCATACTCAATTGGAATTGTTAGGAATTTTTAGGGACTGAGGAGCACTCTGACAATTCGACGCCTAAAAGAAATTAGACCGTATCAATTTCCGAACATAATGTTCCTCATGGAAATAAAAACAAATCTCCACAAGTTAATGCAACAAAAGATTGGCTTGGCTACTCTAATGCCCACATCATAAATCCTGAAGGAATAGGGCGATGGTCTAGCGTTGTTTTGGAAAGACACTCAAGACATTCAAATATTATCTGCTGAAAATAGACTCATAGACACCAAAATCATAGTTGGAAACATTGTCTGTTATGTTTCTTTTGTGTATAGTGAGCCAGTCAGAGCGTCGCGTCATCTTCTCTGGGACCATTTAGCCTACATCGCTGCTTTTAGTGTCGGTCCCTGGTTTCTCACCGGTGACTTCAATGAAATAACTAATAACTCGGAGAAAGTAGGAGGACCTCTTCGCCCGCTTTTTTCTTTTCTTCCTTTTAACAACATGATTAGAATTTGTAGGCTTCGTGAGGTTCCCTATTCTGGAAACATCTTATCATGGGCAGGAAAACGAGATAATATATGGATCCAATGTCGATTAAATAGAAGTTTTGAGAATGGTGAGTGATTTAAACTCTTTTCCCGCATAAATTCGATATACATGGAGCGTTATGGATCAGATCATAAACCGCTATTCACGGTGGAGAATGCATTGTTTCATGGTAGGTTCTACTTTGATTGCCGATGGACGCAAAATTCCCAATTTCAAGAAATAGTCCAGACTAGATGGAACTCCCTTTCTGAGCCTTTGCGGACTCCATCCATCTTCGATTAACTTGCTAGTTGTCGCTTTGCTATTTCTCGGTGGAAAAGGCATTCACATCAAAATTCTTGTAAAGCCATTACATCATTACGGGATCAATTGGAGTATGAAACTTCACGTCACTTCCCGGACTATCAGAAAATATCTCATCTTAAATGGAAACTGCGCAAACATTATCGTGACGAAGAGCTATTCTGGAAACAAAAAAGCCGAGAAAGGTGGTTTCAACTTGGGGACAAAAACACTAAATTCTTTCATAACTTGGTAAACTTTTGTGGTTTAAAAAATCATATCCCCGTTCTTATTGATGATGTATGGAACAATAGTTATACGGAGGGATCGAAAGGTCAAATTGCGGGGGCTTATTTCCGCTCATTATTCACCTCTTCTCAACCCCTGTTGATTAATAAATGTTTGGAGGGTCTTCGTCCACGCATTACAGCTAATATGAACAAATGTCTCTTTACCCCTATTTTTTCCGCTGAAATTAAAAAAGCAATGTTCTCTATTCGTGGTGATAGTGCTCCTGGACCTGATGGTATGACAAGTGTCTTTTTCAAAACATACTGGCATATTGTTGGTGAGAATATTTGTCATGTTATTAAGCATACCTTTGCATTTGGCCGCTTTCTGGTGGAATGGAACTTCACCCAAGTAACTCTTATCCCTAAAAGGAAGAATGCCCAAGCCATGCCAGATTTTAGATCCATAAGTTTATGCTCGGTTCTTTACAAAATTGTGTCTAAAATTATTGCTTCTAGACTTAAAAGTATTCTTCCTACTATCATATTTGATATGCAAGAGGTGTTTGTATGTGGGAGATTGATATCTGATAATATACTGATGGCTCACGAGATGTTTCACGCACTCACCTCAAACCTGCTTATCCAGTCCGACTTTATGATCTTGAAAACTGATATGTCTAAAGCCTATGACCGTATTGAATAAGCTTTTTTGCAACAACTCTTACTACGTCTTGGCTTTAGTAGTTCTTGGGTGGATATGATATTGTTTTGTATTTCTTTGGTCTCCTACACTATCCTGATTAATGGCACCCCACATGGTCATATACTACCTCAAAGGGGACTTCACCAAGGTGATCCGCTCTTTCTTTTTCTTTTTATTCTCTATGTTGAGGCTCTTGTCCATGTCATGGTAATGGCGGTTCATATCAAGTGTATTTCTCCCATTCGTCTCCATCATTCTGGTCCTGGTATCCAACAGTTATTATTTGCGAACGATAGCCTCTTTGCATGTTGGGTTACCCGCTCTAAAATTCAATCTCTGGCATCTTCCTTGAAAGAATATATGGAGGCGTCAGGACAGAGAATCAATTTCCAAAAGTCTAACCCATCGGACGAGTAGTTGGTTCTCTAAGTCATTATCGTTGGGAGGAAAGGAAACCCTTCTCAAGGCGGTCGCAATGGCCTTTTCAGTATATGATATGTCCTACTTCCGTCTGTCCAAAAATCAATGTCAGAAAATTACCAATGCCATGTCAGCTTTTTGGTGGAATTCATGTGATACGAAAAATAAAATTCCCTAGATTGCTTGGAAAACTTTATGCAAACTCAAATCTCAAAGAAGATTGCGCTTCTGTGATATGGAATCCTTTAATCAGGCTCTCTTAGCTAAACATGCATGGAAAATTCTCTCACAACCGGATTCCTTACTGACTAAATTTTACAAATCCAGGTACTTCTGTTCAAAGGACTTCTTACACTGTTCATTAGGCTCTCGATCATCATATGCTTGGAAAAGCATTATGTTTGGTCGCCAATTACTCCAAAAAGGCTTAATGAAACAAATTAGGAATGGACAATCAATGTATGTCTGGTCGGAGCAGTGGCTCTTTGATGATATTCCACGACCACCAATCAGTAAGCATCTTTTGTTTGACGTTTGTTTACACGTCTCTAACTTGCTGGAAAATTCTCACTGGAATATTGAGAAACTTGTTGACATTTTCCATCTGAATGATGTTCACCATATTCTCTCTATCCGACCTTCAACTGCAAGCCCTGATTCATGGATATGGGCTTATTCCAAGTCTAGATCTTACTCGGTTAAGAGTGGTTATTGGTTGACATCTCAACCTTTACTTCCCTCCCCTACCACCTCTATGAACCTAGTCAAGGAACAAATATTGAAAATTGCGGTCCCACCAAAGATAAAACTCTTCCTCTGGCGTACCATCTCTAGAGCATTAGCAGTTCGTGCTTCCCTTCGTCACATACGCATTCTGGCTGATGATAAATGTACCGTATGCCAAACCCAACCATAAACCATTAATCATATGTTATTCTCCTGTGATCTGGCAAAATAGATTCTCGCTCTTGCACAACTGCCAAGACTCCCTGACGAATTTTCCATGTCTTCACTACATGCCAATTTTTCCTTTCTCTTCCAAATTATGCAAGACTATACGGTGCCTCTTACCATGCGACACTCCCTTTTATGGATTTTATGGACTATTTGGAAATGTCATAATAAGGTAACCTTTGGTGGAACTGTTGAAAATTTGCCATATATGGTTTCAGAAGCATTTAACAAGGCCATGCACTGGCTTTCGCTATAATCTAACCAACATAATCCTTCCCCATCACCTTCTTCCACCCTTTGTCTTATTAGAACCCTCTTGACGAAGGAATTCTTCGCTGCAATTTTCATGTATCATGGATTAATAAGACATCTCACTACCGAGGTGGGGGGCTGGATCTTAAGGAACCATAATGGCACTGTTCTTTTCCATGCTTGGAATAGTTTCCCTCCTAGTAGTTCACGACTCTAGGCCAATATCCAATACTTGCTTTTTGTGCTTACAGATCTCCATAATCTCCATCTCTCATCCCTGGAGATTGCTATTGACAACACGCCACTTTACAACATGATTATCTTTCCACTGCAATGACTGGCTTTTCGGGGGTGGAAACATAGTATTAATCAAATGAGCACTTTGATTAATACAATATCTTTTCATAAGTGTCACTTTTTGGACAATAAGATGGCTTCTACGATCGCTCAAAGTGTCACTACAGACAGTAGACTCTCGAGGTACCTAGCGGAGGGGATATCCGTTTTGAGTTCGTTCTTTTCTAAACAACGATTTCAGAAGCACTGGAACACAATCGTCTCAGTATAATTGGGGAATGTTCCACTCTAAGGCATCCACATCCCAATGAAGATGGTCCGGCTCCTTCAAAGAAACGTTGGAGGCGTGCGTAGATGCAAGTATAAATGCTTAACGATTTTTGGGGTTGATGGTTTGTATGTCGACTAGCCACCATCTCTAGGAAGTTTTAACTCTAGTGGCCAATAACTCTTCCTACCATGTATATTTCTTTTGTCTTAGGTTTTAGATGATCCTACGTAGTGCTACTCTTTTCTTACTAATCTTAAGCCTTGTAACATATTTTTCGGTATTAGTTTATAAATAAAAACTTTTTGACGGCAGAAAAAAAAAATCAGAATAAATTTTTAATCTATTTTTTGAAAGTTTTTGAAACTTAAAAGATAATCATATTTCCTGAAAATACAAAAATAAGGTTAAAAAAACATATTAATATTATATGTTTTCTCTTATATAGTAGATTTTTATTATATTTAATAAGGGAAAACAAATCTTTATATATTTAAATTAAAATAATTAATAATATTAAGTAGATAAAGATAATATTAATAATTAAAAATCTTATCAAGAGATAAAATATTATTTTTATTATTATATTTTTGTCAACAATGGGTCAAAACTGGCCGGTCCAATAACTAAGTTCCTACATAATCTAGATAGTGGAATTCAATCCATAGACGTGCAAGTACGTCTGCCTTTAGTGAACTTATCACCTGCCACTGGACGAAATACCACCTGCCAGTTAATGCTTCAGTTTTATTATATATAGAGATTAGGATTAGAAATATCATTTTCTATTTCTATTGTATTGACCAATAAAATTTATTGAAACTAAAACAAACTAATTAATTAAAACAAACCGACCATTAATATTAATGATTTATTTTTTTTGTCATAATAATGGTTTAATCTTTATTTTTTTAAATCAAAATAAACTAATTAGTTAAAAATTATAATCAAAACAAACAAGTAATTGGTTAAAACTTCTTATCAAAATAAACGAATCAATTAAAAGTTTTTATCAAAACCAAGAGATTAATAAAATTAATTGAAATTAAAACAAACTAATTAGTTAAAAGATGTTATCAAAACAAACAGATAAATTAAATAGTTAAATCAAATCGATCAATTAAAACAAATTAAAGGATTAAAAAATATTTTTTATTATTAGATACGAAAAATCTTAATGATATGATTTTATTATATATAAAGAAGAGATGTGATCTTGATGTGCATTGTATAATTGCTAAGCCTATAGTCTTTTGATTTTCTGTTATTGTGCGGGTACAAAACTAGTTCTTATAAATAAGTAAAACACCTGTCTCACCTGAATGAGTATGGACAATAATGCAAAAATGTAATAAGATAAAGAATAAGGAAATACATTGTATGTTATTAAATATTTTAAGGAAATAATTTACATATTTTATTGTGACAAGTTTTTTTTACGTATTTTTGACATAAATAAGCTTTAAAAAAATTATTACAATATATTTTTTAAGCTAGGATACTAGCTCTTACAGAGGTCTCACCATTTTATGAGACCGAGAACGTAAACATAGTTTACCTGCAGGCTGCAGTAATATATTGTTTTAGTATCCAAACAACTAAAACATGTGTTCGACATTAATGAGTTTGGATAATAATGCAAAAAATTTAATAAGATTAAAGTAATTTTTTTTGGTAAAAGGATTAAAAAATAAATTAAGATTAAAAAGTAATTAGGAAATATATTGTATATTATTAAAATATTTTTATATTATAAATAATTTAGATGAATAGGTTAAATAAAGATTAAACATCAAGATAAAGGGAGTAGTATTTATTTTCAAATCGTTTCCATGTAAACTATAGTATTTAATAAATATGACTTATTGTGCTCTATTACATCAAATTTTTTCGGTTTAGAGGTTAAGATGATCTAGATAATGACTCTAACATTAGATTTTTAATTCTTCTCCATTACATATATTATATTCAAAAATGATTTTAAATTATGGATCAGATATTGTCAATTTAATTTTTGACAAAAATATAAAATAAATAATTAATATTTAACTTTTTTATTTTTGCTTGAAATGTATGATGTTGTAGATTTTCAACACAAAATTTATGTATTTTATTCATTTAAATCTATTATTTTTTCATGTTAATTATATCATTAATTACAATATAAAAATGTATTAAGTAATTTCAGTGATTTTCTTACCTGGTGTGCATGTAGCTCAAAGATTATATATATTGTAAGATAGAGAGAGTATAAAATAGTACAGAGTACTAAATTATATTATCTAGTCAATATAGTATGTTAATTTCACATGTGAAAATGTAAGTATCTTAATTGCACATAATTTATATAAATAGCATGATAAAAAAAACACTACATATTTCTGTAAAGCATTTAAGGGATTTTGGAATATTCGTATGCAGTGTCAGAAAGATATCAATTAATATTATAGTACTTCAAAATCAATTGAAATATAATAAAATTATTTGCGTGTAGTGAAAATAATGAAATAGATATATTAAACGAGTCTAACATTACTTGACAAAAAAAAAGGAGTATAACATTTTTCTTCTATAATATAATGTAATAGGTGATATCATTGTGGTTCGGGATTTGAATTAAGTTTTTTTGAGTCTAGCCTTCTAAGATGATTGAAATTTAGATTTATATCAAGGTTTAAGATAAAAAAGTTGCAAGTTCCATATGTATTACTTCTTAATACAATCTCGTTCTACTCGATATTATGCATTTGTTACACACTTTATAAATCCAAGGATAATTTGTTTGATGTTTGTCTTTATAGTTTTATTGTATGGATAGAGCTTTCCAGCAAATTAATTAGTCAATTTATCTCTTCGGATTGACAAGATACAATATCAGATCTTTCTAGCTTTCGCTATATTATTCTTGACAAAATCTTTATGCGGTTGGTTTTTCAATCGAAAATTTACTATGTTTGGAGATTCACCATGTTTGGAGAAAGAAAAATGTTAGAATCCATGATTGAGTATAGTTTTGGGCATTTTATCCGAACCCAAAAAATCGATCCAAAATTTTGAATTTGAATCTGGTTCGGGTATAAGCAAAAGTAACCATTAGTGTAGTCGTGAGTATCGGGTCGGGTCCAGATATTACCGATATCCGAACGAGTACTCGAATATATCGGGTTTTTGGGTACCTGAATACCTAAATATGTATTTGAATACCCGGATATTTACCCGAATACTCGAATAGATACACGAATACTCGAAAATTTTGGATATTTTTGGGTATATCGGTTCAGTTCCGGTTCTTAAATGGGTATGAAAATTATGGTTCCGAACCGACTCACTTGGAATGACCCTAACTAAACCTGACCTGAATAATGTTCGGTTCTTAAATAAGTATCAAAATATTATATTCGAAAAACTCATAATTGATCCGAATATCCAAATGTCCATAACTAGTTGAGGATGGTCTCCAGTCTCTAACCTAGTTCGTTTGATTGATAAAGTCATCATGAATAGGATCTCCTCTCTCTATGCCTCCTCACAAGTTTTGTGGTTTGTATTAATGTTGGTTTGAAGTTAAAATATCCTAATTCTCTATGTTTTAGCAGAGTTTTTTTATTTGATTCCATGTAATTTCTCTCTTGTATTTTTGTAGATCAATAAAATTTAATATTTTAACAAAAAAAAATGATATTTCTTGTAGATAGTATAAATTCCATGTGTTCGAATTTTTAGAGTTGGCCCTTAATATTTTTCTACCATTTGAACATTTCGAAACTCGTAAGTTAAAACATCTCCAATGAGCTTTTAAACCTTCAAAATTTAGAGTTTTTACTATTTTAACAAACTCTCAAATCTTCAAAATTAGAAATGTTGTCTAATAAAATTTTAAATTTAAGGTTTCAGTATTTAAAAATTCAAAACTATTTTATTTAGAATTTAGTCTCTATATTTATATATTACATAAATAATAATATTATTTTATTTAAAATTAAAATAAATACATTAAAATATAAACCAAAAAATTTAATATTGAAGAAATATTATATAACAATAAAAATTAATTTCATACAAACAAAACATAATTCATACAAACAATGACAGATATAGAAAAATTATTATATAAAAAAATCCATACTAAATAATGATATTTAGTAATTTGATATCATATATAACTATATAGTTTTAGTTTGAGTGTGCTCTATTATTATGTATGTAAATTAAAAATTATTGTAATATTTTTTTATTTTATGTTTTATATATATTTATGATATTTGTTATAACATTTATCATTATTAAAGATTATAATGCAAATTATTAATTATTTTTAGAGTTGATTTAAGGATTTGTATACGGAGTTATACACTCTCAAACCCTTGTTATTAGGATTGAGTATCCTTAGAAAAGAAAATCTCGTTGGAAATGCTCCTAATGAGTTATGGAAGCATTTACATGTTGTGTATAGGCAAATGCTTTATTTTTGTTTATGTTTTAGTTGTGTCAACTAGATCGGTAAATTATAATCTACAGTTCAAACCTATTTATAAATCTTTATTTTGTAACTTCTATATACAATAGGATGAAATCAAATTGTAGATGTTTGTGCTATTAGCTAAAGACATCAAGTTACCAATCTGAGAAAATATCCGTGACAAATACTTTCTTATAAAAATAAAAATCTTTATCACATAGCATTGTTAATTGTCCCAACAAGAGAAAATTAATAATCCACATTATATATATATATGTATAGTTTTTTGATAAATATATATTTTTGTTATTAGGAGAACTGAGTGTTTCGTTCCACATTGTTAATATCAGGCAATATAGTACAAAAATATTTTTTCTACCAGAGATCGAACAAAAAAGTTACAACAAAACCAACTTATGCGTTTAACGACTATTCCATTTCATGTGATGATATCGGCGTAGTATTTTTTTAAAAATCGTATAAATTTAATTAAACCAAATTTCAGGAAAAGAGGAGAAATGTAGTAAACCTGAGAACAGATTAAGATTTAAATCCGTACAGCTGTTGTTTCAATCACACTAAAGAAAATATTGCACATTCTATGCAAATTAAATCAGAAAAATTGTTATTTAAATCTTCAACTTTCAAATTTCAACCGTTTGAATCACCAATTATCAAATTTTCTTAAAAACATCAATTTTTAGTTAGCTTTTATTTACGTCCAAAACTTTTCATTGACTCGGCCAAATTAATTTTATTGTTAAATTGCTTAACAAAATAAATAAATGGAGTTTTAAAGATGGTGATATTTGATTTAGCCAAAAGTTTAAGAGGTAAATGAAAGTTAACTAAAAATTGATGTTTTTTTAAGAATTTAATAGTTGGTATTTTAAATGGCTAAATTTGAAATTGAGGATTAAATAATATATTTTTTACTTTTTAATTTGCATAGAATGTGCAATATTTTCTTTAGTGTGATTGAAACAACAGCTGTACGGATTTAAATCTTTTGTTTTATACGTCTTTTTACTGAAATGATTTAAATAACATATTTTTTACTTTCACTATTCCTTTTAAAATTAATTTCTTTGCTTTTTAGTACTCCCGTACAGCTGTTTTTTCTTAACCTGAGACTAAAACCAAACTCTTCATAAAGTAGTAACCATCCATGACATAAAATTACGAGTTTTCCACAACTCTAATTACATTTTCTGCTTTACAGAAAAATAGATAGTCATCCAAAACAACTATTATTTCAATTTATTTTAAACCAAACAACATACGATGATTTTGCTAACTATGTATTTGACTCTCAAAACTTATAAATGTACTAAATGTTTCTAAAAATTAGACAATCAATGACCATGTGATATAATTGTTTAATGGCCACTAAAACCATCTTAGAACTAGACTCTATATTTTGACCCAAAAAAGGAACTTGACTCTATTTATAGTGTAATTTTAATATGAGCATTTCAATGTTTTTTCATAGTTCAATTTTCAATAGAAGTGTGTAGTTTACATATGTCATAAAATATTAGCAAAGATCGGTTCTAGACCGTGAGAGATTAGGGTTTTGATCCGAATCAATCAACGATAATAAAAACATTTCGACTTGATAAATGGCAAAAATTAACAAAAACCATAGCCAACCACTCTTTAAACGAGTTTAGAGCTTTAGCCGCCTTCAAATCTCTTACCAAATCTCTCTTTTTTCATTAAAGTTTCGACTTTAGATCTTACCATTATCTTCTACGTTTGCTTCTCTAATTTCTTATTATTCTTTTTCTTTTATTTTATACTAGATAACTAATTTCAACTTTTTATTATGCGGCCAAAATTACATTAAGGATAAAGCCAAACTAATCTCGTGCATGTCTTATCTGTTAAAACTATATATTATTTAATAGAACATTTCACATCTTACGTATTATTCATCTCCCAGAGACGTGCATTTATTTAATTACTTTCTCTTATTTGAAAGAAATCATATTATTATTTAACATTTTTTTATTGGAAACCCAGAGAAATCGAATGATATATAATGAATAATGTCTACATTTGCAGCTGATGTCAATATATAATTATAATACCTAGAAATTATAAAACCTTTACTCTATTTGACAAAGTGGATTTCCTCTAGATTTCCACTTACATTATGTTTGGTCCTAATTGTACTGAAATTTACTTAAGATTTTGTTTTCATTATTTAATCTTGTTTTCTTTTTTTTTTGTGTTCCTTGAGAAGGAGGAAGGGTCAAGTGAGAAGTTGCGAATCCTTCTAAGAAATTTGGTTAGTGCATTTAGTTAGTTAAAGCTAACCATTCTATATATCTATATTCTTTTCTTTCATTATATAATTTATCCATGTACAGTGCAACTTTTTTAAATTAATATTTAATTCATTAATAATCTCTATAAAATAATATAATTTTCTAATTCTAAATTAAATTTTTGGTTTTAATTAATATATCGATAAATTAATACTCTATAAACTAATAAAAAATATAATTTTAGTGAACTCTCAACATTATTAATTTGTAAAAGTTTTACTGTATAATAAATCAGAATAATCATACATTTTTACCAATTTAAGCCTATATCTTTCTTTTTTTTTGGATTTTCCTGTTTATAAATTACAATTAAGATTATCAATCACCTAAGTTTTAGACGGGTTTATATTAATTTCCTAGTGTTTCGAAGTTAAGACTTATATTAATTTAGATAATTTTATTCGTAATGCAAATACATATAAGCGTGGGTAAATATACATTGAAAATATTATCTGGCCACATGACACAAATAAAGAAAAAAAGAACTTTATATATTTAATTTCATGTCCTAAATTTTGATGGCGTAATAAAAGTTGGTGATACCGAAAATGTTCACAATGCATATGACGATGTTCGTTTACGTGACAATCCCACTCATATGAAGGTCACTAACCAAGTTGTTGGCTTTGATCATTTAATGCTTAATTTTTCAATAGTGAGTTTTAAAAGTTTAAAAACAAAATTAGGTTTCAGGAGATGCAAACAGTTCAAATTAACGGATAACCTTTTTTCTTCTAATTAAACATCAGTTAAATTAACTACAAAATATTCACATTTTTAAAAAGTGTCAAAAAATAGGTAGCTCAGTTAGTTTGTCCCTAATTTAGTTAGGCACCATACGATGAATTCGATTCTCATCCAACTTTAGTTGAAGAAATTAGGTTATGGATCGAACCGTTGTCAATTTAATGGTTATTTGTTGAAAAAAAAAGAATTGTGAAAACTAGATTTTTTACAAGTTTTAGCCACCAAGGCATTTTGGCAATTGAAAGAAAATTACCCTTGGATTTATTTACCGTGTTTATAAGGTTAAGTTTGGGGCATTTGTCCCATGCCACCAATAAAAAACAATAGGCCACATTTTAAGGAAAAATAATAATGTTTATGTTATTTTTTTCTAAAACTTGAAAGTCATATATTGTTATAGGCCCAAATCGTAGAGATCAAACACACAAAAATGTATTAAAATTATTCTTAGTTTCATTAAACATTCCTAGTATAATTAAACATATGGGTCCAATTAATTTATCCAAAAAATTTAAATATACAGTAATCAGGATAATTAAAAACAAGAAAAAAAGAAAGTTAGTTATTACGCATTTATCAACTTAAATTTTATTTTTCTTATTCTCAATTTACCTTTTTTGAAGTTTTTATAATTTTTTTTTCTTTAATCCGTTAATATAGATGGTAAAAGTCTTCATCCTCACCAAAAACACAAAAACTGAATCTTAGATTTAATTACCCAAACTCCCAAGTATTTTCTTAGTATTCTAGGTTTCTTTAAAGTAAGTTTTACCTTTTTAAAAAAAATGTTTAGTTATGTTTCAAAACTTTTAAGGCCATATTTTGTCTGCTCGCCCCAACCTCAAGTAAGCTGAACACAACACTGGGTTCATAAGGCTATTTTCAGTATTAACAATAAGTGAAAATGTTATTATATCGTCTTCAAGAACCCAAGGAAAACGAGATTTCACCGGATTTATGTTTTGTTCCTAAAGTAATAGAATTAAAATACGTTTGCAATATTTGCATGAACTCCTAAACCATATAAATTAAGATAGTATACTTGTTCTTGCAAAGATAAAAACATTATTTAAATCAAATTTTATATATTAATTTTTATTTCATTACATTATTCAATCGTTGCAGTGTTGCCAATCAAACACGTTCACTCAAAAATCTCTTTTACCAACTGCTATTGGTCGTTTTTCAACAATCTTTATTTCAAACATTCATATTTTTGTAAACGGTCATTTCAAACGGTGTCTTCAATCAGACACTCTATATTATAAAAATGATATATACAAGGGCACTAATATATATGTATGGTTACTCCAAAGGTGATGAAACACATTTTTCTATACAACAAGGTAAAGAAGTTAAACGATATTAGTGAAAGTCGACAGTGAGCAGTATACAGCTCAAAATATCTAGTGAACACAAATCACAACGATTCCTTTTTCGTATAGCTATTGGACCGGACTCTCACCACTCATTGATGGGCCAATTGAAGCAAACCACGAATAAGGAAGTTCGTCGTCGTCGAGCATACATACCGACAATGCTGAACAGAAAGACGTTTGGTTCAAAGGTGCGATCCATAGACATACTTTCGTGATGTGGGTTACCCACTTAATTAAACCAGCTCCCACTGATGATTAGACTTGCACATTGGAGACTTCAATTAATCCAGACAAATTACTGCATGTGTGACTATTGTGGAAGCAAATATTACATCATCACAATTCGGTAAACACTATTCTACAGAAACTCCCAAAATATAAGAGAAGCTAAGCCCCACCAAATTCTATATGAGTGAATGGTACTGATGTCTCATTGTCACATATCCACGTTTATAATTCTACTCAATTACTCGAAGATTTTATTTATGTAGTGTAATAATTATATTGATCAATGATAAAAACTGACACGTACAATTTTTATAACACAATAAACACGAAATGTTTTTGTTAGTAAATTTAAGCAGTAATATGTACTTATATTTCAGGATCAAAATGTTTAATGTAAATGAATGAGAAGTAAAAAAAGACACTAATAAGTAAAGAGATATTGTATCAAAAATAAGTAAAGAGATAATGTGAAGTTGGATAGTGTGATTGTATTGAAAGCCTATCAAATTGTTGCATCATTCAGCTAAGTGCCATATCTATTCCGACTTCGAAAGGCCAGCTTACGTTTCACCGCATCCAATTGATATTAAAATGAAATAAGTGGAATAAATTTAATTGAATTAAATAAGTAAACCTACCAAATTAATTATATTTAAACTGAACAATGTTCAAATGTTATTGTGGACCAATTGCATGCGTTCGTTCGTCTTTTTTAGACATCAGAAAACAAGAAGACCGTATGACGTAATTCACGGTCCACACAACACAAACCACTTGTTTCCACTTTGTTATATCTAATTTCTTCTTCATTTTTGTTTTTGTTTTCTTTTGTTAGGTCAGTTTCTAAACATTTCACAAACTTCCAATCAATTTATCTTAATTTGTATATGTTATGGCATTTTATGGAACAATAACATTGACCTACATATATACAAGAAGAAGTAACATATAAAAATCTTTATACGTTACACACTTTTTCAAAGAATTTTATATGCCACTCTTATAAATATTACAAGCATGTTTGTTGGAAGAGAAACAATAAACAAAATTTGCACACAATCATTTTTCATAATACTTTTATTTGTGATTTTAATGAGAAAAGAAAATGATTAAAAATGAGGTAATTTGGTAAAATATTTCAATAATTTGAGTTAGTTTTTCTTTACATTAAAAAGAATTAATATGTTACTAATGACTATATAAAAAATCATGCTTTTCAAATACAATGGATGCTTATATATTTGTTTCCGAAGCAGAAATGTAAGCTTCCATCACGTTTTATTTTTGTTTTTTTTGAGGTCAAAAGCCCATCTCGTTTATGCAACATTTGTAATTATAAATTAATTACTTTTTGGTGATATATAAAAAATATGAATACAGGTGGTCTTTATTGTAGTGGCAGATAGTAAATTCACTAAAGACAAGCGCACTTGCACATTCAGAGATCGAGTCATACTGTCTATATTATGTAGGAATTTGACTAATAGATCGGCTAGTTGTGACCCAATATTAATAAAAAAATATTTTAATGGATAACTTTTGATTTAAGAAATATAACTTACATGAAAACTGTCTTTTCAGTTTAGGTAAAGATAAAATTCCTAGCAAGAACTTAAGAAAAAAAAGCCTTAATAATAGTAATACAGATTAAAATAAAATGTACATGTATACATAATAAACTAATTTTAAGGGTGGTTTATTTAAATAAGGTAGATTTAAAAAAAATTACTTAAATAGAGCAAATGTTTCAAAATTACTAAAATAGTTTTTAAAATTCGTTATATACCATTTTGTCCTTTTTTAATGAGTAAATAAAAACGTAATTACGAAACTGCCATTAATAAAACTTGCCACATCAGTGTCCGTCTCTTACGAACTCTACTAAACTAATTGAATGCAACGTAGAAGAATTGATCAAAATTTGGTAGTGTTGATAGTACAGTAATGTAGTACATGGTAAAGTTACATATGACCCATACTAGAGTTCAATTTCCTCGTGGAAAATGTTATTTGTTACTTTTGGTAGAGTTGACAATACATTAATGTAGTGTATGGTAAAGTTGCGGATACCCCATGGTAGAGTTCATTTTCTTCGTGGAAAACATAATTTGTTATGTTTAGTAGAGTTAACAGTCCATAATGTAGTGTATGGTAAAGTTGCGGATGCCCCATAGTAGAGTTCATTTCCCTCGTGGAAAATGTAATTTGTTACCTTTGGTAGAGTTGACAGTACATAATGTAGTGTTTGGTAAAGTTGCGGATGCCCCATGGTAAAATTCATTTCCTTCATGGAAAATGTAATTTGTTACCTTTGGTAGAGTTGACAGTACATAATGTAGTGTTTGGTAAAGTTGCAGATGTCCCATGGTAGAATTCATTTCCTTCGTGAAAAATGGAATTTGTTACCTTTGATAGAGTTGACAGTACGTTATGCATTGTATGGTAAAGTTACAGATACCCCATGGTAGAGTTCATTTCCCTCGTGATAAAATGTAATTTATTACCTATAGTAGAGTTGACAGTACATAATGTAGTGTATAGTAAAGTTACATGTGATTCATGGTAGAGTTCGTTAGTAGAGTTGTGTTTGATGTTTGGTAGAGTGAAGGACAATGGTTAGTAGAGTTAAGATATCGTTTATGGTAGAGTTGGTTGTTGAAACCTAGTCTTTTGTATATTACCAATTTACCCCTAACTTATTACCTCACTTGCCGCTCATTAAGTGACGCCATGGTAGGTCGAAGCTCCATTTATGCTCATTTCATATACTTCATTGAAGCTCCATTTTTGCTCCAACTCATTTCGTATCCTTCATTTTTATTGTTATACCCTAACGCTTTTAGGATCTATGGATGAAATCGTTTTAGTTTCTGGGAGTTGGAGTTTTAACCAAAACCAGTGAATTTTTTTGGTGGACAAAACTTACGGCTGTCGGATCATAGGGATTAGCGAAGATCTTAGTTATGATGAATTTCTGGGGATGGTGTATGAAGATTTTGGTTTCGATCAACAAAGTGATGAAGTAAAATTAAGCTACATGTCAAATCTAGTCATGCAATCACTGCCACAAGATATTCCCCCTATCTTTGCGAGTAACGAAAGGCAATTGCGTGTGTTTGTGCAACAATTACGTAAAGAAGCAATTCGTCTATGTGTAGAGATTTCCATTAGATCACGTGTTTCAGCGATGTGTAATAGAGTTGACCCACGGTCAGGTAGAGTTGATCCTGAATGTAGTAGAGTTAATCCCTTGTTTAGAAGAGCTGGACCAAGGTATGTGGGTAGTCCAGAGAATGTGAAACACAAATTTGAACATGTTGAGGACAAAGATGCAGAATTCAGATTCAACTATTGCGATGATATGGATGGTGCAAGCTCAGATGATGAAGATTACATTAGTGTTCGTAGAAAATCCAAGGAATAAGAGAAGAAAAACCTCTCGGGGAGAATCAAAGAGTTGGGGTTTAGTGCTGATCATTTGGATATAGAAATGTCATCACTAGAATTGGCGGTCAGGCAACGATTCTCATCAAAAAAAAAAAAACTCGAGACGAGGTTGAAGATTATGTCAGTCTTACAGAGGTTTGACTTCGATGTTGTGGAATCATTGAAGTCAGTGTTGGATGTGAAATAGTGGATACCTAACTGTCAGTGAAGAATGCGAGCTTCATGTATTGACAGTATTGACGGTAGTGCATGTTTCTTTGTCCGAAGGTATAGTCGAGAACACAATTATTCTGTAACAAAGAAATCAAGTCGGGCACGCCAAGTATCTGCTGAAGTTCTAGGCCGGTTATACATGGAATTCATAGGTGGTATTGGGCCTTCTGTTCTACCTAATCATGTCATTGTATCACTAAACAAGCGATTCAGTCTGAAGGTACAGTCGTCATATGATGGTAAAGTTCACATGATAGCTTGGTAGAGTTCAAAATATAGGTTAGTAGAGTTAGTCTAAGCTCATGGTAGAGTTTACATGTTGTTTACCGTTTGGTTTAGTAGAGTTGAATATATTGGGTAGTCGAGTTACCGTAATGGTATAGTTGGTGTTGTTACTCGTCTGGTTTAGTAGAGTTTAGTATGTAAGGTAGTTGAGTTAATATCACGTAATGGTATAGTTGGTGTTGGTACCCATCTATTTTGGTATAGTTAAATTTATAAGGTGTTTTCTCATATTGACAATTGGTAACAGTTATTGCAATTTATGCATATGAAGTATTGGAAGACACACTGTACTCTAAAGCAAGCATGTGCACTAGTTTCAGAAACTTCTGGAAGTAGTTTTGAAGAACTTTCCTTCGTACTTGTTTGCGATTAGAATAGCAAATCCCAGAACCCTTATCAAGCTAGAAGTCGACGGTCAAGACATGTTCAAGTTTCTATTCATAGCATTCGATGCAAGTATTAGAGGATTTCCTTATATGATTCAACGATCTTGTAATAAAAAACAATGAAAAAAAAATTGAAAAGTCTTCAGAACCAAATAAATTTCTCCAAATACGAAACAAAAGCTGGCAGCCTCCAAGATTAGCTATCATCTTTAACACTTCCACGTAATTCACTACAAAAACAATTTCAGAATACTGGAAAAAGACAAAGAAAGACATCGCCCACAAAAATACTTCGATCTCATAACGAAGGGAAGAAAATCTGCGACGAGTTCCTTGCGCTCCCATTCTAGTCCCAAGAAAACAATATTAACTCACACTTTTCACAAAATTGACTTCTTAACAATAGTTCTTTAGTATTCAATTTTACAAAATCGTACAGATTCAGTATGTAAGTGACTATATTTCTATTATTTTATAGTGTCTGGATTTATACTTTCAAATTCATAGGACTTCCTAATAGTTTATTTATGTAGTGACTAGCCCTAGTGACTTCTATAATGGCCCCAACTTACCAACTACTAGCCAAACTTGTATCAGGTTTGCTTAGTGTTTTAGGACAAAGCCCAAGTCTATCAGGTCCATACTTGAGAGTTGAGCCTACAAAAATCCACATTAATAATTTGCTAACAAACTTACCACAAACTAAGTGGAGATATTACTCAAAAAGGCTTATCGAAACTATTGAAAAAATCCACCATAAAAATGTGACTTAGGCCAAATCCTCTCCTTTTGAGAGTGGGATGTATAAAACAATAGTACAGTGATTTATTGTTTCTTGAGTGCATTCATCTTGTCCCTCAGGTAATAAAGTTTCGCTCTTCTTACTCTCTTCTTGTCCACCACCTTAATCTCCCTCAGGTTTGGGGAATATCTGTCACCAAACACCCTCACTAACATCAGTATAATCCAAAACCAAGGCAAAGAGAATACATTGTAGGTTGAGTTATAATGGCTCTTAATGCTCATACGAAGTTAAAGTAGCTGCTTTTGGAGTTTGAAGTTACTTACAAGGGGAACATGGATTCAACGCCCACTCCGGCCACAAGCCTTCTAATCCTAAACGTAGAGTTAAGACCAGCATTACGCCTTGCTATAACAATGCCTTTTACGATGGAAACACGTCTCTTGTTCTCAGGCACTTCCTGTTCAAACAATGTGAATTGCTAGTCTGTGAAATGTCTCATTTAGGAGATGGAAGATATATTGATCCTATTCCCACTCTCCAAAATAGAAAATACAATCTTGGCCAACTTCCATAGTATTTACCACTTTTAGCTGAACAATGTAACCGGGCTTTATCTCTGGTATCTCTCTCAGAGTTCTCACTTCCTCAACTGCTTCCTTGTCTACAATCTGCAAAAGATTGTAACATAGATAAACATGATATGATTTATAAATAACAATTTGTCAAATTAGATATGTACCTGCATTATGTGCTTGGCAGTTTTATCAAGCCTCTTGAACTTGATTCTCTGAGGCACATCAGAAGCTAACTCAGGAGATCCTTGAGGAGTCGATTGAATAGATCCAACAGTGGAAAGACACCTCGATGCATACGTGAAGTTTTGTTTCTGCTAAACATTTTCCCAGGACTAGGTTCAGAATCTTAAACATTTTCCAAGCCTGTGACCCCAAAAAATCATCCAGAAAACATATAAAAGATAAAAACTAGTGAAAGCATAAATCTATGTCAAAACCGAATGTAAATAACAAGCAATCGAAGCTTACGACGAATACACCTTGCACAGAAAAAGGACGTCAGGTCTTCAGAGACAACAAAGCAAAGTCATCACTCAAGATCTTAATCAGTCAATATCAAGGAACTAAAAGAGTAATTGTAACAAACGAATCTCCAAACCTCTTATTAGTAAGACCAATTTTGATAAATCCAACCATGATAGCGAAAAGGACACTGATACATGTTTCACTTACAAAAATAACAAGCTACAAAATCTGAAATCCCCATCTCCCAACACTACAAAAGCACAGAGCTTACATAAAAATGAAATATCAGTCCATCATAATTGAAGTACTCTTCGCCCCTTTATGCTAGAATGTTCGCAAGTTCATGAATTTGAACAAAAAGTTCAGGCGCTAGACAATAATTACAAAAGGAATGGAATCCCAGGTCAATCTTAAATTCATACAGAAATTTCTCAATTCGTCACACAGACTGGCAATATAATTAGAACCCTAAATTGCTGGGAAAGAGAAGATTCCTACTAAAATCTCCACTTCTCAAAAACCTAATTTTAGACGCTTATCAGGCAGAACAGCACAAACGAAAAGACAAATAAATCCCACGAAAAATCGAAAGAAAAGTGTATTTAAGATTCAACCTTGGAGATCAAAAATTCCGGCGCCTTGGAGAGACCAGGAGGAGAAGCGGAGGTGGAAGGAAGACCTGGCCTGGTGTAGGAAGTCGGCGATGTAAAGTGGGAGAGAGAGGGAAGAAATGTGTGGAGGTCAGAGACCGAGGTGGTAGCGGCGGCGCGTTGAAATTGGAGGAGGAGAGTGAGGCGCGTGGCGATGTTGGGCGTAATCATAGCCATTGATTTGATTGTGCCTCTATTTTTCCCTTTGGATTAATGGTAAGTATTCAGTTTATTTTCTCTCACACGCTGGAAAGATGTTCACTGATTAAACAAAGATAGTCAAATTAAAAAAACATGACTTTTTTGTTTTTTATTTTGGGTCAAATACTTTTCAAAATTTCACAAAAAATTATAAATTTTACCTTTTTATCTATAATAAATCATTTCTAATTCAATTCTAAAATCGTTTACTCTTCGTTTCAAGCGTTCTAGTATTACGTTTAATAACTAAAACGACGTCATTTTCGTTAATTTGTAAGCTAATGAAAATAACAAAAAAACGACGTTGTTTAATTGAACTCAAATCGATATTTTCTTCTTCTTTTTCGCAAAATTCTTAATCCTAAATCACCAAATCGAAAGAGAAGTAGGTCATCATGTGTGTTACAATGTGTACCGTGTGACTTTTTTAAATTTGTAAAGTTCAAATTTTTTGAGTTCATGTGGATCTGGCAAAAATGATTCTCGCTTCTGAAAAATACAAATATTCTGATTAATATAGTTTTGTTTTTATCATTGGATCATTAAAATCTAATTAATAATTTAACTTTTAAATCGAGTTTTAAACCTCAAGAGAGATTTTAGTTAGGAAGTGAACTTTCACTTATAAATCGAGTCATGCTATTTCTTCTTTATTTTAGATAGGATCATCCTAACCACCAAATTAAAAAAAACTCGAAAAAAAAATGAAAAAAATGTTTTGTATTTACAATATTTTTCTATTATTCTTCCGTAAAATTTAATTCTAATCATTTTATTGAGATTTATTTCAACAGTAATTTTTCCAACACTCAAAATTCTTCTTATTATTTTTCTCTTTACCTAAATCCCAACAATCAACATTTTTAATATCAATCTTTCAACCTACCACGTATTCAAACTATATTAAATTATGAATTTCTATTTATTTTTTTTATTTTACTATATTATTAATTATTCTAATCATCTATTTTATGGATCGATGATGTTATATTTATCTCAATCTATGTGGCAGGGTATTGAATTTTATTAAGAAAATTGTCGTAGTATGTACAGATTTAGTGGATATTAAATTCTTTGATAGAAAGAAATAGAAAATGATGACGACCGTGATGATTTTTTAAAATCATTATATGGTCTAAATGATACTCCAATATATTTTTGGAAGCATTGTTTCAACAGTATCCAACTTGATAAAATAAGTGTAAAATTTGGGAAAGAAACCAAACAAAATAAAATTAGTGTAAAAATTTCGTTACACCTTAAAAAGTAAAAATAGAAACAGAGATGAGAAACTTTTTCACGTGAGAATGCAGCTTTGTTAATTAATTGTATGAGTAAAGTAGTGTACGACAAAATTACTTTCGTGTTAAGACTTTTTCTGTGTAAGTACCAGATTGCCACAGAACAATTCAGGTTTCTATTTTTATTTGTTATTTTCAATGGAAGTTATCTGCAATTATGATAGCAAATACATATAGACTTTAAATAGTAACTACACATTAAAAAGTACAGATCATATAAATTATATAGAATATGTACAGATCAATGCAAAATAAAACTAAAATAAAATATTTGTCAATAGAATTTTGTTTTTTTCCTATATAGGATGTACTAATAATAATAATAATTAAAATTAAAATATTTTTAAAATATATGTACGTGATTAATTAATGTAATCATATATAAAGTCATCTTTAACCACAATATTATTTTACATCATTCATTTTTTTTCGTCTTTAACCACAATACTATATCACACTAAATTTTTTTTATTAATATATTAATAAAATAATAATTTAATAGTTTTGATAAAATTAATATCCATTTATTTACTATGAGAATTAAGAAGTAAAGTATTTTTTGGTAAACTAATATAAACAGAAAATAAAATATTATTTTGTTAAAAAAATTAGAATATTATTTTATTAAAATAATTGAAATGTTATTTATTGAAATAGTTTAATTTCTTGATTTCTCAATTTTGTACGTGATTTATGATAGTTATTTTAATTTTTTTTAAATGATCCAAAGAAAGTATGGGTGTGGATTAGTTAAGTGAAGAAAAAAATGTATTTGCAGATGATGGCCGTAAAGGTAAGTAAATGTATACGGCTTATTTTTGTTCTTCAACTTTAATTAGAGACAAACCTAACAGCATTTAATTTATAAATTTGCAAATCTCCTGCCAAACATTCAAAGCCATATTTTTTTCTGAAAACGTGAAAACTCGTGTAATAAGAGAATCTTACCGACATGACATAAAACAAAAGGTGAAAGAACAAGACACTGACTTACACTGCATGCTTTGAAATAAACGATGTACTTTTTCAAAAGTAAATACGTGAATTTCGATAACCTTGATAATAATTCACTCTAGAACCAACTCTTTTTAATATTAACATTTCTAGAAAAAACCATTACAGAACCGAAATCAAAAGAAATTTAAAAGAAAAAAAGCAAACATAAAATTTCATAGTTGTATTTCATAATTGAACGACTACATAACTGAACCAGGAAATCGTAAACTAAACCAATCTAAACCAGATTAAACCAAACACAAAGGCAGGAGAAGATCAGTACGATATTACGATAATAGCCCTAGAACAAAGCTCCAAAGAGGGCTAGAAGAGAAACACATCAGTGGCAAAAGATGACTTTAAGCTCTTTAGGAGAAGAACAGTCATGCATAAGCGAAGGACTATCATGAGCAAATGTGAAAGTTGAAGGACACGCGTGTTTGAAGAACAACGAATGGCTCGAAGCTTTACACGTTTGAGGACTATTGTAATGATTCCTACAACAAAGCTCGTCTGTACGAAAAGCCTCACACCCACTTTTACAAGCCACCACGTGTCCACCGTGTGCAGACCGAACTTGAAGATGAGAAGGACATGTTTTCAACAGATCTTCACGACATCCAACGACAGGACAAGTTCCACGGCCTTCGTGAGGTGTCACAGTCATTGGAACATTGTAACCATCAACGAGAGAGACGCCGTATGAGGAGAAATCTTGATGACCACCGTGGTGGAGATCGAATTGAGCTAGAGAAGCTGGTGTTGCGCCACCGAGACCGTTGCATTCGAGACGGTTTCCGCAGTCTCCGGTGATGCAGGAGAATTTTCCGTTGTAGTGGGAGCAACCAGTTCGAGCCCAGATGCGACCGGACCAGTGAGAGGTTGGAGGGAAGAAGGAACGGTGAGTGTGAGTTGGGAGAGGGAAGCCACCTTTCTCGAGGACAGGGTGACCGGCGTTGGGCTGAATGGCTGGCCAGACGGTGAAGGGACAGTTGTTGACGACGGTGAGGAAAAGACGGCCGGTGTCTGCGGCGGAGGCGAAGGAAAGGAGGAGGAAGAAGGAAGCGGTGAGAGGCAGAGAGGTTATAGCCATTGTGTTGATTACTGTGTGAGATGTGATAAGGCGACGTGTGTATATATATAAGCTTGAGTGTGTCTAGAGTGACGAAAATACCCTTTTTGTGTTTTAAGATTCGAAAGAGAGGAAGGGCTTTAGTGTCAATTGAAAAGATAAAGATGAATTAAAATGATGATCCAAAGAATAAAATGATGGCAATCGGTTTGTGACTAAAGAAAGCTTTTTAAAATTGTTTCATTCAAGGCAATTTTATTTAAAAAAATTAAGGTTATTTTTAAATTTTGTGGTAATTAGCACTATTGTGGAACTGGAAGGTATGAAAATAGTATTATTCTTTTAAATCAATGTTTATGTAACTATATCAATTTTAAGCTTGTCTTTTCTAGGATAATGAGCATCATGTTTACAAATTACTATGAGCAGGGCATATTTCAAAGTGGTGGCTATTTTCATTTCTATTTTGTAATCAAACAACAAAAATATCTTTATTGATACGTGTTTCATTTGTAGATCCAATTTTAAAATATGTTAAGTTTTCTTCATAATTTATACTGTATGATTATTTTGCAAATAATATAGTTTCCCTCTAAGAAAGCTAAAGTACAATAATTATCAAATCAGCAGTAACATAATTTGATTTGATACTCTATAATGTAATAAGGGTAGATTGACAAGTTTTAGAGGTTGAGTCAGATTGGAAACAGGGCTCTTCGACAAATACATCAAAACGACAAAACTACAAAATAAGATGTCTTTTGTCTGTTTGTGAGATGCAACTTGAAGGATTTCAAAACTCGTGCAAACCCTTCTTGGGTCTCGTTAGCCCAATCCTAGCTTTATATTTTATCCCATTTCTAGACTTACCAAAACCAAAGAGGCCAATGTATTTTTGTTACCAAGTAATTGTTGTTTATTTATTTGCGGGAAATCTCGTTTCTTCCAACAACTTGATTTCCATTTTACCAATCGATGCTTAGATTCTTACATTAAATAAAGGTACTGCATTTTCTATCCATAATTCTGGCCACCCAATTAAGCATTAACAATATAGTACACAACGTAACAAACTCTAAAATCGACATTTTTGGAGAGTTATTATTTTTTTAAGGAATACTTTCATATGGTTAAATGTATATGTTTAGTTTTTCCAACTAGTTTGATTTCAAATAGTAGTGGCATTGCCTTAAATTTAAAATATGTATCGAATTTTATCAAGTTCGACAAAAACAATAAAACCTTTTCTTTTTTTAGCAAAATAATACAAAAAGCACACAATTACGTTACTAAGATGAATCACATGATCAATTTACTTTGATTATCTACTGGACTTAACTTTTAGAATGACCCTTTTTTGTGCCCTAATTATTAAATAATTGCCCGACTTGGTGTATTAAAAGATCAAACTAAAGGACAAACATTCAAATCTTTCTCTCTTCTCACTTCCTTACTTACGCAAATTTGTTTGTTTTTAGTTTCTATACGGTGCGTTTCCGCTTCGATCTTTTGCTTCTTCGTTGGCCAACGTCAGGAATTGGTTTGCTTGTTGTCGAAGCTAACGCGCCTTCACGAGCTTCTTCTTCCTCATCATCTGAGCCTTCTTCTGATTCAGACCGAGGTTCTAGCGGTTCAATTGCATCTTTGGCAACCGCCTTGTTCTTCTTGCTGCGCTTCTCTTGGTCTTTTAATTGCCTAAATCTGTAGTATAATCAATATACATTTGTCGGAAATTTGACAAAAACACTTGATATAGGAGAAATAAAATCTCAAATAGAAAACTTAATTTACATACCTTTCGCCAGCATCGTCAGGCTGAGCAATAGATCTCTTTGCCCGTCCCGCACTTATTATCCCGCTTGCGTTTTCATCGATAGCAGGTTTTGCACCACCTAGTTTACGCAGCCATACTTGTTGAGCGGTGCTAAGTACATTATTTGTGAACCTAAAACCATGGGATTGTTTAACATAAGTAGCAACGTAATAACAAAGAGACTCAATCCTACCAATACACTGTACAATCATATTGTTTTCGCATAATGTGGTCACAATAGATGGGTTCCTTAATCTAACAACAAGCTAACAAATTCCTATAAATTCTAACCTGTCTTATATACAATTTGAGAATGTAGCCATCTAGGTAGTCTATTTACATGTGTAGATCAAGGGCATAACTAAAGAGGTTAGATGAAAGTTTCAAGGTAAGAGAGACCAACCAATAGATAGATAATCCTGATGGGACAGACAATGCAAAGTAACCGATCATGAGTGGAAGAAACTTGAAAATAATAAGCGTATTCTTCTGGGCAGGATCATCTGTCTGACAAAAGAAATGAAACTCAGATTAGAACAATCATATCACGTTATTTTAGTTTGCGGAAAATTGAAAGAAGCTTGTGCTATTTCTCACTTGAGGAGGCTTCATAATTTCCATTGACACATACTGGGAGGCAATAAGGAGAACAGGTAAAACAAGATATGCGGCCGTGTCGTACCATCCCAATGGTGGATGTCCGTCCTGCACCATGGAAAGAGATTAGACAGCAGTAAGATAAGGTTGATTGCACAACAAAGATTCAGTTGCATGAAAAGTTAAGAGTTTAGTATAAGATAACTATCACATGAGAAATTATATTCATGTGTAGGTTATCGTGAATCGTTAAGAGGCTGCTTTTATTTTTCTCTCATTACCACAAAGGGAAAGAGCCAAGATATGCCGGATCCACTCTGCCGAGCAGCAATAGATGTTGGTCCACCAAGAGAGGGAATCCAAAAGAAACCTTCTGTGAAAAGCCCCTGCAAGAGTAAGCACAATTAGAACATAACAAAAAGTATAACAAACCTTACAACAAACTCATCTGGTCTCTACCCAAAGAAATGCTTAAGGAGACATTAAGGCATATCATGTACCTCGTTCGCCACATTGGAGAGAGCTTGGTATAGACCAATCCAAACTGGTATGGTGGCTAAAGTTGGTAAGCAACCTAACATAAAAGACAACGAGATATTGAATATAATAAGCACAAAATGATGAATCATAAACTGGCATATAACCATAACTTCTAGAAAAGTACCTGCTAATGGATTTACACCAGCTTGTTTATACAAACGTGACGTCTCTAGTTGTATTCTTTCCTAGATATCGAAAAACAGAACACAATTGTCAGGATTCAATCATCCACAAGTAACTCATCTTCTAGACAAAAAGATCACCTGATTTCCTGCATATCGTTGCTGAATCGCTTTAATCTTCGGTTGAAGATTTTGCATTGCGAGTGTTGATTCAACCTATACAGAATGAAAAACAATACTAAGCCAAAGGGATTCCAAAACAAAACATAATCTACTGGAAAATGCTTCCAAAATTTTCTTTTAAATATGACAAAATAAAGAATTTTTTTATAATATTAGTTCAGTCACACATAATCTATTCTCACTCACCTGTTGCTTAGTCAAAGGATAGGTCGCTGCTTTGACGATAAGCGTAAGCAAGATAATCGCAAATCCATAAGCGTAAGGAACGTGAATTGCCGAAAGTCCGTCCTTCAAAATCTAAAAATTGAATACACAAAACTTCAGCTACAAAGATGATATTCAGAAACTTTTGTTCAATTGTACACACAAAACAGAGATCGTTAATCAGATGCTAAGAACTCACCTTAAGCACCAATTCCATTCCATCAGATATGAAACCAAACCAACCACCACTCTTCTGCACGGTGGAATCAGTAGATACGGCGGAATCAGCACCGACGACGGCGGCGTCGGCAACGGTATAGAGAAAAGACTCCGCTCTGGTGAGAATCGCTCCGATGTCTACCGATGAGTACAAGCCATGGAAAGGAGGAATTTCGTTTAAGCTGAAGCGTACGGTAGTAGAAGTACTGAAAAGCTTATTACTCCGGTATGGTAGAAATTGAACGCTTCCTCCTCCATAGTGACGGGAAGAAAAAGACGACGGTTTAATCAACGGCGACCCGAAGAAAGACGAAGGAGACGAGACTAGAACTCTCGCCATTGAAGAGGTTCCTAAGAAAGGATGTGAGGAGAAGAAGATAGAGATTTTTTATTTTTTTGTCAATTTATGAATTATCTTTTTGAAAATAAATTGGAACAGAAGAGACGAAGCTGGTGATCGCGCGTGGTGGAGATTACCTCCAATAATGAAATTCCACGTGGTCATGTATCCAACGTGGAATATATCGGTGCTTTCCGCTATTTGGGCTTGTTAGGCCTATAATATATTGAGCTTCATTTTTCAAAAGCCCATATCAAAAAATATAATATAATAGGCCTACTTAGAAATAATTCCTCTCATCCATATAACTAGTTTATTTACATTCTGCATCACTGACTTAAGGCTTTCGAAATTCTTTCAATGTTCTGATTTCCGGAACTCTAATTTTACATAGTTTAATTAGTTACCTAACAAATTCTGTTATGCATAATTTAAAATTTACATTTTAATATTAATTTATTATTAATTTTACTTAGAATATAAAAAAAATTAAAAAATATTATCTATTTTAAAATACTAGTAAATATTTTTTTGAATATTTACTTATATATAGACTTCATATATTCATTTCATCATACACATCCATTTCATTTCTCATTTCTTTCTTTTACCAGTAATTTATGTAATATTTAAAAGCTTATGTTTTCAGTTTTTGTGTTTAAAAAAATAGAACTATTTCTCTATATTATTATAATGTTTTATATTATTACTATTACATTTAAAAATTTAATATAAGATATATATATAATAAAAATGTTTTAAAATGTAATTATTTAAAAAAAATATTAGTGAAAGATATGTAAAAAAATTGATAAAATTTAAAACTAATTTTTAAAAATGATTATAAAAATATTGATATTATATTAGTGAAGTACTCGTGTAAGTAACTTAGGGATGAAAAAGAAATATTCATGAATGCTCTTTAAAAAAAATATTAGTAGTATAGTGTTGAGAGACTGAATGAGTCTGAGAATGCTCTTAATCACTTTTGATTTGGTTCTCCTTCTGAGTTTGAGTATCACCAACAGATGCTTCAAAATTATACTGTAGTCGTCATCAAATTGGTAACCCTAATTACCTTAGGATTTTGTTAATCTTCATCACAGACTCATCTTATAACTTCCTTCAAAGAGTCAGATCTAAGTTAAAGAAGAAGCTATGTTGAAATCACGAAATTTGGAAGTGATCCAATTTTACAATACCCAAAGAAAATGAATTAGTATATATATATATATATATATATATATATATATATATATATAAGGGCCAATATAGAAGGTTATATAAACGAATCAGATAATGGAAAAAAGAATTAATTCAATGAACAACAAACCAGCGTCTAAAGAGGTTTTCAGAATATGTATGGAAAAGACTAGAGAAAGAAATTGATTATATTTCTAATCACTCTATCAATAAGCTTGAATGTAGATCGAACATTCTTATAGCCACAATCATGAATCCGATAATTTCTCTCACGTCAAATATAGTAGATCAGAATCTGAAATATCAGCCAAAACAAAATAGAGTCAAAGTGACATCTATCAGGCAATGGATTCCGACCAATCAGAAATAACAACATTACCAAGAAGGATCCCCAAAACAAATCAGTATTACACATTAAGAGAATACAAGAATATACATGAATTTTGAGCATTGGTAAAATGTATATTCCGAAATCCAAATGGTGAAAATATTTTGAATCTGAGAAGATTACCAAACTATGGTTTCTCACTAAACAAAATAAACTGTACATAAACTATTAGACAAGGACAATTGAGTATTTTTCAGTTCTTAATAATGCTTATTGTTGCAAGTCTAAGTCCACAAAGTGCTTAAATTTGTAAAAAAAACCTTACACAAATTATCTGTTTTATGCTTCGTGTTATTACTTTAACATTTATGAGTCTTTATTGTTTTTTAAAAGACGTATAGTATTAGAAAAATGTCTTAGCTAAGAAGTTAAATGTACATTTTTATAGTAATAGGGTTTGACTTATGTAATAAGGTTCTACAATATAATATTTGTTTCATCAAATCTTTTCATATATATATATATATATATTTGTTAAAAGTATTTTCAAATATATATGAGATCATGAAAATCAAAATTTATTGAGTTATTCTTAAATACAAAGGTTAGTCAAATATATATATATATATATATGTATGTATTCATAGTAAATAGAAAACAATTTAGATAAAATATTGTTTGATCTGTTTCATAGTTGTTCATATATCTATTATATATTTTGCTACTTATTGCAACAAAATAAATATCTTGATTTAATTTAATCTTAAAATAATAGTAAAGGCTTTTGTAAAAATCACAATATCAAATACTTTGTGAATATATGGCAAATGGGTAATTTTTTTTCGTCAACACAGAATCATAAATGGCTGGCTCATTAGCCAAGTTCCTACATAGTGTAGATAGTAAGATTCGATCCTGAATGTACAAGTACGCATGTCTTTAACAGACTTACTACATGTTATTAGAGTAAAGACCACCTGCACGAGTTAAGTTTTTTCACAAATATAAAAAGCTGCCCTGCTCTCTTTCAATTAGTTGACATCGAATTTGATTCTCACACCACCACTGCCCCTTTTTACTTTAATTTCTTGTCATTATTAGTTTTTTCTACGTTATATCTTATCTTAAACATAAACAAAACTTTACTCTTAAAAATATATCAATCGAGATCTTCTATATTATATATGTATATTTTAGAAATTATATGATAATGATAAATGAATGACATCGGTAGTACTTTCTTAACCCCATTATTCATTTTGCAACTACAAGAATATGTATCAATCATACAACTATCTGTTCGCTATGCCCACAAATTGTTGTGCTCTCTACACCAAAATCTCGAAATTATGTCAAAATAGTATTTCTATGTTGTATTGAACATGGACCATCAAACACCTTTCAGTCTTTTTTTTTTAATAGTGCCGTGCTTTTTCTATATGGATGATCTGCATGCAAATACCTCATATGGCAATCAATATGTCTTCCTAGCTACCATTCTTCAAATGAAATGCATGTTTATGGACAAGCTAGTCTATGTATGTTTATCAACCAGATAGCATACTATAAATAGGGAAGTCTCTTAGTGTCCACATAAGAACTACCTGCATCCTAAAATTATCACATTTGATACATCATAAGTTTTGAGCTCAAATGCTGCAAATATAGACAATACAGGTCAATACATTTTTTTTTGAACTTTTTTTTGTTTGTTGATGGAATGCGAGAACACTCAAATGTTGAATTAATTGGAAAATTTGATGACAAATCGAGAAATTTGTGTGTGTCGGTAGCAATTTTTTACGGATTCTCTATAGACCGTACCACTACAAGAAAACATGGCAATTTACAACCAAAATTTTTTGACCAATTTTAGATTATTGCCGAATTTTGGACTAATTTTGATCAAAAATATGTCAAAATTTTATTTTTTGATCAATTTTACATTCTTATTATAATCAAAATTCAGTTGTTTTCTATTAATGTGAAATAATGTTCTTAATTACAGATTATGACTTCGTCCGAATTCTTAAAGAATCCGTAAGAAATAACAAAAAAAAACTCAACAAACTTTTGATGCCTATTCTCCGTCTAGAAATAATTATGGTCTCCAGATGAAATGATTTTCCGGTCAGATTTTTCAGACGAATCATCACTGTGTCTGGAATAGCATAAGAAATTGAAAAATCTATTGTAATTTTATATAAATCTTTTAGTATACTAGTTTTTGTCGAAACTAATTAAAAATGGTATCTCACTTAATATCATATAACGACGTGGATAAATAATAATCACATTTTGATGGATCGATGAGTATATTCATGCAAAGTTATGAGTGGTACAAATTACAACCACATATGACGTCTTTAGTAAAGTATAATTAGAAATATGTGCTCGGCAGATCAAAGCTAATGATTGATGAGTGATGCCAAACCTTCAAAATTACAATGCCAAAACTAATGATTGAACGTAGTCATGTTGAATTCGTAATCGCGGCTTCTCCACTATATAGCTTTCGAGATTTTTTGGACGAAAGAGAAATTCATTGAATTTTTGCATTGCCCTAGCTAAATCGTTTCGCAACAAATTTCCGATATTTGCGTACAAACAAATTTCAGAAACCGTTTCATCAATTTGTTTACCAACATGCATTATATAAGTTTCAAAAAAAACATTAACATTATAATTGACTAAAATTAATGATTTCGGTTGTAAAAAAAGCTTTATCTAGCTTTTAAATTGTAGTTCTATGTTTTTTCTGATATAGTATATGGTTAGTTCGATGAGAAAAAAGATATAAGAAAATAAAAACAAAATGGAGAAAGATAAGAGCATATATAATAGAGATGAGTGGGATTATGAAAAAGTTAGCCGATGACTTCATGCATCATCGATGTTAAAGATTATTTGTTTTTTAGGGTAATAATGGAGCATATACGCCATTTTCAGCAGTCTCTATCGATAAGGATCGATGTTTAGAATTTATTTAAGATAATAATAGAAGAAAATCGTTTAGGGAATGGAAAGAGAGAAGGCAAAAATGAAGAGACAATTTGCAGTATCTTTTTCCCTTTTTTTTATCTAGAATAAAAATAAAAGTTGGGATATAAATTAATATGTAATGACTCAAATACTCCACAATTTATACCTAATTACTCAAATACTTCATCATTTTTTTGGAAAAAAAAAGAATGGAAAATGTCTTTAATAAAATGAGTTGTCTATTATATTACAGAATTGCCATTGAAAAAAGAAAAAAAACTCATCCTCTTCTTCTACGTCTTCTTCTTCTTCCTTTTTTCTTCTTTCTCATTTCATGAATAATATCTTATTCTTCTCTCAGTATTGTTGTCTTATTTGTTTCAAAGTAAGAATTTTCTTCATTCTCTCTCTTTCTCTCTATATCGATCTCTCTATGTCTCTTTCTCTCTCTGTTTCGAAATCAAAAACCTAATATAGAAGAAGAAGTCAGTTTTGAACTCGAATAAGAAGTCATTTTTGAACTCAAAAAATTAAGGTTTTCAAGAAATTGAATTTGAAAATTTGGGGTTTTCACGAAATCAAACTTGAAAACTTAGGGTTTTCACGAAATTGAACTCGAAAACTTAGGGTTTTCACGAAATTGAACTCGAAAACTTAGGGTTCTCATGAAATCAAACTTGGTTTATAACATGTAGATTTTGTTTATGTTTTTCTTATGGTTTTGAATAACATTTGAAGATTTTGAACCATAACCTAACAAATCTACAAATTCAAGGCATAATTTTTTGTGATTTCTTTAAGGTAAATGTTGTATATGAAGTTTTAGGGTTTAAAAATGAATTTTCTGGGTTTGACTCAAATTATTCGGTTGTTTCTGGTTGATAGTTTGTTAGAGTTAGGTTGAATATGTTTATAGCTTGGCTATAATACTTAGTTTGGCTTGGTATAGTTAGGTAGAGTATGTTTATAGCTTGGTAGAGTTTGTCTCTAATGTTTTGTATAGTTTGAAAGAGTTTGCCTATAATGTTTACTTGTGCTTGGTAGTTAGGTAAAGTATTTTTATACCTTGACAAAGTTTACCTCAAATGTGTAGATTTGTTTCTTAGAGTTTGGAAAAGTTTGCCTATAGTTTGGTAGAGCATGGTAGAGTTAGGTAGTGTTTGTTTAAAGCTTGCAGATATTGTCTCGAATGTGTAGATTTTTTTGGTAGAGTTTGCCAATAGTTTGGTATACTTAAGTTGTGTGAAAGTCTAGCTACAGCGTGATAAAGTTTAGAAGTAGCTTGGCATAGTTTAGAACTGTTTTAATAGAGTTTGGCATAGTTTGAAAGAGGTATAAATAACGTGTGGCATAGTTTGGTGGAGTGTAAATGATGCATGACAAAGTTTTGTGGAGTGTAGATGATGCATGATAGAGTTTTGTGGAGTGTAGATGATGCATGACAAAGTTTTGTAGAGTGTAAATGATGCATGGGAGTTTAACACTATTATGGTATAGCTTGGTAGAGTTTTATAGAGTTTATATAACGCATGACAAAGTTTGGGCGAGTGTAGATGATACTTGGCAGAGTTTAGAACTACCATGGTAGAGCATGACAGAGTTTGGTGGAGTGTTGATGATGTTTGGCAGAGTTTAAAACTACCATAGTAGAGCATAGTAGAGATTGATAGAGTTTATATAACGCATGGTATAGTTTGGTGGAGAGTTTAGAGTCTCACATTGTTTATGTTTAATAACTATTTTGTAGGTACACGTCAGACACCTATGTCCAAAGCCTCTTGCAGAGATCTACCATGCTCGGTCGGGAGATGTTGAAGATAAGAAAGTAGACAATATGATCGGAGACATACTTTCGAATTTGTTTCATATAGCCACACAATTACCAATCGTTGGTCACAAAGATAGGAGGTTATCTTGTGGTAGTGTTTGCATGAGGTCATTTGATATGTAGCTCAATTTTACCTTATAGATTAAACTCCACCAAACGAAAGCGCTAACTTTGCAAAACTAAAACTCAAACTCTACCATACTAAAGCTCAAATCCGACCAAACTCTCTCAAACTATCAGAGCTAACTCTGCCAAATTGACCCAAATAGTCGACCAAACTCTGTCATACAAATCTGTCACTCTATCAAACTAACCCAAATAGTCGACCAAACTCTGTCAAACTAAAGCTCAAACTCTACCACACTAAAACTCAAACTCTACCAAACGAAAGCGATAACTCTACCATATTAAGTAAAAAGTTCGAGCAAACTCTACCACACTAAAGCACAAACTCTTCCAAACTAAAACTCAAACTCTACCAAGAGAACCAATGATTTTGGTCGTTGCTAACTCTGCCAAACTATCAAAGATAACTCTGTCAAAATCTGCTACACCAGTTAGATGAAATAACTCTATCGAACTCTACCAAACTATCGGAAATCACTCTGCCAAAATCTGCCACACTATCAAATGTAACTCTGCCAAAATATGCTACACAGTGTACAAAATCTATCAAATACTGCCAAACTGTCGTTACTAACTATGCCAAGCTATGAGAGGTAACTCTACCAAAATCTGTCACACCGGGATACAAAATCTACTAAAGTCTGCCACACAATCGTTACTAACTCTGCCAAGCTATGATAGATAACTCTACCAAAATCTTTCATGCAAGGGTATAAAATCTACTAAAGTCTGCTACACTGTTATTACTAACTCTGTCAAACTATGAAGATAACTCTACCAAAATCTGCAATATATGGTCTAAAATCTGCAATATATGGTCCAAAATCTACTAAACTCTACCAAACTCTACCAAATTGAAAGTTTTTTAGTGTGACAGACTTAGTCGTGTAGAACGCACTGACGTGGCACATTTTATTAATGATATTTTTGTTATTATATTTTTTTTTACACATCTAAAAAGGGCAAAATATTACATGCAATTTATTTTAATTTTCATAAGGGCAAGAATTGTAACTTATATTTTTATTTTCATAAGGGCATTTCTCAAATATTACATGCAATCTTTTTTTAAATTCTAACTCATACAAAAATATAAGTTCAGACAAAAGAGAAAAGTGCGAACTTATATATAATATTATAAAAATAGTAAAATTTGTATTACAAAAAGTCATACTGCTTAGTTTAGCATTTGACAAATTTCAGAATAACTAGACTCCAACACTGAACTATAAAAGCAATAGACTCCAGATCTAATGACTAGATAGGCGAAAAAGGTGATCTGCATTTGTGAGTAAAAAAATATGAATTAAAAACTGTTTAATTGTACAGCTTAATTTTCACAACTACCTAGTAAATTTATGCTCCTTCATGTTAGAACTCTATATTTTGCCAATCATGGCTTTACTATAGATTGGTAAAAAAAAACATAGCTTAATGCAAATTAAGGTGAATTAGTTGGCTCTAGAACATCTTTAATTATTGATTCTTCTAGGTCCCTTTTGTCGCTTCATACTTAATTAATGAGACCTTCGAAATCATATGAACATATATAGAATATGTTATTCTGAAAAAAGAAAATAATATATAGATATTAATCGAGAGAGGGAGCCTTATAGACGAAGAAACGTCTCTCCACTCAAACCCTAAAAAGAGAATATAACAACAAAATAATAAGAATTATATATACACATATACAAATAATTAATGCATGAAAGTGGGAATTATATATATACAAAAAAAAAAGAAATAAAGCATAAGAACATGACCCATGTTTTAAAAAACCTTTAATGTTCTAACTTTATCTTTGTGCTCTCCTTCTCTATCATCTTCTTCTCTCTAAACTTGTATCTCTTCTCTTCTCTCTTTCCCTTTTGGTTCTGTACTACTCTCTCTTCACATCTCTCTTTACCCTTTGATTCTCCCACCATTTTTGTTCTTTTGAGTTTTAAAGATCCATCAAATTAACTTTATTAAAGACAGAAGAACAAAGAGATCTTCATTTAAAGGGACTTAGAAGAACAATGGTTTTTTCATCAGTCTCAAGCTTTTTAGACCCACCAATTAACTGGCCACAGGTTCTTTGGATCTCTTCCTTTTACTTTCTTTTTTCCGTTGTTTCTACTTCTCTTAAATTCCTTGTTGGTTATTTTGATTCTTATTTTAATTATTTTGATTCATTTTTTCTAAAAGATATATTCCTATATTCTCATCTTCATTCATCTTTAATCTCTTCTTTTTCTCAAAGTTCCATAATATATATCATGGTATTTTTTGCTTTATAATCTATATATAGACCAAATACATACTAATATGTTTCTTGAACTAAGAAAACAAACAAACTAATGAAAACCTAAGATTGAACTCGAAGTTTCTGATTCTTCTTGCTTGTATTGTGAGATTAAATTCCTTTGTTTTTTCAATCTTTTCAGTCTGCGAATTCGAATAGTCATCCAAATCATCCAAATCACTCTCCTCATCATCAGCTGCAAGAAAGTGGCCAACATCAAGTACTCTCTCACAACTTCCCACAAAACCCTAACCCTAATCCCCACTATGCTGAAAACACTATTGATCCGGCCAGCCTCAATGGTTCCGCAGCTGAGAGAGCCAGGCTAGCTAAGAACTCTCAGCCGCAAGAGGGACCTTTAAAGTGTCCTCGATGTGACTCAGCCAATACCAAGTTCTGTTACTTTAACAACTACAACCTCACGCAGCCACGTCACTTTTGCAAGGCTTGCCGTCGTTACTGGACACGTGGCGGTGCCTTGAGGAACGTACCTGTCGGTGGAGGCTGCCGAAGGAACAAGAAGAGTAAATCCGGAAGTTCCAAATCTTCCTCCTCTTCACAGAGCAAACAGTCAACGTCTATGGTCAACGCTCCAAGCCCTACAACTACTAGTAACGTCCAGCATCAAACAAATAGCCAATTCCCATTTTTGCCCACTCTACAGAATCTCACTCAACTTGGTGGTATTGGTTTAAACTTAGCCGCCATTAATGGTGGAAATGGTAACACTGGTTCAAGTTTCTTGAATGATTTAGGGTATTTTCATGGAGCTAATAGCACTTCAGGTCCGGTAATGGGTAACAACAATGAGAATAACATTATGAGTTCTCTTGGATCAGCGAGTCACTTTGCTTTGTTCGATAGAACCATGGGATTATATAATTTCCCTAATGGGAGCAATATGGGATTATCTTCTGTTGGAGCTACTAGGGTTTCTCAAACTGCTCCAGTGAAAATGGAAGAACCCAATTTGGCTAATATAAACCGACCGGTTTTGGGTTTGACATCTCCAGGAAATCAATCAAATCAGTATTGGTCAAGTTTGGGTCTCCCCGGTTCGTCTTCTAACGATCATCATCAAGACCTAATGTGAGTGTTTCTTAGCCGCGATCGATCGAATCATTCAAAAGATCGTTACAGATCCAAAAGAGACTAAAAATGTATATTAGAATCAGTTTGTTATATTGGTTTGGGTGATGCATATAGAATTAGGTTCCGACAAAGAATTAGTTCGTATTGTGTGGTTATTATGATCATAAACTTGTTAGATGTGTGAGTTTCTGTCTGTCGAGTTTGTGTTTTCTTTAATTCCTATAATTCTTCACCCGAATTTTCATATAATAATATACTAACTCATTTATATGTTCTATTTTAAATATGAATTTTCTACGTGAGAACCAATCAGCATTATTACTATAAGGTGTTATTTTGTATAAAATTAAATAATTGAACGGGACCAATAGGATGATACATAAAGTAAAAGAAAGTAACAGACTGACGAAATTAATCATACAATTCCGTGTTTGCTCTAAAGATAGTAAAGTCTTAAAATTACCAAAAAGCTAAATATTTCTCGCATTTTAAGATGCTTTATCCTTTTTCTTTTTCAGTCTCTTAATAAAGATCTGTGCATATGAAGATGCATCTTATTCGTACCACGTTTTTATCTTTTACTTTCCACTACTATTTATATTCCGTACATTCCTCAAAACTCTTTTTTTACTTTTTCTTTATTTTTGTTAAAAGATTCTAACATGCAACCTTTACCTTTTTTTTTACATGTAAATAAGGTAAATTTTGGATTTATTTGACATTAATATATACTCGAAATATATGTAATTATGGGTTATTGGGTTATTTTAATATAAAAGATTTTTCACATCACTATACAATATTTCAACTGTTGCTAATTTCTATAGATAATTAATAAGTTTTCGTGTCAGAAAGTTTTATCTTAAGATACTTTATCAAAAGAAGAAAATCTGTTAAATCTTAAAATATTTGTTTTTACGTATCTCCAAATCTTGTGTAAGTCGTACTATTTATCTTTCAGTCATGTGTCTTACAAGGCCAATACCGATCACCGTCAACAATTAACCACCGTCGCTCTCCGAGTACTATACTCTCAATGTTCAATATAAATCAAGATTCGCTTTCTTCTGATTCCAAAACCTGAATTCTACGTCTAGCCGGAGCTACATTAGAGAGTAATGACAAATATTTGTGGAAAGAACATGAATTATACATTATCATATATAATATAGGTCTCATATCTTATTATAAATTGGTTTTGAGTTGAAAACTCATAATCTAACAGTATGTATATATGAACTATTGGTATTGGTGGATTGAGCTGTGCACCCAACTCTTTCTTAGACCTTGTGTTCGTCATAGAGTTTCTGATCCATCACTTAGTCCTCTTACGTCCACTATATCTTATATGATCGTTGACTATACTCTTCACTCAATATCTAATAGCGTTAGATCGCATTTTGTCTTTATTTACCACCTGTTTAATGAGTTCTCTGTGTAATGTCTCCCTTAAAATAGTTCTGCAAATACTTGCTTGGGCTTTAACTCTTTTTATAGCTCAATATCTTCTTGAGAAATCTATTCAAGAACTCGGTTATTGCTAAGATACTAGATTAATACTATTTTTATTTTTTTTAATCTAGCCTATATTTAACTGTTGACTAACATTGTTAAAATTGAAACCCTAGTTAGATGGGCTTGTAAACTTGTATTACATGGGCTTGTTATGTGTGATTTAAGAAAATAGATACTTTTTTTAATATGTTCGTGGAAGAGGATTCCTATATCTTAATTTGTTTAATATTGTAGTTATAATCATGGTGTTTAGAATTCACTACATGTCAGATACAAATTGACGCACCATAACGTTCCGTCTACAAAGCAAACAGATATTATTGCTATAACTCATTCGTGTTGACTTTCATTTCATTTCTTTGATAGCTATCGCATTTTCATATGATTTTTTTTTTTTAATTTGAAATTTATTTATCAACAAAAAAATGTTATATATAGGGGATCAAATAGATAGAATTCTAAGTTAATAAAGCTGATAAAGAGATCAAAGAACCAAACTTGGCGAAGAGAAAACCAACGATGAAGGGAGCTTTCAAGTCAGTGGGTAAATGCATAATGAAGAGAGTTGATTCTGTTCCTAATCACTTTATCAATGAGCTTGATGGTGGATTGAGCATCACTGAAGCTATGACCATGAATGTAAGAATTTCGCTCTCTCCAAATGTAATAAACTGAAGTTTGAAATATCTATTTGATATAAGAGAGGCTATAGAATCGGACCAGTCAGGAGTGATAATGTTCCCAAGGAGTTAGCCACAAAGAAGTACAAACCAAACTGAGAAACTATAAGGGCAAACAAAGATTAGATGATCCTGGGATTCATCCCTCTCGCCGCAAAGAACACAACATTGATTACCTCCCCATAAACGCATCCTAACAAGTAACACCTGTGGATAATCTGTCTTTCAAAGTCAACCAAGAGATGAAAGCAAAGCAATGATACTTTGAGAAAACCAGATCATGCGAGACCAGGGGACTAAAGGATGGTGAATTCTGATTTGATCCCACGTTTTCATATGATTAACTAAGGTTTCAGATGTTAAAAAAAAATTAAGATTTCAAACATAGAAACTTGCATTAATCACTATTAGTTGTCATTATCTGTGTTTTGGCAAGCGATATGTTCAGACTTTAAAAATTGGTAAAACTTAAGAAAAAAAAGAAAAAATTTAAAAAAAAACGTTAGCTCGATCGGTCTTGAGTCAGAAGAAGAATGGGGTAAGCTTCTGTGGTTTTTAAATGGATTCTCTTTCAAAATGACTATTAATATGATCTACCAAAGCGATATTAAAAAAAAAAAAACTAACTTTTTTTGTATAGACTAATTATAATAGTAGACATTAAATCTAATAGAGACATTGGAGGAAATAAAGGAGACAAAAAGCTTTCAGGTTGTGTAATATTTCAATGGAGAACATAGTGAGCTTTGACGTAACAGACTATGACCCCGACGAAAACGTGTGGGGAAGCTTCAGCGATACAGTTCCAATCAACTGTGAGATGACCGGACCATCCTCACCGATCGACCAAACTTCATCGGTGAATAAATCCGATGAAGCAACCACGAAGGTAAAACTTCACAAAACAAGGTCAAAAAGCGGAGGAAAGAGCTTGATTCTGTACAGAATCATATCAAACATGTTTCTGAGCGTTTGAAATCGTTATCTTCACCGATGGATACATCAAGACGTTGGTCAAAGTCAATGGACCGATGGTGGTTGGACCGCCGTGGATAGACGGTTTGATAAGCTAACGGGCGATACTGGTGGACTACTGATTCGTTCAAAATTCGGTGAATGCATAGGTATAATTTTGTTAGGATCACATTGATTTTAATAACCTCGATACAAATTGGTTTTGAAGTGGAAATTCTTTCGTTTGAAATACGAGTTTTAGATCCGATAACCTAAAATCCACACCCTATAATTCTTTTTAATACACTATATGTAGTGGGGATAGATCGAAACATGATGGGAGAGTTTTTTATTGTTTTGTAGATTGGTTACTAAATGAATGGTTTTTGTATGTAAAATGAACAATTTCAATGTAACAATTTAGGAATAAACTCAAGGGAATTTGCCTTGGAGTTGTTAGATGCATTGGCTAGACGAATACATATAAGAGGAGATGCTATTGATAAAGATCAACTATTAATGTTCTGGACTCTAGTAAATGATCAAAGCTTCGAATCCAGGGTTATGATAATTATGGACATGTAAGGTTTTTGGTTCTTTTGTTTAATATATCTGAAGTATATGAATGTTAAAGTTGAACCATATATAGAAGAGTTTTGTGAATTGCAGAGCTTGTAAAGCTGGTACTGCTAGATTAACACGAGATGATATTAGAGAGGTAAAAAGATGGCTTAGAAAAGTAAATCTTTATTTCGACCAAAAAAAAGAAAAGTAAATCTTTCATGAATGGTTTTGACTTTTTTTTTTCTTCACACTATATCAGTATTATTTTATCCGCTACGAGCAGTCTCTTAATATTAAAATATTAATATTTTTAATATATTTTATTTTAAAATACTCACATGAGTATCACTCTTAATTTTCATCTGCATCTGTTGGATATCACATAAGTATCTCACTAATATTATATCAATATTTTATAATAATTTAATTGTTTTTAATATTAATTTTTAACTTTATTTTATATTACAAATATTTCAATATATATATATATAACTTAGAATTTAAAATTGATATTAAAAATATAAAACATTATAAATGATATTACTAATATAAAATATCATACATAATTTTAAATAAATATGTCAATATAATTTTTATCTTTCAAATTATATTATATTTTAAAATATTTAATATTATTTTGTAAAAGAAATAATATTAATTTTAAAAAATAAATAATAATTTTTTATATATTTTAACTAAAATTAATAACAAATATAATATAAAATTATGCATAATGGGAATTTAATCTTAAAATTTCTAAATAAATCAAAATTTCAAAACTAAAACATATAAACTATTTATATAACATTTTAAACTATAATTTTAAAATATAATAATGTAAAAGCAAATTCAACTAATTAAATAATGACATGTGTCTAATTTAAAGTTGAGATACTCATAGAAAACTCATGAGAGAATATTACAAAAATTTTAATAATATCTTATTGTTTAATAATATTTTATTGGTATGATATCCATGATGATACTTCCGTAATGCCCTAACAATAAGTCCAACTTTGAGAACAAAGTCGATAAATATGGAGCACAAATTATGAAAGTGTTTGACCCACATTGGATTCATCAGTGTAAGCTTTTGTGTACAAAATCAATAACACATGACTTAATAGAGTTTTAGAAATTCAAGATTGAATAACACTAAAAAAAAATTTCTAGTTTTAATGTACTAAAATTTGCCGAGTTCTTCTTAGTCTAGTGGTTAGGATGATCTAGCTAACGACTCTAGTATCTAGGATTCGATTCATCCTCTCTACAATTGATATATGAAATAAGAATTAGGTTATGGATATGACCTTGTCGATGTTAGAAAAAAAAATTACTAAAATTTAAACATAACTAATGGACTAATGATAAAAGTTTCAACCAAAAAATAAAAGAAACGGTAAAAGTTAAGTGTCCAACTATAGAAAGACACACAAGCTATATTGTGGGCTTAAGAGAGTATTTCCCATAATCGAACAATTTTGGGCTAAGGCCTTTTTGTTATATTCACCGAGAGTCCCACAATGCATCACTACTCGGGAGAGTAAATGACTAATGAGAAAACCCAGCTAATTGCGTATAAGCAAAACCCATGAAAGTTACTTACCATTTTTTCTTTCCAACACTCAGTGACACTTGATTGGTCTATTTCCTACATAATATAAGCAGTAAGATTCGATTTTTGGATATACATGTGCGCCTGCCTTCAATCAACTTACCATATACCATTAGATCAAAAGCCACCTGCATTTAAAACCATCAAAAATGAGTTCAAGAATAATACATAAAAATATCAAATAACAACATTTCAAACCGACGATTTTGAGCTTATTCTTGGAAAAAAAATCAAGTTTAGAATTCTTCATAACGAATATAAAATGAATCAAACTTCCAAAAGGCAATTTGACTTTCGATTTTAGAGACAATTTTGATTTAAGATTATTAGAAGGTTTAATTGGCCGATTCAACGTAAAGTTGAAGATTTTTTCAAAAGTCAACAAAAAATTGAAAGTTTAATCAACCACATCCAAAATTCAAAGTTGAATCAACTATTTTTGGTAATTACAAGGTTAAATTGACATTTTTCTCATTAAAAATCTAAATTAACTATCTAAATCACATCTTAATCTTGTTTCCCATTGGACAAACACATCTCTTAATTCTTGCTGACCACACCATTAATACATATTAGGTGGAGACTTATTTGAATATTCAACATAAGTCTTAGTTGATGTATTGTAAAGTTATATCTGGCAGATTATTCAACAACTCTTATCATTCAGATCCAATCTAATTTAGATCCCTGACCTACAAAGAAAATTTTGATATGACATTCATCCACACTCAATTCATCAAGTGGATTCTTAATAATATATATAATAATTATTGGAATCTTATGTCACTTTGATTTAACCCAAGGAGATGTCATATGTAATTAAGTCGTGCAAGTTAATAGAATCTGAGTTTTATGATTCTCTGATTCTTTCTTGTTTGTATTTAAAGAAAAAAAAAAAAAAAACTTTTCTGCAACTCAAACTGATTGGATGAGTTCTATATGTTTATAAATTGTATGAGGTGTTAAAAGTAATACTAATATTTTCTGATCTTTAAATTGTTCAACTAAGAATCCAAACTATGATAATTAAAAAATAAATGCTGCATGTTCAACTGATCAACCTTGTTTACAGTTTTTAAAGAATATTAGTATAAGAATATTCAACTTTTTTTTTACATTTAGTTACAAAATAGCCGCCCTAATTTGAATTTTAATATAAATCCTCCAATAAATTATAAATTAGGAGGTTTGTCTGAAGAGATATTAATAACATCAAAGTTTGAACAGAACTCAAAATAATTGAAAATGTTTAGTTTTTAAAATAAATAAAAAATCGAAAGTCTTTTTGATAGTTTTTTGAATTTATTGTCGAGTTTTTTTCACCCTAATGTTATATACAACTAATGTTTCAGACATCCAAAATTTGACTCCATCCTATTACATGTGAGGAAAAGATTTTAGAGATAAGTTGTGTTTGAATTATGAATCGGATATTGTCGATCTAGTTGACAAAAAAAAATTATGAATATAAGATTGAGCTTTTCTCAATCTGGTGGTTATATATTTTATCTAATGATTTAGGTATTTGGAGTTAGACTCTACCCTACTATATAAAATATGAGATTTTATGGATGATGATGTATTTGAGTTATAAATCGAGTCTTGTCAATCTAATTGACAAATTATTAATACAAGTTTATTTCAATATTTTTGTAAAATCAACAACATGCATTATGGTAACGCGCGCAAGAGTAAAAAGCATTAAGATATGAACTCCGATCAATATTAAATTTGCAATTGTCACATGAATTCTACTGTTATCCAATTTGTACTTATGAAAATTGATTCCTTGTTTTCAACCAGTAGATGGAAAGTTGGAAACTATTAGATCAAATCAATTTCTGGTTAAGCTACATTTATCTAATACCTATATAACTGTTGTACTGAAATTTTGGATATTCTGACATAACTTCGTATTTTAGAAACAGTTGGAGAAAGAGTTTTTTTTTCTAAAACAATATTTGATAATCTGTCTGAATATTCAGTTTTTTTTCTTGCATATTCAGGTTTCTAAGTGTTCAAATCTTCAATACATACTCCCATAATCTATTTAGAATGATAAATATGATTAGACAAATAATTGGTTTCCGAGAGATAGTGATGGTTGAGTCCCAAGACTTAACGGAAAGTGGTCAAGCCCACAAGTTTCTAGGCTACTGAGAAGTCCATTTTATAGCCTCTAGTTATGGGCTTTAGTTTGTCGGATTGACCACACCTAGAAGAGTTTGAACTATATATTCTGATTCCAGTGCTAGTGATGTGCGCTTGCGATTCGATATGATATGTAGCATACGGCTTGTTTGGCGTACGAAATGCGGCAGATGAAATTTTATACCTAGACCGGACGACTCTTATGTAGAACATAAAAAGACTATAAATTATTATCCCAAACTCGACAATCAAAACCATTACAAAATAAGACGAATCTGAAAATGGATGACAAAATCTCCTATAAAAAATAAAACTCATTTTTTTTTTCCAATTTAACTCATTTCACATTTCATTTCAATAAAAATAAGAAATCCAATGTTGAGGTATACAGTTCACAACTAATGCCTAAAAAGTTATTAAATAATAAATAAATTTTAGAAACTACCTATTCTTAAAACTATTTTGTAAATGATTTTAGATCATACAATTTACATATCTTAGATAAAACATATCTTTGGTGTTACTTCTTTAAATATCCCTTCTTTACATTTGTGATATGTTATTGGTGAAGTGTGAGAAGATAAAATTCTAAAATCTGAAGAAATGATAATATGACATTTATGGAAAAAATCCTTTTGTTTTTCTTTTTGGCGAGAATTTTTCCTTTTTAACGTAGAATTTTCTGATCCACCAAACGATTTTGCAACGAATACTTTTGTGTATAGTTGTCTCTATATACTTAACTTCAGATCCCAGTAAATGTAGTATTTGTATATTATATATTACTTTTTTACTTTCACTATTTATGTAAGGTAAAGAATATCATTTACTTGATAACCTAATTATTCGAAAATAACATATTAGAATTTCATTATTTTAATTTAAATGAAGCGCCAAAAAAGCAGTACTCTTTGTTAATGACTTTGCACCGACGCTATGAATCCGCCTGCTTGCTTCTTTACTTTTGTTTATTCATGTAATTATTATTAAGTACGTACAAACATTAATTGGCCCCATATTTGCTGTTTTTAATTACATAGTTAAATTCTTTATAAAAGGCATATAGTAAAATATAGACTTCTGGCTTAGCTAACAAAATAATCAAAATATTTCACCATTAAAACAAATTCATGTATTTTTGTAAACTTCATTTCATTTTATATGTTTCTTTATAATTAATTATATCATTTATATGTTGGCTTTTCCGATTTTAATATTTTTGTATAATCAAGATTTTTGTTACTTAAAACAATATTTAGTAGTTAAAATAACTTGAACTCTTTGAAAAAATTAGTTATGAATAGGACTTGCCGAATTTTTTTCAGTTTGGTGGTTAGAATAATCTAGTTAGTGACTAATATCTAGAATTCGATTCTTCCTTTTACAGATTAAATTAAGATATAAATTGAATTTTGTCGATCCAATTGAAAAAAAACTGAATCCACCATTTACTTGAGCGACATTTACTTGAGCGTTAGTAGAAGAAGGATTCTTTCGTTGACTTTATGAACCATATCCTCCAGTATTTATTATGAAACGCATTAATATGAGATTGTTTAAGACTTTTTCCGGAGAAAACTAGGATGTTACACTTGTTATCAATTGCAACTGTACAAATGTATAAATCATCCATTAAAAAAGAAAAAGAAAAAAAAGTACAAATGTGTATGAATATGTAGCAAAGCAGTCAAATCATGAAAATGTAGAAAAAGATAAAATAACCCGAAGAAGAAAAAAAGAAATGTCGGTGAAAAATAAAAAGAAGAGAAAAATGTCGAGACTGACAAACGTCGCGTGCCGATCAAAAATCAGGAGTTGTCTTTGTTTGTTCAATTTCATAAAGTTAAATCTTTTTATATTTGAAAAAATTACTACACATTTATCTCGAAATTATTAGAATAAATTTTTAAAAAGAAAAGAATAGTGCAAGTACTATTTGTATCTTTTAGAAGATAAAAAAAAATTCTTACTTTTTTTTTTTCGATGATGGTTCCATTTCTTCTCTATTTTTTTTTCTTCTTATGTCTTTATCTTCCTCTCATTTCGTCTTCTTCTCACTATTTCGTCTTCTGTCTCATTTCGTCATTACGAATCGTTCGAACCATTTCAAAGATATGAGTAAGTTCTTCTTCTCTCTCACTCATTTTATATTTTCTTCTCTTTTTAATTTTCTCGCTAAATCGTTTTTTGGGTTCGAGTAACACTGTAAGGATAGATTTCGTTCTTCTTCTCTCAATTTCTCTCGATTTCGTTCTTCTTCTCTCAATCTTCTCGCTAAATCGTTTTTTGGGTTCGAGTAACACTGTAAGGATAGATTTCGTTCTTCTTCTCTCAATTTCTCTCTATTTCGTTCTTCTTCTCTCAATCTTCTCGCTAAATGCATTATGGTTTTATGACACATTTGCATTAGGGTTTTATGTCACATTTATGGTGTTCGTAATGGGTTTCTGGGTTTGGAGAAGTTGTTGTGTTTGCCATTTCTGAAACTGTAAGTGATTTCAAAATGAGTTTATGTCTTTGGCAAATTTCTTGTGTGTTTGTGTTCGCCATTTCTTGGTAGAGTTAGGTTATAGTAGGGTAGAGTTAGATTATAGTATGGTAGAGTTAGGTTATGGTATGGTAGAGTTAAGTTATAGTATGGTAGAGTTAGGTTAAAGTTTGGAAGAGTTTGTATTCGTATACATGTTTGATAGAGTTAGGTTTTGACTGTTTCTTGTTTCTACTCATCAGGTATGGCTACGGCCAAGGACTATTCGCAGAGGCTTTTTGCAGATGGTCTTGTAGTAATGAAGAATCAGAGCATAAACTACCATTGCATCTGAATCATATTAGGAATATGATCAAGGGTATTGGTGAAGATGCATACCGAGACATAGAGCAGAACTCATGCCTCAAGAGTTTTTTTGAAGCTTACTGACTCTGACTACACGTTCATCATGAGTTGTTAGGAACCTCGAGGTGACATGTTAGAGCAAAGAAGAATGTCTTGAGAAAAGACCATACGTCGAGATATCAAATGAGCCCGATTCACCTTTGGCGAAGAAAACAAAGCTCGGAATATCATAGCTCGACATCATAAATATCGTTGATTCTCCCATAAAGGATAAGGATGGTAATGAGAAGGACGGAGGTATGACCATGGTACGTATGAAGGACATGTTACCAAGACAGGGTCGCCTACAAGCACTCGCTGCGAACCAGATAACCTAGTAGAGTCCATGATATGTATGTTAGAGTTGATTTGTCCATAGTAAAGGTCATGACCTTTATGGTCGAGTTGAGTTAAGCATTGTAGATATCATGAAATGTATAGTAGATTTTAGTTTTCCACAGTAGAGTTCAGTTTTTTTGTGTAGGGATTTATATAGTTGATTTATCCATGGTAGAGTTTAGTTCTCCATGGTAGACTTTGGTTCTCCATAGTACAGTTTAGTTTTCCATGGTAGAGTTCAGTTCTCTATGGTAGAGGTTATGATCTGTATGGTAGAGTTGAGATGACAATTATAGACAACATTAACTGTATAGTACAGTTCAGTTGTCCGTAGTAGAGTTCATGTACAGATTGGTAGAGTTGACTTATCCATAGTAAAGGTCATGACCTGTATGGTCGAGTTGAGTTGACCATAGTAAGTATCATGAAATGTATAGTAGAGTTTAGTTCTCCATGGTGAGTTCATTTGTTTGTAGTGTATTTCGTTTAACAGTGTATCCATGTTACATGTATCCCCTTTCATAGAATGTTCTGTTGTAAAGAGGATTATGAAAAATGTGGTTCATCTCCCGCCGTACACGATCCTTTTGGCCCGATTCCAAAAATTAAAATGTTTCGGCTATGTGACTATGTGTTGCACAAATTGTAAGCAATATCTTGTTCCGTCATTATAACACTCTATCTAACCATATTCTCTCATGTTTTATGAGCTATTTACAAATTGTGTAGGGAAATTACTGTCGACGGTTCGCATTGTCAAATAGTGAATTTCTATCTCTGCTTGCTGTCGCCAAAACACAAGTGGCCTATCGAACAATATGGGTGACTTAACAATTTGGTAAGTTCGATATAACATTCCTTTGGTAGAGTTCATTTGCTCTATGGTTATAGTTTACTCCTAGTTTGGTAGAGTTCTTTCATTAATTTGTAGAGTACATTCACTTTTTGTTTTCCAGCATATGTCAGCCGGTATGAATCTTTTTCGGCAAAAATCTTTGCAACATCCCAGTCCATTCAGGAGTAATCGGCTTTTTTTCCTCGATCCACTATTTTGTGGATGTTGTTGTGTCTAATACATGAGAGATTTTGTGGGAAATAAAAAGACTTTCATCTGGACGAATGGGTTTAAAGAGCTCTTTGAAGGCATTCAGCCTACATTCTATGCCACTAACAAGCGATAGATGCGAGACGTAGATACGCTTTACATTCCTCATAATATTAACAACAACCAGTGGCTGGTCGTAGCGGTTGATTTGCTACAAGGAAAGATTCGAGTTTACGATCCTGACCCGAGTATCGTGACCACTTATACCATTCAACAGTCATGCAGGTAAGCAAATCCAACTTTGTTAAGGTTTGGTAGAGTTAACATGATGTTTGCATGTAACGTTTGGTAGAGTTAACATGATGTTTGGTAAAATTAACATGATGAATGGTAAAGTTAACATGTAACGTTTGGTAGAGTTACATGATGTTTGTATGTAACGTTTGGTAGAGTTAACATGATGTTTGGTAGAGTTTACATGATGTTTTGTAAAGTTAGCATGTAACGTTTGGTAGAGTTAACATGATGTTTGGTAGAGTTTACATTATGATTGGTATAGTTGACTTTATGTAGACCAAACGTTTGACAGAGTTAACATGATGTTTGGTACAATTAACATGATGTTTGCATGTAATGTTTGGTAAAATTAACATGATGTTTGGTAGATTTAACATGTAACGTTTGGTAAAGTTGGTTGTTAGTGTGATAGAGTTGGTTCCTAGTTAGGTAGAAATGATTATTAGTTTTATAGTATGATAGTGTTGGTTGTTAGTTTAGTAGAGGTAGTTAAAAGTTTGGTGGAGTTGGTTGTTAGTTTAGCAGAGGTAGTTAAAAGTTTGTTTGGTAGAGTTAGTTTAGTAGAACTTACATTCTGTATGTTCATTTCATGTAGGCCTATGCCGTGATGATTCCAAAGATGATCAAGTTTTTTGCACCGCCAGAGATACGTGACCATGTTAGTGCGACTACGTACAAAATATCGCGGGTGAATGGCACTCTGTGTAATTTATGGTCAGCCGATTGTGGCGCATACTACCTGAATTTTATCGAGTGTTTAGCCCTTGGATGCACATTCGAGGGACTGGATGCTGAGTACATTACCTTCACTCGCCTGAAATACTCCATTAACTTTAGAGAACAACTTCTGGTGGAGGAGACTATTGTGTACACTGATCTAGGTCCTCAGCAATTGTGTGATAAGGCCCTCCTTCTTTCAGCCTCCCAAGGCTAGTAGAGTTAGGATTTTTAGGGTCGTAGGCTGGTACAGTTTGTTTTGTACTTTTGGTAGACGTGACCATGTTATAACATGTTTCAGGTATCGCATAAATACGATCTTTTATACTTTTGAATAACCAATATTTTTTTTGTTTTGGTCATTAGATAGTATTTGTATACACCTTTTGTAATGCAATAACAACAGTTAGTAATGAAACCTCTTCCATATTACACGTTGTGTTCATAACTTAAAACCTTAACAAATACAACATTAATATGAACTCTATCATAAGTATGAACTCTACCATACTGGTATGAACTCTACCATACTAGTACGAACTATACTAAACTAGTAAGTTCATGTATGGAATAATACAATCATTGTCCTTCACTCTAGCAAACATCAAACACAACTCTTCAACGAAGACATATAACTCTACCAAAGGTAACAAATTACATTTTCCACAAGGAAAACAAACTCTACCATGAGTCAAATGTAACTTTATCATAGACTACATTATGTATTGTCAACTATACCAAAGGTAACAAATTACATTCTCCACGGGGAAAACAAACTCTTCCATGGGTCAAATGTAACTTTACCATACACTACATTATGTACTGTCAACTATACCAAAGGTAACAAATTACATTCTCCACGAGGAAAATGAACTCTTACATGGTTCAACTGTAACTTTACCATTCACTACATTATGTACTGTCAACTCTACCAAAAGTAACAAATTACATTCTCCACGAGGAAAATGAACTCTTCCATGGGTCAACTGTAACTTTACCATACACTACATTATTGTACTTTCAACTCTACTAGAAGTAACAAATTAGCTCCTCCACGAAGATAACGAACTCTACCATGGTTCATTTGTAACTTTACCATAAACTACATTATCGTACTATCAACTCTATCAAAGGTAACAAATTAAATTTTTCACAAGGAAAACAAACTCTATCATGGGTCATTTGTAACTTTACCATATACTACATTATTGTACTATCAACTCTACTAAACGTAACAAATTACATTTTCCACAAGGAAAACGAACTCTACCATGGATCATCTACAACTTTACCATACACTACATTATTGTACTATCAACTCTACTAAACCTAACAAATTACATTTTTTACGAGGAAAATGAACTATACCATGGGTCATATGTAATTTTACCATACACTACATTATTGTACTATCAACTCTACTAAGCGTAACAAATTACATTTCCACGAGGAAAACAAACTCTACCATGGGTTACTATACACTAAATTAATGTACTATCAACACTACCAAATTATAATCAACTCTTCCACATTGCATTCAATTAGTTTAGTAGAGTTCATAAGAGACGAACGGCTGACATGGCAAGTTTCATTAATAGCAGTTTCATAATTATATTTTTATTTACTCATCAAAAAAAAAGAAAACAGTATATTACAAATTAAAAAAACTATTTACTCTATTTAAGTAATTTTTATATAAATCTGCTATATTTTTCAGTAAATCACCCTTTTTATTTCGAACAACTTCATCTACGGTACGCTTCCCATTTATTTATCTTATTACCAACCAACCAACCATACAATTTTCATTTTATATATTTGAATTAATTCGTTTACCTAATATTAAAAATAAGAGATGGGAATGGCATCAAATCATGCAAATACAAAAATGACCGAGTCATGAGGCACTTATTTATAAGCTTCAACCACAACTATAAGAAATGACGTTTCCATGAGTATCTTTGTTTATTTTTGATTAATATTTCATATGAATAGTGAAATCAAATCATAAAAGTGCTTCTGACCGATTGATGTATGCTTTTATATTCAAATGGCAAAACACTATTAGACAAACAAAAAAAGTTACTTCACCTTTTTTCTTCAAACAATTGGATCGACAAAATCTAATGTATAACCTAAAACTTATATCCCAAAATCACTTTTAAATCTACTAATATAGTAGAGAAAAATCAAATTCCGATATCTGAGTCATTAGCTGGATCATCCTAACAACCAGAATAAGAATTCATCGACAAGTTACCTCACCTTCAATCACTAGAATTTTTTTATTTACAGTGTAATTATCTTTTTTTGAAAAAGAATTTTAAAATTCTTATAATACAAATTAATCATAGAAACTTATAAATAATACATAGCTAGGGATGTTATTATGGGTAAAAAAACCTGACCCGAGCCCAAACCCGAAATAAATCTACCCAAAAAAAATCCAAAACAGAAAAACCCAATAAGACTCAAGTCTTATTAAGACTACCCAAATAAAACCCAGAAAATTTTGGGCTTTATATGGGTACCCATTTATTTTTGTTTTATTTTTAGATTTGTTTGTAGTTTTCAATAATTTCTTTAAAAATATATATTTAATATTTAAATTTTGTAATAAATCTATAGTTTGACAAAATTATCCATGCTCTAAAATTCTTCCACGAAAATCAGAGCTTAAATCAGTTGACTTTTCATAACGATTTTGGCATTTTAAACAATTTTAAAATAAATAATATTTTATATATAATTAATTAATTATATATAGTATAAAGATAACCAAAAAAACCTTAATCACAGTAGTTATGAATTTTTTAAAAAATTAAAATTTAACAAAAACTAAACCGCCTAATTTCCAGCTAAACCGCCTAGTTTGCTTTAGTCTGACTAACGATTTGGTCCCATTTAATTTTATAATTTTCTAACAACTCTTAATTTCTAATTATTGCATAAAGTAAGTGGAAATCATTACTTAAATCATTACCTAAATCATCCAAAATCTTTTAGATATAATAGTTTCATAAAAAACACAAGTACAACAATAAAATGAAACAAAAATATTATTTAGATCTCATATTCTTGAGCTGCTTGTCATGGATGTAATGTCTTCAATTTCGTCATCAAAATCATCTTCTATATCACCTAAAATTTCAAAATATAAATGAATTCATCAATTTAAATGAATAAATTCCAAAATCTAAAATTGATTTTTTACCTCTAATCTCGGAAAAACCACGTAACCAATTTCTTGTACATAGCAAAGCTTGAACATTTCTTGGAAGGAGACAATTCCTGTAAGAATTCAACACTCGACCTCCTATGCTAAAAGCGGATTCTGATGCCACTGTGGTGATTGGAATACTGAGAATATCACAAGCTAGAGAAGTCAAATCACCAAACCGTTGTTCGTTGTTTTTCCAATAAGTCAGGACATCCATATCTGTAAAAGACCTCAAATCTAATCTTGGTTCATCCAAATACATGTCTATATTAGATTTGGTATTATCTGAGTCAGATATGATGCTTCTCTCAAGTTCAAAGAGTTCCTGTATCATAAAAACATACTAAATGTGATAAATTCTATAAAGTAAATGATAATGTGAGAATGAGAAAAGACACTTACAAAATTAGGATCATCTTCTAATGGTGACTCAGTAAGAAGTCCATCAGGAGTTGGGGTTGGGGTTGTGGTGAAAGAGGAAGAAACTTGAGTCTTGGTGTGATATTCTTTATAAAGATCCTTCAAGTTTTGCTTAACAATACTAATTTTTTCCTCTGAAGTACTCGGATCCACCTTGTCATAAGCAGATTTGAGGATTTGAAGCTTTAACCTCGGATCCAAAATGGCTCCTATAGCTAAAATGATACTATACTCATCCCAATATTTAGCAAACTTGGACTGCATACCCTTAGCCATAAATTCCACTCTACTATCACCACAATCAGCATATTTTATCAACAAACACTCAATTTTCCACACTTGTAGAAAATACACGTTGGCTGTAGGATATTTGACCCCAGAAAAATATGTAGTGATCACACTGAAAGGCTTCAATAGATCACAAATTTTCTCACCAAGATCCCACTCATCTTGTGAAGGCAACGACTTATAATTTCTATCATATTCTTTCAAGCTGACGAATGCCTTACGAAACTTCAATGCTCTAGCAAGCATATCATAAGTGGAGTTCCATCGAGTAGGAACATCTAATGACAATCCAGCTCCACTCCTAATCCCTACACTTTCAGCACAAACTGCAAATGCGTCTTTTCTGGAATCTGATGCTTTGACAAATTTAACACTATCTCTGATATTTTCTAAAAGATTAGTAGCTAGTGACAATCCTTCCTTAACTATCAGATTCAATATATGTGCACAACATCTAACATGAAAGAATTTCCCATCAGAAAACAATCCACCACCACTAATCATCTGGAGACGATTCTTAAGAATTCTTTGCATACTATCGTTACTAGTAGCATTATCCAATGTCATAGAAAACACCTTCTTCTCTAAACCCCATTCTTTCAAGCAACCCATAATCATTTTAGCTAATTCTTCACCAGTATGTGGAGGTTTCATATCAATGAATGCAATAATCTTGTTATTTAAGGTCCAAGTAGCATCTATATAATGAGCAGTCAAGCAAATATACCCAGTCATGGTGCTACGAGCTGTCCATAAATCAGCCGTAAAACAAACTCGACCTTTGAAATCTGCAAACACTTTTTTCAACTTTTCTTTTTCTACCTCATACCTCCTAAAAACATCATTTCCAGCTGTCTGTCTACATATAGGCTCGCAATTAGGATTCAAATACCTATCTCTAGCTCTAACCTTTTCATACTCCACATATCTAAAAGGCAAATCATGGTAAATAATGATTTCACTAACCATTTGTCGATCGACTTTATGATCATATTTTCTCTCTTCTCTTGGTTGTGGAACTCTCTTTGGACAGCAATCTAAATGGCGCTTTAAAGCTGATGTTCCATGGTTTGATTCCGTGATTAACTTCGTATTACAATGAATGCAACGACCTCTTTGTTTACCATCTGATTCTACTCCAACTGGTACAAATTCTTTCCAAATACTAGACCTTTTGCGTTTATTAGTTGCTTGAGTAGACTGAATTGCACTTTGCGTTGCTTCTTGAGTTTCAGCCTCCTCATTCATTGTGGTATACTCATTCTCAGCATTTAGAGCTGCCATTGTTTCCAAAGACTGTGAATCCATCTACAAAAACCAATAAACAATACAAAAGAATCCAAATGAAAATAATAATTTGGAATTTTCACATAATGCCAACGCTCATAATAATGAATCTCTACATTCTTTTCTTCCATTTACCTCCAACGCTCAAGTCTCACGCTCACACTCAGCTCAAGTCTCCTCTGCATCTTTAGAGATATAGAAATTACATTTGTAGCGATAAGAACATTACAATACATATTGTGCAACTGGAATCTGACCAACCACAAGAAAATATATGACCAACGATGACATTTATTCTTCTAACAACATAACGTTAGTTGTTTAAGCAACAGTTGTCATTTGTTTGGTCACAACAACAAATTCAAACCACATTTAAGCAAAATTTTGTTTAATACACTCATTACCAATATCAATTTCATGACTTTCATTGGAAAATCATTAAGTTAACCCAAATCGGAACTTAATTAAAAGCATAAGACTAAACTAAAACCTAACTGAACCCAAATCAGAATCTTACAAAGCAACGATGAGAACGCAACGACGGACGGAAAAAATAAATACCACGACGAGAGAGGAAGAAGACAATGGAGCTGGTGAAGACAACGTTCTCAATTTGTTTCGACAAAAAAATGGTTGTTTATCAATTTGTACACTATAACGCAAAACCTGGTTGAAAGGAATTAAGGGTTTCTTCCAAATTTTACAGCAATAATCTTAATTTAAAAAAAAAGAGATGGGTGAGATATTAATTTTGTTTTAAGCCCAATGGGTACCCATTACCCAATGGGTAAAACCCGAATAAAATTTATTGGGTTTGGGTATCCGCCTATTTCAAATATAGTTAAATTTTTATACCTAAACGGGTTTTTAAGCCTGTAATAATTTATGGGTTTCGGGTACCCATTGGGCTTAAACCCATTTTAACATCCCTATACATAGCACAACCATCATACATTTTTTAATAGCTTTTACATTCACATATATTAGATTATTAAATTTTAAAAACAGATTACAATTTTTAATCTAAATTTTTTTGATGTTAATTGTAATTATTAAAAATGTTTTTTGATATGAAAAAAATAGTTGATGTTAACGTTGACTTATATTACATATTATTTATGACTTATTTATAACGTTGACTTAAAATTGAAAAACAGATTTGTTTGGAAAACTCCTATTATTATTATAGTATTTGTTAAAGAAAACCCCTAATATTAACAAGGACCATTATTAAGAATGATTACTAAAATATGTAAGCATCAGAAAAGATATATATATGCAGTAAATACGAAATATCAAAATCTAAGTAATACGTAATGCTGAATGTAGTAGACCTTATCAAGTTATCATTATAATAAAGAGATAATTACAGGAAAATGATTAAAATTAATAAATGTTCGGAAAAGAGCATCAAAAGGGATTTTGCTTGTGCAAGTGGCCTTTAGTCTAATAGTAGGCAGTAAGTCCACTATAACATGCGTAGTTGCACAACCAGGGATCGAGTACCATCGCCTACATTATATAGGAACTTGGCTAATGGACCGGCCAGTTGTGGTCCCGTGTTGACAAAAAAAAAGGGATCTTGCTTGTGAATAGTTGTTTTTTGGTACGTGAAATGACACCAATGCCCTTCTTCGTTTCTCGACGTGCGTTTATGCTTCTTGGTGCACGTGCGCTGTTACTGTTGCCTTTAGATTTGTTTTTTTTTCTTCCTCATTTAAATGCAGATTTCTCTGTGAGATCAATAACAATGGTCCAAACGCAGAGTGAGCGTAAGAGGGATACGATTGAGTCCGGTAGAGAACATAGTGCGATGCAGCAGCGGAGTGTGGTGATTTAAAGTCCGAAGCAAAGTTCACCATCTAGAACTGTGCTTGATGACGGTGCCGTTGAAATTTTGGTGGATAATCCTCGAGTTAGGAAGAAGTGCTCCCTTGGGGGTTCAAAATTCGGCTTGCATAGGGGAAAGGATGTGGATCAGAGTGGTGGAATTCCAGATTCTGCTGCTGAGGATGTGATTGATTTGGAAGGTGAAAATTTCTTGGGTCATTTTTTTTTGCCTTTGGGATTTGGGTTAACTGATTCTGTGATTAGTGAGTTGTTGTTACTTTCGTTTGTATTGGTGGGTCCTTCGTTTTATGTTCCTGGGTAATTGGCTTAATTGTTTATCTGATTACTGGTTTGTTTTTGATTTGCTTTCTATTGCATATTCGAGTGTTGTTGTTTTTGTGAGATTTGAAATGTGAAATATTCGTATTTTGTGTTTTTGGGAACTCTTGAGTTATGGTCATCGATGTGTATGCATTTAGTTGAAATTTACAATGTTTTCTATTGTATTGTGAGGATACTTGTATAAAATCTGGTTGTTGCATTTCAGCTGTTGATTTGGAAGTTTGAATGAGTATTTTGTCTAGTATTGTCTTTTTTTGCTGAAGTAGATTCATATTGAGTTGTGTCCCTAGTTATGGAAGTTAGTGATCTTACTTGATGCTTTAATGAGAAGTTTTGTTGAGATAATGTTTTTGTTTGATGTAGGTAAGAACTAGTTTAGGTGTTTTCTTGTTTTGACGAGTTTGTCTATTATTGCTTCTTCTTATATGTCTTCTGCAATTTTGTATATTGTAGTTGTGTGTGCGCTTTTATGTTTTTTTGCTATCGTTATAGTATATGTTTTGAACAAAGGTTTTTTTTATGTCACTACAGATGGCTTTGAAAAGACATTGCCTAAACCTAATCTGAGTACACGTTTTTATCCAGTGGATGGAAGGATCAACTCATACTCTAAGATTAAGTATTTGATTGATACACTTGATATATTGGAGGGAACACCAGAATTAGATATTCTGTTATCGTCTCAGTTTGGGTCGTTGTTTTCCCTGCATGTGAGACAATGTTCATTGTTTGGAAGATTATTTCATAGCATTGTATGCAGGCAGTTGGTTACTGAGGATCGTTTTGTGCTGTGGTTTACGTTTAGAGGACAACCTAGTTATTGAAATCTCATGAAATCCTGTTTCAAGGCGGATTATTTTTGACTCCACCGATTCCATTTGAGTCAACAATGCCTCATCAACCCACATAAAGATGTGGTTATCATTTGTGAGTTACAAAATTGACAGAACTCAAAGCGAGATCAGACACTGACAATTACACATTCGCTGAACTAAGTTGATGCGTTTATCGGGAAAAAAAGCACAAGCTTACCCTATTGCGTGCTGCGATATTACATCATAGATACCTCCTGTACAAATTAGGTCCCGATTTAGAGATTTTCGCGATTATCTGCTCACCACACCAATAAGTCTTTAGTATGCCTCCACTTGTTCCGGTTTGCCGAGACGATGATGAATCCATCGAACTTCCAAAAACAACTCCCATATTATTCGTCATAGGCGTGACTGATTATGCTAATTTCGTTACTATGCGTATGAAATTCAAATTTTTTTATTTTTCTGGGTTTTAGAAACAAATATGATTAGAGGCAATAGTACGTGTGTGGAACAAAGGACAATTTTGTCCAAAATAACATAAACATACTAAAAAATGCCTAGTAAAGTTGGAGACACCGTTCCTTTTTGATAAATCTCTCTATAATCAATGTCTCAGTAATGTTTTACAAGAAAATCTTTAATTATACATCTGATGAAATTGACAGTTAATTTGAAGGGATAAAGTACATAACATTTGTATTGTCTTACTTGTTAAACTTTATAGAAATCATCCATAGTTTTATATTATTTAATAAGGTAAATTGTACGTACCAAATTAAATAATATACGTACTAAACATGGAATCTTTTTTTTTTCTTGCCCATACTTGAAATAATTACGTTTATAATTCGTAGAAAAAAATGGTGGACCCTAAGTCGAAATATGATCCTCATGACAAATGCCAATCTGACACAAAACAGTTATGTCGCAAATAGTATGCATGACACAAAAAGTAATACACTCAGATAAAAATAAATTATTTGAGAAAAAATCTATAATTCCATGTTTTTTCAAATTAAAATAAACATGTTGCATGTATTTTTAATCTAATGGTAAATTATAAGCCAACTAAAAATAAACGTAATTGCATATTTAGAAATCGAGTCTTATTACCTATATTTTTATAGAAATTTAGCTAATACATCGGCCAGTTTTGATCTAGTGTTTGATAAAAAAAAATCATTTTAAGAAAAAATTGGAATTTAAGTTAGTGTTTTTCTTTTTTTGGGCCTGAAGGAATTTAGGTTACAGTTTAGGATTCATATTCAAAATTTATTTTTATGGTTTGTGATTAGTTTTTTTAAGTTGGTTTAACTTCATGATTAGGAATGTTTAGGTTGTAGAACTAAAATTTAGGATACAAAAATGAGATATGTTTAGCCATATATCAACAGACTTTTTATCCTCGTCAATTGATGACCAGCATCGTAGCTAAACGCTACTACGACTATTTTTTTTATAATTTAATTATATGGTCAACTATCTTAGAGTATTTACTTATTTACCTTCATTAATGCTCATACGGTCAAACTTCTAAAACTAATAACATTGTCATTTTTAATTAATTTATAAAATTATTAGTCTTTTATTATTAATTAAATCAACGAAATATATAGTATTAATTTATATTGCATATCCATTTATTTATCAGATATCACTTTATAGAGTTCAATTATGTATATATAAAAATATTATATGTGGTAACTATTAAAATCACTAGTTTATACTACTCTAGAGTTATAAAAAAGGTTAAATGTACAAAAGTTTATAAGTATCTTAGGCATTAAATACTTTATTAATTTGTTTGAAAACTTTGAAATGTCAATTTATAAGATTAAATTCGATTATAACACGAACTCTAAATTCTATTATGTCCTGTTATACTTTAACCTAAAATCAAACTTTGGTGGAAATTGCTTTTACCTTAAAACAAACTTTGGTGGAAATTGCAACATATATATGTGAACTACCATGCAAATCTGTTTCAGTTTCTTTGGTAGACGAATCAATCATGTAGCTAGCACCATATATATTTTAATGCAAATAAGTTTCAGCATTTTTTGTAGATTGTTGTTTTCTTACGCAACCTACCCAAAATTTATTTTAGGTTTAGAGTTAACATCTTTTTTTATAACTCGACATCACAATATATAGTTTACTAGGGCGACTAACTAACAAGTCATATTGATCTTGTGTTTTAATCTGGAATCTCTACAATACATATATTGATATTGTGTATATATCCCATATATTATATAGTTTATTATAGTTATTATATGTATGCCATATCATAACTAATCGGTTTATTCAGTTCATTACAAAAACCATATCCAAATCTTAAGATTTTATAATATTACTAGATGAACCCCGTGCCTTGCACAAAACAAAATTATGTTTTTTATATACATATTTGAATTATTAGAAAATCGAATATTATGTTAAATTTTTTATATATCTAAGTTACTAATAAGTATATACATATATACATATATGTTTGTTTTTCTTCTTTCGTTATGTATATGTGTTTGTTTATTTATAATTACTCCAAGATCTCTAAGACTTATTTATTATCAAACAAGATTTGAGTACACTCATAACCATTAGAAATGATTTTAGTTAAAATTAGAAAAGTGATACATGAATAAATTATAAATTATTTTTTTTGTCAACAATAAATTATAAATTAATTAGAATTGTGGAATATTAAAGATACATATATAAATACCCCTAAATATTTTTATCTTGCAAAACTACAAAATAATTATGGTTTAAAGGGCAAATCCATTTTTGGTTTTCTCTTCAACCATCAGTATATTTTTTCCACAAAATACAAGTAATCATAAGCTCTCTGTATAAAATAAAATAAAAATCTTGTACCATTAAATATTTTATAAATAATAAAATGTTTAAAAATATATATAACAAAAACTTACTCAGTATTTCTAAGGCTAATGTTTATTTCTTTAGTTGATTTTCTATTCATTTCAGTAACGTAAGTAGAAGTACGGTAAGATCCACTTTGCAGGACAAACTAGTAGGTTTGTAATGATCTTAGTATTTCCTTGTTCAAGAAGATTTCCGGATTTAGAAATCAGGTTCTTCTTCACATTATAGTGAATTTTATCACTTACAAAAAATATAAATTAATTAGAAAGTATTTCTAATCATTATAAAAATATGCAAATAGATCATTAGTTACATACTTTAGAATCACAAAGAGCTATGTCATGATTTGACCAAATTCTTTAGTGTATATTTTCCAGATCTTGAGAATCTTAACTTTAATTCTCCAGTTTTGTTTGCAGGGTTTCAATGAAAATTTTTTAGAGAAAAACATGATTAAGGACAAAAAAATTGAGAGAAAAAGAAGACTGTGAATTGTTAAAAATCATTGGTGTTATGATAATAGTGATGGGATGAGTATCAGATAGAAGTTGTTTAATATAATTTTTCTATTAGGATAATGAGTAAATTTTTAAATAGATATTGATTAGGAATATATTTTATATAGTATACCCTAAATATTAGGAATTAGTTAAGATAATGTGTTATACTTATTTAAAATCTCTTTGCTGAAAAAATTTAATCTTATGTTAAAAGTTAATAGTAACAATATTAAAAAACACTAGCTGAGTATTTGAATAACACATATATAACATTATTATATCATATGTTATAGCTGTATAGACACAACTATAACCTATTAATATACAAAACATATGTTATATAAGTTGGTGAATTATTATATTTAATATTAATATTATAAAAGACTTGATAATTTAAATAAATTATATTAGTTTCTAACATCCAATAAACAATTTCGGTTAGATTAATTGCCTTCCATTTATATTATATTTACAGTTAAAGAAAAATAATAAAATTATGTAGATAATATTATTAATTATAGAATCTTATAAAGAGATAATTATTTTTTATTAAAAGAGATACAAATATTATGTAATTATTATTTCCTACTAACAAATTTGTCACAATACTTCCTAGGTCAAAATAGACTAATATAACATAGTGTTTTAAATTAACGCTACACTTTTATTATATAAGAGATTCCTATATAAACTCGTCAATAATTTATGTTATAATATACTTTACCAAAAAAAATTATGTGTAGCTTTCATTTTTTATATAGTAGATTTTTATTATATTTAATTATTATATCTTTATATATTTAAGTTAATTTTTTTATATATATTTAAATTAAAAAAATTAATAATATTTTGTAGAAAAAGATAATAATAATAATAATTAGTTAAACTTTTTTTATCAAATTTTATCAAGAGATAAAAAATTATTTTTATTGTTATAAAAAATATGAATCTATTAACGCTACGGTTTTATTATATATAGAGATATCTTGTATAAATAAAGATGAGATATTTTGTAAAAAATTAAATATTAAAATTGACGGAAATGAAAAACGAAAAAATGAAAAAATAAGTACATGTTCTTGAAGTCTAAGACATCTAAGATTTGTTTTTATCAATCCAAATTCGAGTACACTCAAAATCATTAGAAAGACTTATAATATTTGAAATAAATTAGTAAATATTAGAAAACATTAGTAGTATTCGATCAAAACTTATACAATCATCTAAAAAACGAAATATATTATACATACTTAGAATCTAAAATACTTTAGTAATACATAAAAAAAAATTTCATATACATAGCCGAAATATTTCTATAATTTTGTTAAATATTAGAAAACGAAACAATTCAATAAATTATATATTAATTAAAATTATAGAATATCAAATTTATTAAAATCAAAATAAAGTAATTGGTTAAAGATTCTAACATATAAACCAATTAAAACAAACAAATCAATTAAAACAAACGAATCTATTAAAAGTTATTATCAAAACCAATAGATCAATATAATTAATCAAAATTAAAACAAACTAATTAGTTAAAAAAATGTGTTATCAAAACAAACGGAGTAGTTAAAGCAAACCGACCAATCAAAACAAATCAAAGAATTAAAAATTACTTTTTATTATTATAAAAGATACGGAAAATTTTTAACACTACGATTTTATTATCTATACTAATTATTGTATAACCTCAATGAACCATATTTTTTTAGGTTTGGTTCGCCTAATTAAACACTTTTAACCAATACAATAAGAATCTAAAATCGATAATATCTAATTTTGTTTTAGAAAAAGGAAAGAAAAAAGAAAAGTGACATGGGCAATAGATATTTGATGTTGAAGTCTACATCGAGAAGCAAAAGTCATCAAACGGCCACTTGGACTCCGACTTCAAAACTTCTAGTGGCCTCCTTTGTTCGCTTATACTACTATAATATTTGACCACCAATTTCTTTTTCTAGTTAACCGGAATTTTTGTTAACCGGAATTCACGCAATATCTAACTTGATTTATCGGTTCCGCCGACAAAATCTCGTCGGTGATATGTAAATCACGTTTCTACCAGAAACTAGACTCGCCGCCGGATGCTAAAATCGACTCTACCATCGGAGACACCACCGACAACTTAACCGGAACTTACATCGGAGATAGAGCTGACCTCAAACCCAATTAATTGGACGTAAAAATGTCTGAAACAGTGACATTTGTATTTACTATTGTTTTACTGTTCAAAGTGTCTTATTATAGACTCTAAAACGATCTGTCTTAGTAGTTAATCCCCTAATTAATAAACAAATATATACGATATAGACAATTAAAAAAAGAAAAAAAAGAGAAAATATCTGACAAGCTGCCCGAAATTTTAGAGCAATAGTAAAACAACACGGGCAAATAGAAAAACTGCCCGTCGGGGAAATCATCAAACTCCAATGGAGAATAGAGTCGTATCTAGGCTGGGTAGAATTTTCGAACAGAGCAAAAATTTCCGAATTCGAACTAATATTCTTGAAACCAATTCTGAATTGATATGTAAAATTATTCGAATAGAATGAAATCTTCAATACCAAATTAGTTTTTCTTGAACCGAATTTTAACTACTTGAAACCGAATAAAATTAACCGATATTCATAAAAATAACTAATATTTTAATTCAAAATATAGAAATATACCTAATATATGAAAAATACACTATCTCTAACTAAATTTAATTAATTTTATTTTAGTTAATTTTATTATTAAAAACTTAATAAAAATATAATTTGGTCATAACTATAATTTATTTTATAGAAATTTTAAAAACGAAACTTAAATCTGAAACTGAACTGAACCGAACCGAATATATATTCTCTACCATTTGATTATGTTTTTAGTTACAAATTTTTCGAATCCAAATTTCTCAAACCGATTCCAAACATTTAACCGAACATTTATGCCTAGTCGTATCTTTATCTCCGTTCTTTTTCTTAAAATTAGTTTCCAAAAACAAAACAAAAAATGATTTAAATATTAATATCTGAACAATGGCCCTATCAATGTGTACATAAATGTGAAACTCTTCCCTCTTCTTCTCCATTCTGAAAGTTCTAACCACCGTTCTGCGTCACGGTGGCGCTTAATTCTTTCCATCGGAGCGCCTCACCGGTGGCAGACGGTGTTGTTGTTCCTATCCCAAATTTTTATTATCTTTTACTCCGCTGATAGATAGAAGCTGAGAGATGGGGCAGAGTATGAGCTGTGGAACGAGACCGGAGCACGGGATTTTCGCCTCCGTGCAGTGCGGCGATATCGTTACTGTTCGCCGTTTGATGATGACGGACCCTATTCTTTTGAATCAGACTACTACTTATGATCGTCACTCCGTTCTTCATGTCGCTGCTGCTAATGGTCAGATCGAGGTTAGTTTTAGTGGTTTTTCTTTGAGATCTCGCCGGAATCTAGTCGTTTTTGTTTCAGATTCGGTGTTCATGGACTTGTTTTTCCGAATATTTTTCGGGTAGATTCGATTATACTGATGCATTTCTGATATATCTTTTTTCTTCTTCCAGATTTTGTCTTTGCTTTTGGAACAATTTACAAATCCAGATTTGTTGAATCGTCACAAGCAGGTTGATTACTAACGCCTGATTTCGCATTGATCTGGTTTTATAATTTTTCACGAATATTTTGCTGATTTTTTTATTCTTGGTAATTATATTTTGCTTATCTTTCTTGCTGTGATCCACGTAGACTCCATTAATGTTGGCTGCGATGTATGGGAGGATCTCTTGTGTTAAGAAGCTCACTGAAGTTGGAGCTAATGTACGGTCAAAAACGTTTCTATTTTCGCTCTAGCTTTTTTCCAGTCAATTCTGGATGTGAGATTAAATTTTTAGTTTGATCTTTGTTTGAAATCTGCAGATTTTGATGTTTGATTCTGTCAATCGAAGAACATGCTTGCATTACGCTGCATATTATGGACATGCTAACTGTGTTCAAGCCATTCTCTCTGCTGCTCAGTCAAGTCCCGTTGCTGTTCATTGGTGAGTCTATTGATCAGATTTTCTAATTTCTTGTGGACTTTAGAATGAAAGTTTTATACTTTGGAATTTTCTCTTTCAGGGGATATGCGCGGTTTGTAAACATAAGAGATGACAAAGGAGCTACTCCGTTGCATTTAGCTACTCGGCAGAGACGGCCTGAATGCGTGAATGTCTTGCTGGACAGTGGTTCTCTCGTTTGTGCATCTACTAGTGTATATGGGTAATGGTTTTCTCGTCATGCAATCTTTTCACCGAAGTAATATTTTTTTGAAGTTTCCAATTCATTGGATCTAATTATTCAAGCTTTGTTGAAACAGTTCTCCAGGGAGCACACCTCTTCATTTGGCAGCTAGAAGTGGATCTATCGATTGTGTCAGAAAATTACTTGCTTGGGGAGCTGATCGTCTTCAGAGAGACGCTTCTGGGTATATATAATATAAACACTCTCTGTTGCAACTCTCCTAAACGTTGTGGAAATCTTGTTCTAGTTTCAGAAACATACTCAGTCGTGGCAAGTGATAAAGTAGCATCTATAACTTAAATCTTGAAATCTTTTTTCAGGAGGATACCATATGTGGTTGCAATGAAACACAAACACGGAGCATGTGGAGCCTTGCTTAATCCATCCTCTGCAGAGCCTCTTGTTTGGCCATCGCCATTGAAATTTATCAGCGAGCTTAATGAAGAGGCAAAACTTCTCCTTGAGCAGGCTCTAATGGATGCCAACAGGGAGAGAGAGAAAACCATTCTCAAGGGAACTGCTTACTCCCTACCTTCACCTTCTTACTCTGACACAGCCTCAGATGATAACATGTCCGAGGTAATATTACTCCCTAACTCTTGACCAGACGCTTAATTGTTCGTTTTCGTTTATAGCATGCGTCTTAGCGCTGTATAAAAACGTGTATAGGTGAGCGATACAGAACTGTGCTGCATTTGCTTTGAGCAAGTATGCACGATTGAAGTTAAAGATTGTGGTCACCAAATGTGTGCGCAATGCACACTTGCATTGTGTTGTCACAACAAACCAAACCCAACAACCTCAACCGTGACTCCACCAGTCTGTCCGTTCTGTAGAAGCACCATTGCGCGGTTAGTCGTCGCCCAGAACAACAACGAAAAGAGCAAGAGCCAAGATGATGTTGTTGATCGTGAGGCAGGTGATGTTAGCTCCTCAAAACTCAGAAAACATAGAAGATCAATAAACCTTGGAGAAGAAAGTAGCAACTTCATGGGTTTATCAACCATTGGATCGTTTGGAAAGATAACCGGCCGTGGCTCGGGAAGGATCGCAGCCGACAACGAGCTGATAGACAAACCAATATTGTGAGGATCGATTCCACCAAAACCCGAGCGTGATATTTTGAAATGGGGGTATGGTGCCAAATTGGGGGGGGGGGGGGGGGGGGGGGTGAAATTGAGCGAATGTATAAAATATAGATGAATTTGTGTAGATCTTTGAAATGGGGGAGGGAGATTGAAATAAGGTTAAAAAGAAGTGCGGTGTGTAATGGAAGGATCTGTTATTTCTTTGATTAAGTTTGGCCAAAAATGGTTTGTTTGTTATTTTTTTTCGGTTACTTCAAATGAAAGGGAATCTTTTGTCTTTGTCTCACTTTTCCTAGTTATTTTTTGGTTTGATGGTCTATTTTCATTCTAAAATTTTGATCAACTTATATTTAGATTTTTTGTCTAAATTCATCTAAAGTATAAATGCAAGGCTTAATTGCTCCCAAAATTAGATAATGACTATCGAATTTCACACATAGTATACGAAAGCGGTCTAATTGTAAAAGTTGTTGGATAATTATAGTTTTATTGTAATCCAACAATTGATTACGATCTTAAATCATTAATTAACCAAATCTAAACCCGACCAAATCTCAATTAGACAACCGAATTTGAACGGGTTAGGATAAACGTTACCTATTTGAGATTTGGTCGAATCTAAATTGGTTTAGGTTCGGTAAATTAATGGTTTAATTTCGTAACCAATTGTTGGTTTATAACAAAACTATAATTATCCACCAATTTGTGCAATTGGACATATTTCGTATACTATGTGTAGGATAGTCATTATTGAATTTTGGGTGCAATTAGACATTGCATGCATATTTTAGATGGAATTAGACCGAGAATCTAAGTATAAGTTGATCTATTGTTATATCAAAACTTTAGGGTGAAAATAAACCGTCGACCCATATTTCTTCACTAAGCTACCAAAACTTGGCAAATCAGACTCATTGCCTGTTTTTTCCAAGAAAAATCTGATTAAAAATATCTAATTGAGTTATTTTTTGCAAGAAACAAAATGTTAATCAATTTGTTTATGATTTGATTTATATCTCTACAAAATACAAATCAACAATACACTAATAGGGTTGTGTAATTTTTTTTACTACTTTAAATGTTATAGATATGAGAAGATTAGTGTGATTATATTTTTATTTCGTTTATCAATAATTAGATCAAAAAATTAAATCCATAATACAAACCATGTCGTTATGTGAAATTTCATGATTATGTGAAACTAAATTTTAGTGAATAAAACTAGTGTTCTTTTGGCAGAAAATCAACATATAAATAAAAAAAATTACATGTGGCATTTATTCTAGTGGCATGTGGTTAATCCACTAAAGGCAGGTGCATTTGCACATTTAGAGATCGAATTTTACTGTTTAAATTATGTAGGAATTTGACTATTGGACCGACCAGTTGTAACTTAGCGTTGACAAAAAAAAAGATAATGAGCCTACATGATTAATGATGTAGTTTTGAATTTTTTGTTGGTTGTTTTTTTTTTATTGTAGATTTTTTGCCGTATGATTTTATTTTTATAAAATTCATAAATTTTGGCTATAAATTTTTAGTTTTCTACAACCAAACATATTTCATAAAAAAAAAATTAATTTTAAAAGTAATGAGAATAAAAATAAACTTAGAATACTTGGTATAATTTAAGTGTTCTAAATTTTTTCTGTTCTCTAGAGAAAAAAAGGAATTATTGGTAATCATGCCTAATTAGTGAGAAAAACAAATGTGATGTGAACGGCTGCTAAGTTGCGAAGAAAAATAGATATGGAAAATCAGAAAACAAAGAAGTAAAGGAGGTAATGGTTATTCGTTGACCCTACATTAGCATCATCCCATCACTTTTCCTTAACTTGTGCTTCTCTTACAAATATATTTTATATTTTGTATCTGCCTTTTTTATAACATTAGTCAATTTAGATCAACTAGTAACATACATCACATGCCCACTTTTTGTTTATTCGTTGACTGTATGTTTTATACGTCAAGACTAGAATTAGCTAGGCAAAGACCGATTCGGTGGATATTTATATCGAACTTATGAAAAGTAAATCTAGCTACTAGTTATGATAATATATATAATCAGACAAATCAAAAGCATGACTTCTTGATTTTTATTACTTATTATTTGTTCTAAAACATGTTTTAGCCAAAAGATTAGGTTGATTTCATGTCGAGGACAAGAAAACAAAATTATAGAAAAGTAAAAGTAATCAACAATTACGATATAAGCGGGTCGGATATTATAGGATTTTAAGATATTTTTATTTGTCAAGAAGGCAGAGGTCTAATTGGCTTATCTTGACAAAATCGATCCTATCTAAAATATAACTTAAATTCCATCGAAAAAATGTTATCCCTTTAAGTTTAAAAAAGAGTTGTTAGATTCGGACTTTCGACCTTCAAGGTAATAATGCACAACAAATCCACTATACCGAGCGAGATAACAAGTTATGGTACCCCTAAGTAAGTTATAATATTTTGCGTCTAAAGCATTAGCTTCTCTAACTTCAGTCCAGGACCGATTCTGCTCATGATTTAGTTTGATATTAAATGATGAATTCAAATTCCACCAGCTTCACTTGGAGAATTTATGTTATATATCGGATCTTATTGATCCAATTGTTGACAAAAGAAAAAAAATCTTTATCCAAACCTTATTATAACTTTCAAGATCTAGATTTTGATTTTAAAATATGGACAGAAAGATATTAGAATTTGTATCCGATTTTAATTGATTTAAAATTTCATATCTTGGATCCGAATGCTTGATATGTTAATTACCATTTGTTTTTTGTTTTTGTTTTGGAGCGTGTTTTGGATCCACTTATGGTACCAAGTTTACATATCAATAATTACATCCATAATCAGAGTTATTCAATTAGCATGTTTTGACATTTCAATTCTACAGGTAGGACCTTAGGCCATTAGCAATGGGGTTTCTTAGGGTTTCTTAGGATTTTTTTAATATTAAAATTTAAGAAACCTTTAAGAAAGTTTCTTATTTAAGAACACGAAACCCATTCAAGCATTTTAATATTTAAAAAATAGTTAAGAAACCCATAAAGGGTTTCTCCTTTGATCATGCCCTTAGGGTTGATAAAAGCAGATTTAGGTTAGATACTTTAACCCACCAAGATGTGTCACTTAATTATAACTTCCTCAATCGATACGCTTATTTTGGTGTACTTTCAGTATGATTAGATATTTCTACATAATTAGATAAATCATGTTTATTTCTTTACAAAAATTGAAAAAGAAAGCAATAGTAGTTGTGGACTCGTGCACAGGTCATAGGACTCAGCCCGTACATAATAGTTCAAACGTGACATTGTGTTCAAAGGTTGCCTAATCAACTTGTCATTATTTTCATCCTCTAAATTGACTATTTACGACTTATGACCCATCGAGTTCTGAAGAGACTATGACTATGTCAAAATTGGTATAGTGTATTTCTAAGAATTTCTTCTCATTTGAAAATCTCTTACATACACTAAATATATTAGCAGCTGAATTTAATGGCAGTTGCGCAAACCTCAAAAAGAATATTGAAAAACCAGTGTATATGTTTAGATTCGGGTTAAAAAATCGTAAATGTAAATATGATATCCTGAGAAAACATAAATATAATAGAGGAGACATTTATGTGATTGACTTGGCACATTTGTTGTGATTACTAAACCGTAAAAGGTTGCGATATAAGACAAATCACAAATGCATGAAATACAAGAAGAAGCAGCCATGAAACGGCACCGGACCCACGTGAAGCAGTCAATAACATGTTATGTCGGACTCAATAAATAAAATTTAGACAGATTCCACTTTGTGTTTATATAATTGATGTTGGGTTGATTGTTACATATAAAACGTCCTTTTTGTAAGTAAAATGTTTATTTTATTACCAATTAACATATCGTTTAAAACGATATTTTAAAAATAATTTTTCCAAATAATCGTTTAAAACGATATTTTAAAAATAATTTTTTCAAATAATCGTTTGTAAAAAATCGTTTGAATTTATTTAGATCGTTTAAAAATGTTGATTTGTGATTCGGGCAACTATTTCCACCACCGCCGATAAGATCTTCTTCGCCGAAAATTAGCTGGTTTCTAATTAGTGACTCTCACTCTCCCTCTTCTTTTAGCTTTAGTAGCATTTTGACCTTGGATTTAGTTTGAGATGACTAGATCTAGGGTTAGATGCTCTGAGACTTCAAAGTTAGATAAAGGTCACTCCCGGATTAGAGTTATCATGATGTTTGCTTGCTTTGGGTGTGTTGGTTTATTATGGCTCGATTTTCTCGATGTTGTTGTGCTCTGTCTACGAAATCATCATCAAGCAACAAAGGATTTGGCTCGACATTGCTGGTACGCTCGGTAAGGTTAGCTTTGGGGGCGCTTTCATGGACTCGATTTGGGATGTCTTGGGAGAGTTGTAGGCATCACTAGATCTGAGTATTGGTGTTGTCTATCGTGGCAATCTCTCGGTTGTCTTGTTAGAGTCAATGTTAGTGTTTTCGTTAATCCAGTTTTTTCTCTGTCTTTCTAATGTCTGTTTTGTTCGTTGATTCTCAGATTGTTGTTTGGTTTTACATCACCTTTGTATTTTTTTCCACTTCTTCACCATTTCTATAATTCTATCAAAAATCAAAAATGGTATAATATCTTAAGATTTTTATCTGGAAAAAAAAATTATATGTTTTCACCATCCAATTTTTGGTTAGGGTGATATCAAAATTTATTATCACCATTGACTCTGGTCAATATTCCTTTAAATCCAATGGCAAACAAAAAAGTTGTTTTTACTAACAAAATAAAATTATATGTTAGACTATTTACAATGGTTTCAACATTCAACATCTTCTTTTTTACTCCACATCATCTTCTCTCTCATCCACCTCATAATTCATCATCCATTTTTAATTAAAAAATTTACATAAAAAATATCTAACAAATTTAAACAACAAATGAAAAAATGCTAATGTCTAATCTTCTTTCTCTCTCCTCCCATCATGTATGTGAAGACAAATATGACATACTTTTATTAATTTTTTATTTTTTTAACCTATTAAATATATTCAACAGTCTAACTAGCCATGTCATCTTTTTTTTTTAATTCAACATGCTTATTGCAAAGTTTCGACTGTTGAATTTATTTATCCACATGCCCATTGTAACTAGTCTTACTAACAAAAATTGATATTCATGCTGCACCAACCCGAATGAATACTCAAAATACAATGATACAATTAAAAATGATAATTTATATACACCCTTTCAATTATTTAAATCTTCATAAATTATAATTATAAATTCTAATATAATAATTAGTTTGAATTAAAATAACTAAAAAACAAAAAATGGGAAAAATCAAGATTTTTTTAGAGGATGAAGATCAATTCCAAATAATTTATGGTGATCACTAAAAGTAAAGGGTTTATTTGGTATTACTGGTAAACTGATCAATGCTACACAATAAAGCAACGATTTTCTACTCTAATATTCTTCAGCTCGGAGGAGGAAATAATTGCATTTGGGTTTATATTGGATCTTCTTTCCGGCCCATTTGAACAAGCCTCTAATATAGTAATATGTTAGTTCAGAATCTCAAGCCAAATCAAGTTAATATTATACGAAACTCGGGAACAAATGATATAATTAAGATTTAAGAATCAAGTTAAACATAAAATTAAAATATAAAAACTTATATCTGAAAATATTTAACTATTATCGAAAATAATAAACATATCTGATTTGGAGATTTCCACGAGAGAGAAAAAATAGTAATTTCCGGCGTAACTTCGACCTAAATGACGGTGATTTCCACGAAGAATAAAAAGGAGCTTTAAGAGAAGAATCCATCTAATTCGAATGATTCAAATGAGATCCCCAATCTACAAGTTATTTACCGATTGTTTCAATCAAGTGATGATGTCCAAACCCAATGTAGGGTTCCGGCGATTTCAAACAAAAGAGAAACTATGAATATCAAGGTGTTATCAGGAGTTTAGGGTTTAGGGTTTATGGGGCAGAAATTAAATGGAGACCGAAGGCAAGAGAAAATGGAGATATGAATCGAAATGATGTTTATGGGGCAGAAATTAAATTCCATTTCGTTAATCAGGTCTCTGATTCAACTAAATCGAATTCAGGTCCAACAAAGTTCCAAGAGAAAAGACATAAAATTCAAGTCCTGAAGATAAGGGAAAGATATAGGGCGATTTGAAGACGGTGTTGAAACTCTGGTGAAGATTAAATATGATCAACACCGAGGTATATGTCGTTATTGTAACTACATAAACCATGATGTGACCCAATGCAGGAGACTCATGGTTCACGAAAATAGAGAAAGGGAGACTGAAAGACATGACAGACAAGAGCGACATTATGCTCTAAATCAAAGCTTCAAAGGTGCTTTGGTTAACAATGCAAAGTCAGAACAAGATGGGCGTGGATAAATAAGTACTAGAACTCGACAGCCTGATCAATATGGATCAAACTTTAAAACCAACACGACATAGCTGAAGTATGTACCAAAGACAGGTGGAATAGCGGAGAAGTCTACTCCATTGAGTAACAAAACACAACCTGCTGGAAAAGGATATGTATCAGGATCACAAAAAATAAAAAGATCAGAGCCTGAAGAAGATGAACTAGAAAGAACTCAGACTGCACAACAGCCAGAGTAGAAGATGGATATATCTGAGGCTCACTCTTCATCCAAGAAATCTAGAAGAACTAACGCTGCCCAGGAAATTGATGAGGTAAACTCTTTACAACAAGTGTTAACTCCATTTGTTGGTGCGTTGCTAGACTCTAAACATGACAACAATTAGGTGGAATCATAGGGTGAGGAGAGTTATGACACCATGAACTGCGACCTCTTACCGGAGAACAAAGAAGAGGATGGGAACAAAGCACCTCCGCTTCTGGCTGCAGAGGACTTGGATAGACTAAAATCCTATGCCACAATTACGGAGAAGGAAAGGTTGGAGTTGTTAAAGGATGTGAGGAGAAAGAAATTGATTCGCAAACCGCCCATACCACCTCAGTCAAAGGCAAAGTCTGAAATGCAACAAGATATATCTAATGATACGAGTAAGAGAAGTAACAAGTTTGCACTAGGTTTGAAAGGTGTGAATTCTAAAAAACAAAACATTGTGGAGCAGATTTAGAAGAAGCCAGACAAAGGAAAAAAAGGAAAAGGTCCAAAATCGTCAAACGAGACTGCGACATCTCGTCCTACGGCCTCGACAGCTTAATCTGTTTTTGCTAGTTTCATGTTTAAAATAATTTATTGGAACTATCAGGCATTGGAAGCCCAATTTTTTATAACTATTTGAAAGATATCTTTAAACAAGTTAAAGTCGATTTTTTATTTTTAATGAAAACCAAAAAACATAACGATTATATGGAGAATTTATTAGAAAAACTTTGTTTTGACAACATGATTACGGTTGAACCCGTTAGAGCTAGCAGTGGGATATCACTATTCTTTCACAACCATTTTAATATTGTTCTAAATCACAAAGATAAAAACATTATTGACATTTCCATAGATCTACGAGGTAAAAAACTTTCATCTCTTTTATATATGGAGAACTGGTTTATCACCTTCGCGTACAAGTATGGGAACGTTTGACTCAGAATGGAATAAATTGGCTTGAACCATGGTTTATAATTGATGATTTTAATGAGATCTTAGAACATCATGAGAAACAAGGGGGGAGAATAAGAAGTTTAAGCTCTTTTGTCCCATTTAATATTATGCTACAAAACTGTGGCTTTATTGAGTTCCCCTGTATTGGTAACACATGGTCTTGGAGGGGACTTAGACAAAACGATATTATACGATGCAAACTCGACAAAGCCTTTGAAAATGAAGAATGACACTCTATATTCCCTAATACAAAACCGAATATCTAAAGATGATTAGGTTAGATCATAGACCAATCCTGATATAACTGAAAACAACGAAATTAAACGAAAACCTGGATTTAACTTCAATAAACGTTGGATTGGTAAGCTAGGTTCTGACAAGAGTATTCAGATAGGTTGGACTAGGTATGCGAATTTAAGAGGAAACCGAATTTCCCATAAAATTTCCAACTGTAGAAGAGAAATTTCAAAATGGAGAAAAGTTCAGGTGCTTCCAGGAAAAGAAAAGATCGGTAAATTAAAGAACAAGTTAGAAGAAATGAAAAACTCATACTCATGCCCCACATCAGAAATCCAACAAGTTTCCTATGATATGTGTGTATGGCGTATAAAGAAGAAGAAACATACTGGAAGCAAAAAAGCCGCAACATATGACTTCAGGGTGGAGATAAAAATACAAAGTTTTTTCATGCGCAAACAAAACAACGGCGAGCCAAAAACAGGGTCAGAGGTCTTTTTGACGAGCCAGGTCTATGGTTAGATCATGAGGCAAATATTGAAAAAGAGGCAGTAAAGTACTTTAACAATCTATTTACCTCGAATGACACTACGGATTACAACTCCTCTCTGCATGGTATAGACCCATTGTCTCTGAATAAACAAACAAGCAATTGCTAACAAAGGCATCAGAAAAAGAAGTTAAAAAAGCTTTATTCCTAATGGTATGACTGTTCTCTTCTTTCAATAGTCCTGGCACCTTATCAAAAATGATCTGGTGAAGCTAGTGAGCGATTTCCTAGAGACATGTCTATTCGAAAAGATTTAAATCTCATGAATATATGTTTAATGCCGAAGGTTTCGCGACCCACTACGATGGCAGAATTAAGCCATTTAGCCTTTGTAATGTCATATACAAAATCCTCTCTAAAGTGGTATGCTTGAGGTTAAAAAATGTCTTGCCTCATTTGGTTTCAAACACACGATCAACTTTTGTTTCATGACGCTTGATCTCGGATAACATACTGATAGGACAGAAAATGTTTCATGCTCTAAAAACGAACAAAAAAGTGAAAGGGGGCATTTATGGCTATTAAAACAAACATGAGTAAGGCGTATGATAGAATTGAGTGGGGTTTCTTGAACAAATTACAATTGAAGTTAGGATTCCACGAACGTTGGGTACAGGGGATTGTGCACATCATCTCATCGGTGCGTTACTCTATCCTTATTAATGGGAGTCCAAGAGGTTGTATAAAACCTAACAGGGGTTTACGTCAAGGAGACTCACTATCACCATACATGTTTATTCATGGTACAGAAGCTTTGATTACAAAATTAAAGCATGCTGAAGCACAAAAGCAGATGACTGGGATCTCGGTGGCAAGGACGAGTACGACAGCCTCTCATCTGTTATTTTTGGATGACAGTATTTTCTTTTGCAAGGCTAATATGGTAGAATGATCCGCTATTTTACATGTCCTAATGGAATATGAGAAGGTATCAGGCCAAAAAATAAACTATTCCAAGTCTTCTATTCAATTTGGAAAAGAAGTGGACCTTATCACAAGAAAGGAATTCAGGACTATTTAGGAATAAAAAAATTAGGGGGAATGGGTACGTATCTTGGCCTCCCAGAAGGGCTCGAGGGAGCAAAAACTAAGGTTTTAGCTTTTGTTAAAGATAAAATAAATGCAAGAATAAACTTCTGGTTGGCCAAATTTCTATCTAAAGGGGGAAAGGAGGTCTTAATCAAATCAGTACTCACAGCTATTCTATCCTATGTTATGTCATGTTATCGGCTCCCAAAGGCGGTTACTTCAAAAATTTCGGCAGCCATAGCTAACTTTTGGTGGCACAACTCGGGCACAACAAGAGGTATTCATTAGGTCAAATAGGAGCGATTATGCAAGGATAAAACAGAAGGTGGTCTAGGATTCAGAGCAATCGAGGAATTTAATTCGGCTCTTTTGGCTAAATAACTATGGCGGTTACTCGATCATCCTGAATCTTTACTTGCTAGAGTCCTCCGAAGACGATACTATGTGCGTTCTTCACCTTTGGAGCCCATGAGACTATATTCGCCTTCTTATGGATGACAAATTATTATTTCGGCACGAGATTTGATTATGAAATGACTGATTAAGCGTGTGGGATCTAATACCATCATGATCTGACATGACCCGTGGATTCCGGATAAATTCTCAAAACCAACGCATGGTGTAGGGTCTCATAAATATCTTGATTTAATGGTAGCGGATCTGATTGACTATCGCGGTCATCTCTCTTTTATTGAAATTTTAACTTAAGGACAACGAATATATACATTAGATTTTGCACCACAGTAAAAGAAAAATTATGACTGTTGTACAAAATAATTTTTAAAACTAGAATAGATCACATAAAACAAATAACTTTTTTTTTATCATTTAGATCGGTAATGATCCGATTTATAGTATAACTCATATTATGTAAGATTCCACGATTATATAAAAACTGAATTTTGATAAAAAAAGATATTAAATTATTTTACCATTCAAAAATTTCTAAAATAGATTTTTTTTTCTTTTTAAAAAGAATTAAGAATGGACCGAGAGTTAGTTGAACCACTAGTCTTGTACACCATGGATATTGGTAGTTAAAGGGTTTGATCTCCGGACATTACCTTTTAGTGTGAGTCTAAAGCCATTAACTTAGGATAAAAAAAAATGAAAATGGTAAAACTTCTTTTCTTTGCTGTGAATAATGTGGTAAACTTTTGGTTACATTACAATATTTGGCGTAAAGTAAATTCGTTTTATAATTTAAATGAAATCGCAAAGCCTCGGGTACGCAATCATGTACTTGATTCATTTGGGCTTGAATAGTCAGCCAAATAGGAAACACATTCGCCTTGATTTCAGTGACCAAAATTAACAATATATATATACCTCGAAACTTTTAATTATCTTATCAATGTTAAATTATTTCAACTTTACGTAACCAATGTATTCTACCAACTCTGCAATATTCCAAATTTCGAAATTTATACTTATTTTATTAAAATCGTCGTGTATGCCTACCGATTATTTCCAATGTACAAAATATGTTAATCCCAAGAGAATTAAACAAATAAAAAGCATGCAAAATGCGTATGCTATATTTCTTTTTGTATGCTCTAAATATTTTACCAAAAATAAAATAAAATAAAACATATTAGCAAAAGGAATTATAAAAGAATAAAAAATGAGATGTCGAGTTGCTCTCAGTTTGGTGGTTAGGATGATCCAATTAATGACTTGACATCAATTTTCGATTACTACCCGATATATTATAGTAACTTAAAAAGGAGATTTTATGGGTGGATTTTAAAGTATAAATCGGGTTTTATCGATCCAATTGTTGGTAAAAGAAGAGATAAAACTGAAATATTATTTCACTATATTATGTAACTCGTAGTTACAATTTGGTGATGAGATAGCTACACATTATATTATACATACATATGAAACATCATCAGATATGTCTGGCTTTCTTAAATTTGTTACATAGAGATGTTTGATTAAATAGAAAATCAATCTCTTTAGAAACATTGAGAATGATCATTCTCTTGCTTCTATAAGAATTTCTGACCTTAAGACTTTTTGATAAGGCTTGTTTAGGTTTCCTCGGCGCCGGTGGACAGATACTTGGAATAGTCGGTAAAATCTGGTCGGAACGAGTCGGAGTCTTACAGTAATCCTCTTCTTCTGTCTTCATGTTTGCTCCTTCCTTGCATGACCAATTCCTTGTCTCTTCGGACTTACTTTCAGGATCTGAAAACCCTAATGATTGACAATGAAACCCTAGTTCCATTTTGCAGAGATTGTTTTGATCAGAGAGACAAATTTCAGCGTCAGAGAAATCCATCTGTGAGCTCAAGCTTTAAGGATAGAAGGAAGGAGAGATAATATAATTCTGATGAAAGAGAGAAAGAGAGAATTTTTATGGCTTTGGTGGATTAATTTGCTTTATATAATAGTAATACTATGTAGAATGATATTTGAATAATGTTTAAGTAAATAAAATTGGCATTTGCGAACATTCGGGTTTATAATTAATGTTTGAAGGATCCGATGCAACAACTATACTTTATGTAAGATTACTTTAATTTATGGTACGATTTTCGTCAATATGGTTAATATCTATACCAATCACATGTTTCTCGCCTTTTGAGAACATATTTTGCTTTAAGATCCATATGACTCTTTTAACCACACTCAACTAAATTTTTTTAATTTGGACACAAAAATAGAATATCAAGTTTTTGTTTATAAAAATTCATATGAGTTGTGGTCACATGGTTAAATCTTAACGTTTTATAACAATAAGTTTGAGGTTAAATGGTAGGGACGGATTTGGAATTTTAACTAGTTCACAAGTTCGATTTTTCTACTATGTAAAAGTAAAATATATTTTCGTAGTTATCCATACAAGGGACATATGCTCATGCTTTCGGTTCATTTGAATACTTGGAGGTGAGGAACTATTCGTAGTCTGCGCCACTCCAAGAAAATAGTCCAAACTCCTCCTATAAAACCTAAACGTTTTTTTTCAACAGAGTTATAGTCTTATAGTCCTACATTATAAAATTTGAGTTATAGATACGTCTTTTTGATCTAAATGATGTTAAAAAAAAAGATTCATGTATGAAATTCAAAACTTTTATGTGTTGCATTCTCATATTTAAATATATAAAATATGCATTCCATAAAGCAAATTAAGAAAGATGAAAAAAAGGTAATTGACATGAAAACAAGAAAAGGCCAGTTTTGTTGGTTAAAAAGAAAAAGGTCAATTAGTTTCCTTTATTCATAAGCTAAAAGAAATTATTGAATTTAGCCTCTAAAAGAAGATGGCATGTCTCTTTCATCTTCAAAATTTTTGCTTCAATCATCATTTTTATTTTTTTTTATTTATTTTCTCTCAAATCCTAACTTTGATGCATGTGAACATCAATCTCACATGCCTTCTTATGTTATATCACACCCACCTCTACATTCACTAATACACAATCACTTTCTCTATATATATTACAATGAAACTTGATCTATCATACATCCATTACCTTTTGTGTGTATATACACATAAATATATCAAAATAGATTATTAAAATGACAATCTATATATTATATGCTATTTATATATGACTCTACGAAGATTAAATAACTATCCGATAACATTAAACTACCCACCTAACTGACAAAAATATTAAATGTTTATATGATATAAAAATTTAGATTCCATGGACAAATCTCAACATTTTGTCATTGTAAAATCAAGAAAGGTACGTAAAAAAAGTAAACTCTAATAATAGATATTGGATATGGATCTTTTGTCTCTGTTATGTACATGTATATGTGATTTTATGTATACACAAATAACAAACAAAAGAAATAAGATCACTGGAGTTAATTGGAGTTCTTGTCTGGATTTTATTTTGATTAAAGTTGATGTGCAATGATATTTTCTTACCAAAACCCCAACCTATGTGTTTGTTTTCCAAAATTAAGAAAAGGCATTGGAGACAAGACAGTCCCTTACGAATTACTTTAACTAAAATAATGAACACCCAAAATATATGTCAATTGAAGAAAAAAATTTGGGAATAAAGTAGTGATAATTTTGTTCAACTTTAAAAAAAATCCGTTTCTGTAAAAGTAAATCAATCCAAGATTTCTTCACATGAATAGAAATGTTCAATTAAATCACGAGACAGATCTTGTTTATCCTAATCCCAAATCAATTTAATTGAGTTGGTTCAATGGTTAAACAGTCTTTTTGTTGTTGTTATACACACTTGACACTACAAGAAGAAGTTGATTTTTGAATGCAATTCCGGATGGAAATTGAGGTCCTTCTGGAATTTTAGGACCATGTCATCTTGATCGCCGATAACGGGTCTGAAATTCATGGAACCAATCCATCTAGATTCTGTCGCGTATTTTGTTGTTTTAACGCTTTAAACCAATTTTAATATTTTCCTCTAAAACGATTTTTTAGATAGATTTCAGACAGAAATTATAATAAATCTATCAAAAAAATCTAACCAAAAATATAATATTAAGATAAATTGTAATAAATTTACACTAAAATCATAAAATACTGTAAAAGTTGTAATAAACAAATTATTTAGATGATCAAGATTCTGCTTACAGCTAGTTATAGATTAGGTCTTGTTGATCCAATAAATAATGTTGACAAAAAAAAATCACTCACAATAGTTGTGAGCTAAAATAAGCAGAGTATATAGAACAAATGGACCAAACACAACATCTCTTCTTCTTTTTTTTTTGGTTAAAGAAACACAACATATCACTATAAAACTTTCAAATGTATAACAATTTGATTAATTTTGTAGCACTTGTTTGAAAACGGTTTTGATTAATATATATAATTATGTCGGGAGACCAAAAACATCAAATCAATACAATTCTTGGTAAGCACTTAATTACAAACTTTTACCCACAAACAAGTAAAAGAATGTGAATTGGTGGCACCAAATGCGTTTGCCAGATTTGTTGTAGATCACATTATCTATCAGTCTCTACCACCAAAACATGCATCATATTTTTGAATTATTCTTTTAATTTTTCTAAAAAACACATATCTAAATTATCGGGACTTTTTGATAAAGTTAAAAGGTAAATATCAGTGAATTTATCCAACTTTTAGCGGTAAAAAATGGATAAAAATTAAGTAAAAAGTTAAGCGCAGACACACACACTCTCATGGAAACATAATTGAGTTATATCTCATGCTCAATCATTTTGCCTCCCATTTTCTATTTCCTCATTCTACGTTTCTTCTTTTTTCTTTGGGTTTAGTTTCAATTTCAGTGTAATTACAATCATTGACTACTAATAATGTAGTTTTGGCAGAATGTATTTTCTATGGACAACTAAAGATCATTACAGAATCTTGTCTTGTCCATACATGCTTTGGCAAAGAATTTATTATTTATCTTTTACTGTAATTTTATTTATATTTATTTGTAACTAGCCATATATATTCAGTTTTAGAGCACCACTTACAAGTGCTTTCATAGTACATATGAAGTAATCTTATCCATTTTAAGCCACAGCTTCTATATATATATATTCAAAGAAAAACATTAAATAAAAATTCTGTTTACGTGTCAGTACAATATTTGTAGTTTATTTCGTTAGTTTTTTCGATTCCTCCAATTGCTTTTTTTGGTTGATTTAAATGGTCTAAAATTACTTAACGGGTGGAGTTCTTCTCAGTCTGATGGATACATATCTCAGCTAATAGTTTAGATATAAAAAGTTCGGTTTCGCTCTACTCTATGTGAATATGAGATTTTAAAGATGAGTTAAATTTAAGCTATGAATTGAGTTTTGTCGATCCAATTGACAAAAAAATAAATTAATGTGATATATTTTTAACAAAACTGTGATAAAAAAAAAATTTAAAAACTTTTAAAGATAATAGGGATTGTTTTCTGATGTAATGCTTACATAAATTTAATCTCGTGCATAAACATGAGAATCACGTATTATTCATTGCTAAATTATTATGTTTAGCGATTAAGATGACAAAAAGAGAGAAAATAAAGTGGCTCTATGAAAATAATCGAACAGAAAACAATCAAAGATATACAAAAACCATAAATTATACTTTGAAACTCCTCTTGAAGATGAAAGATACATCTGATGTATCCCCATATTGGACAATAAGTAATTAATTTTAATTTGATGTTGTCATTAATTTAGTGTTGTCATGTTATTAAACTTAATTTGATGTTGCATTAATTTGTTTGCATAAATATCTCATAAGAGTTGTAGTTTCGTAATGTAAATCAAGATCAAAGAGAGAAACTGTTGCAACCAAAAAAAGTCATCATCAGTTGCATTGACATTTGATAAGTACTTTACCTCATCATTAATTATCCCGTTAATTAAGTATTGCTGCATATGATGAATAACTTCTGTGAAATAAAAGAAACAATAGTATAAGAAGCTCAATCTGCATCAAAGAAAGCTAAAAGAGTTATGTGGCAGATGTTTCGAAATAAATTTATAATGAAATCCCTCTTGTACTTAATAACTATGTATATATATATATATATATATATGACAATTTTTTTTGTCAACAATTGAGACAAATATGTAATTGTCTATAAAATTTTAAATTAAATTCCAAAATAAATCTTTAATGCAATTTGTTGATCCATAGATTTTATAATACTGGTTTCGCAATCGCATAGAGTCGTGAGCTCGTTAGGTCGACTTGTTTAATAGGCTTGTTCGTGGGATAGTTGTGACGTTCTAGTTTCTGTTTAGCTCTTAGGAGCTGTGAGGTTTAGCATTTGCGTTTTCTCTTAGATTTTCTTTCTTAGATTTTTTTTTGTTCATGTTTAATTTTTCAGGAGTTATTGCTTTTTTCTGCTATGTTTTTATTTTCTTCGGTTTTTTTGGTGATCATTATGTTTGTAATATATATATATATATATATATGATGTTTTGAATTTCGTTAGGAGTTAGTCGTGCGGTGAGATAGCGCCTAGCGCCTAATCGATTCATCGGAGATTACGCAGGAATTAATCAAGGACTAGTTTTTCAATTTATTCTATATTTTAATTTTATTATTCAACAATTTAGTGTTATAATTTCCTAAATACATTGATAGATAGTTTGCTAGTTGTAATTAACGTTAAAAAATAAATTCTAAACAATATAATTTTTATGATTAAACGTTTATAATTAAATTTAACTAAAAAATTTAATTAAAAATTTAACAAATTCTTTTATAATATAATATTAATCATATAACGCGGAAATTAATTGAACTAGGCAGAAATTACTGAGATTAACTAATCAAAAACTCGTTTTTTACAACCGCTTAGGTATTAATCGACTCGATTGATCATCAGCTAACACATATACGGAAGATAATCAGCTAGGCGGACTACTTTTTGAACAAATTGACGTGTATATAATATATATATTTCTCAGTGAAAAATCTTAAAATATTGCTAAACATAACAAATCAAATATGTTATAATTATAAGGTGTACAAACCAAAGTCGGATCTTTGGAACAAATTTAGGTCAGAAGAATAGCATTAAATGATTATATTAGTTATTTTTTTGAAAAATCAAAATAAATTGTATTTATGATGGTATAGGTATGTTTTTAAATAAAGATAACTTAAATTTCACGCATAATTTTCCATATTATTTTATCTGATTTTACATACTTGTTGCGTTAAATCCGAGCATATTAATTAAAGTTTTGCTACTGTGATTTTAACCCATTTTGGCTATTTGTTTGGCTATACTACCAAATAAACCCTCACTCTTTTTTGTAGTGGTCACTGTAAATTATTTTGCAAGCAACTGTCCAATAATTCATAGTTATTATTTACGTTTTGCAGTCTAAATTCAATAAATGAAACCTTGTTTTCAAACTATGAAAGTAAAAGACATGTTAGAGTGGGGTTTTCAAACTTCTCTCACTCAGAGACATCAATTCATTAATTATCATTATAAAATATTCTCTTACAACGAAAACTATATTTAGTTTTTGAATATTATAAAAAAATCTATATTTAGTTTTTTTTTTAATTTGGGGTGGAACACATACACTCTTTTCCTATAAAATTGCGAATAAATAATTAATAAAACAGATGGATGACTGTTTTAAAGGGACAAACACACCAAAGAGAAACTGTTTTAACTCTGAAACGAGACAGAGTTAATTAGTGTCTCCTCGGATCATTACAAAACTCCATGACTGCATTAGCAGGAGCTCTTGTCTTAAGAATCATTTCCTCAAACTCATTTTCTGGATTTGACAATGCAACTATTGCTCCTCCTGCTCCAATTGAAGCTTCATCTTCATGTATCACTACTGTTCTTATCACTATATTTAGATCAAACGCACTATTATACGAGAAATACCCGATTGAGCCAGAGTAAAGGCCTCTCGACAGTTCTCTAGAGAATCGAGAATTTCAACGGATCTTAGTTTTGGGGCACCTGTCATTGAACCGCCAGGGAAAGCTGCTCTTACGCATTCAACTGGACTAATATCAGGCTTTTTCAGTCCACGGATTGTGCTTACCATAGTGTGAACTGTTGTGTATGATTCCACGTCCATGAGTTTAGGCACATGGACTGACCCTAGGCTCACAGACGCCGACCGAGATCATTCCTTAGAAGGTCAACAATCATCAGATTCTCAGATTGGTTCTTCTCACTGTTATAAGACAGGGAAAGCAAAAAAAAAAATTGATGTTGAATTGATGCGAACAAAACAATTCAGGCACATTCAAGAAAGCTCCACGACTCTCATGATATGCAAAATCTAAAGAATCAGATAAACGTATTTGGTATACCAAAGTTTCAATAGTATTTTGAGAAGTCATCTTCTTCAGGTGTGGAGCCACGAGCTATAGTATCCTTAATTGGTTTTGCTTCTAGCATTCCATTTCTGTCTAGCTGAAGAAACCTTTCAGGAGACGAACAAGCATAAAGACAAGTTAGCATTTGCGAAGTTGAGAAAGGCTGAATATGGTGCTAGATTCTTCTCTCTGAGGTGGAGATAAAGTCCGAAAGGATCAGTACTCCCTATTCTCCTTCTGTTTTGAGTAGTTAGACAGAGCTCGTAGCTCTCACCGTCTTTGATATACTTCATACAGCTCTGAACATCATTGATATATTGCTCTCGGCATTTGTCAGGGACAAAACTTCTATTGCATTGAGATGAACCTACAGCAGTAAGTGTTTCACTCTTCAGCTTTCTAGTGGGCGATACCCTCAGGCTAATGAGCTTCTCTTCGGTATCATTTAGGAAAGAGTTTTCTGTGGTTCCCTCTTCATAAAGCGATAAAACATAAACGTCATCAAGTTGATGATCAATGGCAACAACATAATCCGCAAAGAAGAAACAAGCATCCGGAGCCTTGGATTTGTGACGATTAATTGACATTCCACATTCGATTTTAATATCATACCTGCATCTTAAGACATGTAATTAAACAATCATTACAGTAGTCTTTTACAGTTAGGACCAAATTGTACAATTAAAAGCCACTAAACATATATAAAAGCTTGTTAAAGAGATTCACAGTCTAGATGATTTAACACGTACCCAATACAACCTACGGATCCACCGTAAAAATCAAAAGGCAACCCCGCGAAGTCCTTCTCATCATAAGAGATGGATGAAAGCTCCTGATAAATAAATACAGTTGATATCCACTGATGAGTCCCTATTTTACTATTATATATTATAATTTATTTCATTTTCTAAGGGAGAGATGGGCTTTGATATCCGTAAATTTACCAGAGAAAGTCCATACTAGAGTAAACTCTCTCTACATACCTTATGTAGAAAATCAAGAAAGCCTCCTTCTAAGACTTGTTTTTCAGTAGAACTCTGAGAATCTTCAATCAAAAGATGCCCCACACGTTTAGATGTAATCTCGCTGCAAAAGTCATAAATTCAATGTTTCAGTTCCAATCTGTGATGCATCATTGTGAAGATTATCTCAGATCAATATAGTCGCATTATCACCAAAGCGCATAGATACGGTAAGAAAAGAAAAAAAAGAACATAAACCTTTGTCGGATAGAGAGACTAGGTCATGCGTAAAACTTTTGATCAGATAAACTAAATGTCAATTGCTTCCAGAGAGATCCACCTTTACCGCCCATGAAGGAAAACCGTCCTCTAGCCTGAAACCATGTAATTGGAACTAACATTCTTTAACATATATATTAGAAATTATCTTGTCACACGGAGGCTAAAACAATAACACAGCGATGACAATACCAGCAACTATGATGACTGCAGGAATATACACTACGAAACTTATCACTAGAAGAAGTATCCAGCCAAAAAGTATCATTCCCACTATTCTTGCCGAAGAATTCCATGAAAATATTTTTTGCACCACCAACTTTATGTACAAGACGTTCATACTTCTTCCATCTCAATCTTAGCAATTTTGCAGGAGATTTAGGATATGATAAATCCACCAGATCGAAGACGTCTACACCATTTGTCTTGGCAGAAAACAGAGACTTCATAGAATTCCCAAAATAGCTAGAACCATTATCTGTAATTCTAGTTCTGGAAAGTTCTTCAGCAATTGAGTAGCACCAGGCACCTGCATGTTAGCTAAAAAATATTTATTATTGAGGAGAAGCTTTAGGAAAGTTAAAATAAAGTAACACCAAAAGGATATTCTAAAACTAAAATAGGTCTTGGGATAGAATCAGAGAAGAGAGAGTCAGGAATGACAATCTAACACTTGTGGCCACCATGAAGCCTATAAGAGCTCACCAGTGTCAATTATGCTTCCTCGACGCAAGGATGACGATTTGCAGCGACTCCAATAATCTACAGTTATATCTTTGAAATTTTTGAATATTTGATTTCCATAGGTAGTAGCGATACTCTCTGGATGAAACTGAAAGTAAAATGTATATCAAAAATAGCAGAATAATGGAGGAATCTAAGTCCAAATATGATCTTTTATAAACATCAAACCTGTACACCATAATGGGGAAATGCAGAATGCATGATTCCCATGAGAATGTGTCTATTCTGTTTTCCATCAACATGGGACGAAGGCCAATGATTTTGACTTTCCAACTTTTCTGAAACTGAAACGACAGATATGTCCCCTAGTTGGCTCCCAGTGTTATTTACAGGAACACAGAAATTTTTCTGAGACAAAGCCAGTGTCATTGTAAACCGTCCACGCTATTGGTACAAGTTCCTTTGGCAGTGATTCCTTATCTATGATCAACGAATGGTATCTAACAACCTGCAGCATTGAAGCCCCAACACAAATTTGTACCATATCTAGAGAAATCAATGAATATTGCATGTAAAAAGGTAAATGACCTGCCTTGAAATCCGAGTTTCTCCCAGATGGAATGTCAGAAAATAATATGTTCCCATCATGTTCAATCCCACTACATGGAGTAGATAGAAATCGTGAGTGGAATATTATGTATCAGACATTGAGAAATGTGAAACAGAGGAGATATGACGATATATCAACAATTCTACAGTTGTTTTAGTTTCCAAAACTTCATTTCAGAAAAAGAAGGTGACGATTAGAAGGCATTAAGAAAAAATCCTGCACACTAGAAATCACATTCCTCACTACCTTAACCGTCCATGGACTGGTTCCGGGGCATGAACTACACGAGCTCCATGGACTTTACCCATTGCCTGCCAAAGCAAGTTGAGTTGCTTAACAAAATTAACTAGATAAACTACTTATATCCATGACGGTAGAAACTACAATTGAAGTGCTGCCATCTTTTTGGATATAAATTACCTGGTGGCCAAGGCAGACACCTAAAATTGGGATATCATGACATTCAAGCAAAAGGCGAAGACAAATACCTGCAGAACAAAAGTTAGGTTTGGTGGCTTTCCCGGGATGGATTGAGTTTCTCTTCTCTTCCGAAGGTGTTCATAACTTTTACAAAGATTCTGACGGTGATGATAGTCCGAGCTTCGGCCGGTAAGGGTGTTGTCGACGATCTTCTGAGTTCTTCTTTCTTTAGTGATTACTTTTCCCATCATTCAGATTTGTTTTCTCGTGGTGTTTATTAACCGATTTGATTTAGCTTTAGGTTTGGTTTTGGTTATGTTTATTTAGGTCCATTGTTGGGTTTAGTTCATTCCGTGCAGAGGTTTGGTTCCCTCCTTATATGTATTCCAAAGACTTGTGGTCTTCTCTTCTTAAGGATTCTATCGAAATGTTATCTAGTTGCGTCGATGTAGTTCTCTGTTTCTTCATAAGAAGTTTCTTCATCCGTTTGGACTTTATGTTGCTTGGTGGTTTCTAAGAGTTTCGATTTCTGTCCATAAAGTCCTAACTAAGAGCATGATTAGTAAAACATAGAGTTATAACATGAAGGAACAAAAACATAAAAAAGACTAGAAGAGGTTGTAAGTTCTTAATATTAAGTTTATGATATGTGACATAGTGGTGAATAATTTTTTTTTTTTGTTAACAAGTAACCATTAGATCGATAGTAGTCCGATCCATAGTCTAAGTTCTCCAACTGGAGAAGGGTGAGATTCAAATTCGCCACCTGGTACCACATGTTTCTTGATAGTAATAATTATATTTAAGATTACAAAATTAGACATTATAATTTCTTTTTAATATTATAAACAGAATATTAAACAAACTAATAAGAATAAAATTATATTTTAATTATATTTAATGCTCTATGCTTAGAGCATTTAGCTATTGAGCATTATGAAGTCATCTATACTTTCTTGATTGAATTTTTAGAGCATTAAGTCCCTATTATGCCAATAAAGCCTTAATCATTTACATAATTTATTTAAAAACAGATTCTCTTTGGGCTTTAGTTTCTCATAGGCTATGTTTTTAGGAATATCATTGTCTTCCAGTTTTATGGATTGTTGTAATAAACAAAAAATCTGTTTTTTTAATATAATTCCAATGAAAAAAGCCACCTAAATTTGCTATGAGTTAACACACTTCCCTAAAGTCTACATTATATTGGTAGACTTTCAAAGCCTATTAGGTAAATTTATTTTTAGTCTCAAGAATATTATAACATATTTCAGAAAATCTATGTGTTTTAAACATACTTCAAAATCAACTTACTTTGCGATGTTACGGCAGAGTTGCACAATTGCAACAATTCTCCATATTTTTTGGTAAATTTCAAAACTCTATTCGACAGCTAATGAAAATTTGTATGTATTTGGAAAACTCAAGAAGCCAATTTAGTAGACTTATATTAGTCTGCTAACATTCGACACACTATCTTATTTTATTAACTGAAAAAAGAAATTTCATTAAAATTTAAAGAGTATGAGATACAAGATATATAAATGAACATATAAGAACAACAATATTGAACTAAGGAAACGGAAAAAAAAATAGATGGAGAAAAAAGATACAAATGGGAAAAACCTAGAGCACAAGCTTGAAAGTGGTTTTAGCTAAGGGGAAGAAGCGGCCTTAAACTCTCAATGAATAGTTTGTTGGCTGTGAACTGCGAGGAAGACTCATATCCATGAAGAGAGGAGGAGGAGCCAGGCGAGCTATTCCACAAGCAGCAACAATGAAAACCAGCCTCAGAACTCTCAATTCGTCAATCTCAATCTGGAAAGTTGGAGACCACCAAACAACCGATTAGCTTAAAACCAAACAAGTAGCTAATGTGAAACCAGTCCATGAACCATGAACATAACCAACTTCATCACCATTCCATCTAATCTTAGCTTGCAACTGAAGAACCACCTACATAGAGATCAAGCACGACCTAGGTATATAGAACCACCTCAAACAGGGACTAGGTGAAGCGTAAAGACGAACACCAAAGATCATTCACACACACTCAACAAGCAAGTGATTGAGTTCAAAGTATCCTTCTGATGCTAAACAAAACTGGGAGAGAGGAGGCAGCCTCCAAACCATTTAATCAACCAACGAAAAGTCAAAAATTCTTGAAACTCGAGATGGAAAGATATTGTAACCGAAAAGGCTGGGAAAAGGGAGAAAGCCCACATGAAAACAGAACCTAACCAAACAAATCATCGTCACCATGTTTAAACGAAGGGGATATGCGAGAAGAAGAGGAATATGCATCTAACCACCATCTCAAAAGGAAACTTACTGAACAATTCTAACAAAATGAAACTGACTGGATACAGGGAAATATAGAGGTAATTCTGAAGAGCAGTACAAAGATTCACAGAGGCTAGATTCAACGAAGGAGACAAACTAGAGAAGGGACAAACACCAGAGAAACCTAGGATCTAACACTCTACTAGCTGAAAAAGGCTAACAAGACAGGAAGAGAAGATAAGAAGAAGACCTAAACTTGATTGGATGTCCTCTTGCCCCAACAGACGAGTAACTGCTCTTATTAATAACCTCCCAAAGACCACTGAAGTATAGGAGAAACTTGTCAGGGGGAGGGGTAAAATGAAAGCCGAGAATCTTTACCGAGGAAACAGCGAATCGGAAGAATTAGAGGAGGGTGTACTACAGTTAAGTAATTGCTTAATCACCGAGGTATAAAATGTGATATGAGGTGTAGATGGGAGACGATTAATCATGTCTTTTTTCGAATCCCCCAACAATTCAAATTTGGGCCCTCTTATGCACCCCCTCTGCACTAGACATTTTCCTAGGGAATTTAATTTGGTATAATCTTGACTATCTATTTTGACACATTCTAGACCAAGTAGATGTCAAGATCTTCCCATAGATTATTTGGCAAATATAGAAAACGCGTAACAAGAATTACTTTTCGGGTATTAACAAAGATCTAAAAGATCTAATTCAGCAAGCGGAAGCTGATGCTACGAAGTGGTCCTAGGCCAGGAAGGAAGTTATCAAAGTTAACCATCCTGGGACTATTAACTCATCTTTGGTGTGGTCAAATGTGGTCCATCCTTCTACCTGCAACCCAGGCTTTACATGATACATGTGTTTTTGTTGACGGATCATGGAAAGGTTCGGATCTCAATTTAGGTCTAGGTTGGATTGTGTATGGGAGCTCGTGGGATTCGGCGAAGTCTTTCAGTGCTACATTCAGAAGTAAAGGCTTTGCTTTGGATGATGGAGTCCCTCTTATCTTTCTATTTCATGGAATTTGAGATAAAGATAAATTGCAATGACGTCTCGAAGATTTTAGAACATCCAGAAGATTGGTCAGCAATCCAAACCTTTTTTTTTTTTTTTGTCAAACAGCAATCCAATATCAAATTTCTTAAATCATAAAGTATATATTCTCCGTCGTATTGTTAAAGAGATATCTAATAATTTATTATTGTAAACGTTTTTACCCATTGCTAAAGTATTATTAATTTTTGAGTTGACAAAAAAATGACACTTAACTAAATGTCCAGCTCATTAATTGTATATTCCATTCTTCTTTCACGAACCAATTAATACTCCTCTCATCATCCAATAAATTGAATCCACCAAGTCCAGTCATATAATTTGTCTTGAGGCCACAGAAACCTATTATGATGCCTAATTGTGTTCAAAGTTGTAATACACGCATATTGTGATGTATTGATTGTCATTTGTTCAAATATGATTAGCAGAGCCGCTTTGGGCCTAGAGTAAACTGTATAATTACCATGGGCTCACAAATAAAGGGTCTATAATTGGAAAAAATTATGTAAGGGAGAGGATCGAATATTATAAGGGCTCATTATTTTATTTTTCAAACATTAGACTACAACTAATCTATTTATTAGCCAAATTTTTATATAAATAGTGGAAATCAATCTCTAAATATGCAAATAGACTTACCATATGCCACTAGATTAAATACCACATACAAGATTTATTATTTTTATTTTATCATATTTAAGAAAATTTAAGAATTCATAACTTTTTTGAAGGTTACCCAAAAACTAGACTAGCACAATTAAAATTTTTATGAATTCATTGTTTACACATAAAAGTGGTATGTGTCCTCAAAATTGCACTCGTCAAAGAGATCATGTTTTCATCAATAATATACATTTCTGAACAATCAAAAACGTCACTAAAAAAAATTAAAATTTAACCACTATTTTAAAGATTTTCAGAATATTAAAAATATGAATTAAAACATGTTAAGAAATATATCTGTAAAATTTTATTAGATTTTTAGAATTCATTATAAAAAATGTTTATAACATTTTATAAATATTATAATATTGATTTTTTTGTCAACAATTAGATCGACGAAACTTTATCTATAGCCTAAATATTTCAACTGAAAATTAATAGCATTCAAACTCATCATTTTGTATCAAACTAGTTGGCCACTTGCTTCTTAGCGTATTACAAGATTGTTTCTAAGAATAGTATTTTTAAACAATTTGTTCATTAGTGGCATTTCTCAAAATTTATGTAAGTAAGGCTTCAGTAATTAAAGTAGAATAGTAAAAGAGTATTAGAATTTTACCCAACTTTCGAAAAAAAAGAAAGAAAAAAAAGTTATTAAGCGATGTTATCAGGTATTCAGGTTTACCAATTTTCCCATTTTCCCCTAGTCAGTACAAGTTAGGCGTTCCAACGAATTATTCATCATCTTCTTCTTCTTGCAAATTCTTAAGTATTACCATTTTATCTAACCATTAAAGTTTTCCTATAACATCAGCTAGTATTGCATTACGATAATGTAAATAAGGACTAAGAACAGACAGATCCAAACTTATGTTTCCTGAATTGGTGAAAGAAGTAACAGAAACAGAAAGGCCAAGATTTGGTGGGAAGTAAGAGAGTTAAGTGAAGATTGATTTAATTCATAAATGGGACAAGAGTGAACATCTACCACTTCCTCTTCCGACATTTACTTCTCTATTCCATTACAGTTAGAAGTTGGATGACACTAACTTCCTCAATAACTTGCATTGACCAATAAGCTAAGGCGTTCCACAAATCTCGAATCTGTATAAATGAGGTCTTAAATTCCAGGTCAAAGGGTTGGTTTTGAAGCCTAGATTCATCTTTGAATATGGTATTAATGAGACCAATAAAACAATCGAAAACAGATAGATAATTAAAACCTGACTTTTGTTTAATGAGACTTGTGTTTTTCATTCCAGAGGCAAAACTTTTTCTTACTGTTTATTAACATATTACATCGTTCCAGCTTTTTCTTTTAGTCCCAGACTTAAAATTTGAACTTATGAAACCAATTAGTTGCATCGAATCGAGCTCATCTCAAAAACACTTTAGCTTTTCTCTATGTTCATATTTGGATTGTTTGTTTATACACAAGATTTCCACATTCTTCCTTCTAAAGAGATCACTACAATGGAAACATCATCGTGGTACCTTCTCCGTTCCCCTTGTGGTATCTCAAGTAGTTCATGGAAATCCATACCTAGAAAGATCAATAAGACAAGGAATAAGGACTAAAAATTGAACTAAAACTTCGAATCGAAGATTTTCTCAACGGGTTTTTCGATAGATTACCAGCTTTCTTGGCAGCACGGAAAAGAAGCTCTTGAACCAAGTGCTGAGCTGGGTCACCTTCAGGCTGTAGAGTAATGAAGAGTTCAACCTCTGAAACCGCTTCTTCATTTGTGAAATATTGGTAGAGACCATCCGAGGATAGTATCAGAAACCGGTCTTTGGAGCCTAATCTATGATGGTAAAGTGATGGCAAGCACTTGATGTAAGGAGACGTCCCTATGTAATCGATTTGAAACATCTCAAGAAGCGCGTTATTCCATTTAGGCTGCAAAATGAATTTCATCCCAAAGTTAAATTTTTTGATTCAGACTAGAAACTTGCAATTCAATGGTCCATTAACCTAATGTTCAAATCTAACGTCACCAAGAATTAAGAACTGAAACATGTTCAAAAAGTACCTGCTTGAGGAAACCGGCGCCAAAAGCTCTAGTGACTTTCAATGATCCTTTAACCCGTTCATTCGTCACCGCGCTAGCATCATCTGGGTGCTCCTTTCTAATTCTATCAACTTCCTGAACAACAAAACAAGGCTTGATCAACTTCAATATTACAATTTCTTCGATAGAGAACCATAAAATGCCATAGCTTTTGCTTACCTCTTCTACATTTGTGCTATGATCAACAGTAAGCTGAAAAGCCGATAAATTGGGAACCGAATTAGCTCCTTCTCCTTCACAACTACCATCAAAATCATTCATTGTTTCTTCATTGATTCGTTCCAAATCTTGTCTAATCTTCCCAATCCAATAATCCATCTCTGTCTTTTGTCCAAGCACTGCTCTACTATCACCCACATTCATCAAATACACATCTTCACCTTTCATCAACATCACAAGAACACAAGACCCCATCAAAGCTAGTTCAGGATTTTCGTCGAGCATCATATCTGCATTCTCCAGATACGCTTCTTCCGTCTTCCTCAAAGCTTGTGACAAAGCCTTCAAAACATCCGACGAGTTCGGATCCGAATCCATATCCGATACATTACTCCGACTAACCTTATCCTTCATTAAACGATCCAAATCGAGTCTCTCTCGATCCCACTCACATCTCCACCGTCGTTGACTTTCCTCCCAATTCTTTGACTTTTTCTCCGAACTCGAATCACAATTCTCTACATCAGCTTCATCGGAAGATTTTGATTCCATTTTGGGATCATCCCATAACAATCCTTTAAGCTCGCGATGAACGGCTGGATACAAATGAGAGAGTAAATAGTCCGGCGCATCTGGACCGTTGAATCCATCGTAGATTCCAACGAAAAGCCATCCATGCTCTTCCGATACGACCACATGTACACGATCCTCGCCGGCTTTTCCCTGGGCCCATTGAAGATTCTGGCTTTCAAGCGAAACGTCGTCGTCTAGTAAGCTTCCTTCACTACTAAAATTCAAGCTATTAACGGTGAGATTATTCTCGTTCTGGTGTTGTTGCTGGATCCGGGTTTTATCCGACCCGAATACCCAGTTGGGTTCTTTAACCGTTACAACTCCTTTAATCGGAGCAACGATCGAGTTTTGCCCACGAGTAATCGTCTTAGAGATTGCTCGACGGAGAACCCGAACTACAGATCCTTTCCTTGACCCGACCCGGATATTAGCTAAACCATGAGAGAAGCTTCGCTGAAATTGATCAGAACCGGTTTTATTATCAAACGGACCGGAACCATCAAGTGGACCGGACATGAATCCTCTCTCAATCGGACCGGAAAGGAACCCTCTTTCTAATGGACCCGAACCGGGTACAATCGGACCGGAGCTTCTCGGAATCGGTTGCAAAGGAATCGACGCAAACGACGTCGTGCTCTCAAACGCTGCGGCTCGGTCGATATGTCCGTAAGGATCGTAGAGAGAAGTAGAGAGTGGAGTCGCAGCGTTTGCGCTCACGGAAGCACCGGAGATTGTACGAAACGTCGTCGTTTCTTCCTCTGAGTGAACTTTTGAAGATGAAATTTGGGTCGGGTCGGGTCGTACGTAACAGAAAGAGTGACCTAGACCTTCGTCTAGGGGATCTGGTTCGAGAATCGATACCTCGTTTTTTTTCCGGTGACTTTCATCGCAGCCGGTAAGACATTTACTCAGCTTCGTGATTCCGTTACCCATCTGAAGTCACCAATATCGTTTTTCTTTTGGAGATTGAATATTCAAATACAACGAACAAGTGTTTTAGAGTAGAATCGAAAATTGTTCATCCATGGTAGAGAAGAAATTGAAGAGACAGAGAGGTTGGAAAAGAAGATGAGATGAGTGAAAGAGAGAGAGAAACAGAAAGAGAGAGAGAGTTGACTTCTGTGTAGACAAAAATGATTTTTTAGTGGAAATTATAAAGAGAGAATATAAGAGAGAGAAAATAAATATTATATTATTATTTCGTTTTATGTATTTAATCTGAAAAGTTCACTAAATTCAAGTACTACCCCATGTCCCCAAATCAAATTTTATTGTCTATATTAGGTATGAATTTAGTTAATAGATTAGTCCGATGTGGTTTGACAAAAAAATATTAAAAAAATGAAAGGAGAGAAATAAAACTACTTATAAATTGAGAGAGCCCTCCTGACAAAGAAGAGGGTTGACTCGTGGCTAAGGCAAGGGTTGGGGTTTTTGAACTCAAGGTTACTGTTCACTCGTCCACCACACGTGTTCATTTTAATTACCGTTAAAAGTTGCTTTTATATTGGTCTAATTTATATATATTATGAACTTTCCACTTTTTTTTTCGAATTTGAATTTGTATTTGGTCAAAATTTTGAAGAAATGTGAATAAATCTTGGTGTAAATTCGTACATTAAGAATCCTTTAGTTTCGTGGTTTGACCATAATTTATTCTGAATTCGATTTTTATTATATTATTTTAAAACCAAAGTAATGTCTATTAATAAATTATCACATTAAAATAAACAGTAATATTTTTCAGATAAAATTATATAATTTATGATAAAACTATATTATTTATGATAAAATTACATGCATTTATTATATATTATTACATGTATTTACAAAAGCCTTGTATTAGTTTTTTCATTTGTTGAAAAAAAAAGATTTTTCATTTAATAAATGTATTTTGTCGATAATCAAAACCATACAGAAAAATCTAAATATTATTATTTCCTTCGTACATTCGTATTACATTTTTATATCAACATTCAACCATCTTAAGGGGTATTATTATCAGTTCGAAAAATGTGTTAAATTAACAAAAGGCCAATTAAGGAAAGAAATAGCTCTTAGGTATTTCATTTAGACTATTTTCTTTTCTTTTTTAAAAAAATTTAAAATATGTAAAAGTCAAAATAGCCATAGTAATTATTTTCTTTTTTTTTCCAAAAATTACACATCATTGAAAGTTGTGCCTCCGATCACCGTTGGATCACGTGATGGTTTGAGAGTTAGCCACGTGTTTGATAATCACTGACTCTTTGGTATGAATTCTCGTCAACTCTCATGATGCCTCTTCACCTCTCACCCGCTGCTTACTAAACCATCACCCTCTCTCTCTCCTATGTCATAAATTTCAATTTTTGACTTTTTAATTTCTTTAATTTTTATTATCCAAATTAACTCCATTACTTAATGCTAATATGTTTTTGTGATTTATTATTTTAAGTATATGTTTTTTTTTTCATTTTCTAGAGTGGGTGGTAGTTTATTTTATATCTTGTGGTTGGAGGTTGTGATAATTACTATTCTAAATCACGCCAATAGGTTTCAATTGCTGAAATCATTTCTTTTTGTTTACGATTTGATTGGAAGTAGACCAAAATGAAAAATATTTATTTTATCATATGACATTAATTTTTTAAAATGGAACTAAAGGTACAAACCTGTAATTCTTATTCACAATAGTATTACATTATAATGCTAATAGGAAATAAAATACTATTATTGCATACCTAAACTTTTACTATATATACAGTCTTATACATGAGGTGTATGTTACAAGCTAAGAATATTTACTATGAATATATGAAATTTTTGGATAATTTTGTTTGTCCCTAAATTTCCATAATTCATATTAATTATCATGAATTCTTTACATATAATATCCCAAATTTTAGCTGTATAGATATTAAAATCATTGTAAGTATTGTGAACTCTTACGTACAAGACTCCAAACTTTAACTATGTAGCTATATTAAAATCAATTATCAAGATATAATGGTGTCACAATTTTTACGAATGCGTTACGAATCTATGTTAATGTATAAAAGTAGGAATCATTATAGTCGATGGATAAAACCATTGGGAGTATTGAGTATACACTAAATATATATACTTGCAATATTATTAAGTATTATGAGTTCTCTATATACAAAACTTTAAACTTTAATTACATAAAGATATTAAAACCAATTTTATAAACGTAATTTTGGCATGTCTGTTACAAGTCTATTTTTATATAAAAAAGTTGAAAGCATCACTAATTTCAATGAAAAACCATCGTAAGTATCGTGAACTCTTACATGCAAAACCCAAAACTTTAATTATGTAGATATAGAAAGCCAATTTTCTAGATATAATTATGTCACGATTTTGGTGAATACATTACAAAATTATTTTAATGTATAAAAGTAGGAATTTTTATATTCAATGGAAATAACCATTGAAAGTATTGAGTATAAGGATTCAAAATCACTAAATATGTATATTTTTAATAATTATTAACTATCACAAAATCTTTATATATAAAACTTTATACTTTAATTACATAAAGATATTAAAAATAAATTTTCTAAACATAATTTCGTCACAATTTTGGCATGTTCCTTACAAGTCTATTTTTAAATAAAAAGTTGAAAATAGCACTAATTTCAATGAAAAACTATCCTAAGAATCGTGCATGCAAAACCCCAAACTTTAATTATGTAATTACAGAAAGCAAATTTTCTAGACATAGTTATGTCACTATTTTTGCGAATGAATTACAAATTTATCTTAATGTCTAAAAGTAAGAATCGTTATATTCCATAGAAAAAACAATTGGGAGTATTGAGTATAAAGATTTAAAATCACTAAATATGTATATTTGTAATAATTATTAAGTACCATGAGCTCATTATATACAAAACTTTAAACTTTAATTACGTAGAGAAATTAAAATTAGTTTTCTAGACATAATTTCATCATGATTTAGGCACATCCGTTACAAGTCTATTTTTATATAAAAAGCTGAATGCTTCACTAATTTCAATGAAAAATCATCGTAAATATCGTGAACTCTTACATGCAAAACTCCAAAATTTATATATGTAGATACAAAAACCCAATTTTCTAGACATAATTATGTCACAATTTCACTACTAGAAAACAATTTAATTTTGACCACAATAAGAATGTAAAGTTGGTCAAAAAATAATTTTTTACATATGTTTGATCAAAAGTGGTCAAAAAATCGATAATAATCTAAAATTTGTCAAAAATCTTTGGTTACAAATTGTCATATTTTATTTTAGTGTTTTAGCGAATGTGCTACAAATTTATCTTAATGTATAAAAGTATGAATTGTTATACTCGATGGAAATAACCATTGAGAGTATTGAGTATAAGGATTCAAAATCACTAAATAATTACTAACTATCATGAGTTCTTTATATATAAAACTTTATACTTTAATTACATAGTGATATTAAAACTAATTTTCTAAACATAATTTCATCACGATTTTAGCACATCCGTTACAAGGCTATTTTTATATAAAAAGTTGAAAGCAACACTAATTTCAATGAAAAACCAAATATCATGAACTCTTTAGATGTGCAAAACCCCAAACTTTAATTATTTTGATATAGATAACCAATTTTCTAGATATGATTATGTTACAATTTTGACGAATGCGTTACAAATTTATCAGTAGGAATTGTTATATTCGATGGGAGTATTGAGTATAAGGATTCAAAATCAGTAAATATGTGTACTAGTTATATAAATCTAGTTAAAATTTATTTTATATGTTATATAAATTTGTTTTTAAATCACATTTTTTACTATTCAATATTTATAATTATAACTAGGTTATATGAGTGATTTGTTTGTGCTAAATAAGTGAGCAAATAAATATTCTACATTATGACAAATGAAAAATGAGCAAGTAAAACACTCTAACAAATCAAATATTGATAAAAACTTATAAATATATGAATGAACTTGTGATATATTTTTAATATAACTATTTCTAATGAATACTTTTTTTGGAAAAATATATTGACATCCATAATAAATATCCTGCTCCACCACTGGTCCCAAGTCAATTTTTATATAAAAAGTTGAAAGCCTCACTGATTTCAATGAAAACTATTTTCAGGTCGTGTTTACATGCGAAACTCCAAACTTTAATTTTGTAAATATAGAAAGCCTATGTTTTAGACATAATTATGTCATAATTTTGGCGAATGCGTTACAAATTTATCTTTATGTATAAAAGTAGAAATTGTTATATTTGATGGTAATAACCATTGGGAATATGGAGTATAAGGATTCAAAATCACTAAATATGTATACTTGGAATTATTAAGTATCATGAGTTCATTATATACAAAAATTTAAACTTTAATTAAATATAGATATTAAAATTAATTTTCTAAACACAATTTTGTCACGATTTTGGCACGTCTGTTACAAGTCTATTTTTATATAAAAAGTTGAAAGCAGCACTAATTTCAATGAAAAAACCATCGCAAATATTGTGAACTCTTACATGATTTTGGCACGTCCGTTACTAATCTATTTTATATAAAAATTTGAAAGCATCACTAATTTCAATGAAAAACCATCTTAAGTATCGTGAACTCTTACATGCAAAACTCCAAACTTTTAATGTAAATATAGAAAACTAATTTTCGAGATATAAATGTGTCACAATTTCGGTAAATGCGTTACAAATCTATATTAATGTATAAAACTAGGAATCATTATGTTCAATGGAAAAAACTATTTGGAATATTAAGTATAAAGATTTAAAACACTAAATATGTACTTGCAATAATTATTACGTATCATAATCTCTTCATATACAAAACTTTAATTATGTGGATATATTAAAACCGATTTCTAGACTTAATTGGGTAATAGTTTTGACAAATGCATTACAAATATATCTTAATATATAAAAGTTGTAGTCGTTATGTTTGATGGAAAAACCATTGGGAATACTCAGTATAAAGATTTTTAAAATCACTAAATATGTATACTACCAATAACTATTAAGTATCCAGAACTCTTTATATACGCTAAGGACATGTGGCCTAATAGTAATGGTCACTTTACAAATTTTCAGGCACCAGAATTCGATCCTTTTTCAAGACAAATGGAAGAAAAACGGATTTTATGATGTGGGCTTTGGAACAATTTAGCTATGGATCGGGCCTTATCGATGTAATTATTGTTGGAAGTGTAAGAGTAAAGTTGACAAAAAAGAAAGAAAGAAAAAACTCTTTAAATACAAAACTTTAAACTTTAATTATGTAAGATACTAAAACCAATTTTCTAGACATAATTTTATCACAATTTTTATTTTTATATAAAAAGTTGAAAATATTAATTTCAAAAAACAATTATTGTAAATATCGTGAACTCTTACATGCAATACCCCAAACTTTAATTATGTGGATATATTAAAACCGATTTCTAGACATAATTGTGTTACAATTTTGATAAATGCATTACAAATCTATCTTAATGTATTAAAATAGAATTCATTATGTTCCATGGAAAAAAAATATTAGGAGTATTGAGTATAAAAATTTGAAATCACTAAATATGTATACAAGCAATAACTATTAAGTATCATGAACTCTCTCTTTTGAAACACAGTATCATAAATTCTTTATATACAAATTTTAAATTTTAATTACGTAGAGATACTAAAACTAATTTCATACATGTAATTTTATCATGATTTTGATTCGTCCGTTACAAGTCTATTTTTGTATCAAAAGTTGAAAGCACTAATTTTAATAAATAAAAAAATCATTGTTAGTATTGAATATAAGGATTTAAGATCAATAAATATTTATATTTGCAATAGTTATTGAGTATCACGAACTCTTTATATACAAAACCCCAAACTTTAATTATGTATATATATACATTCAAGCTAATTTTACTAGACCTAATTTCATGAGATTGGAGAATATGTTGCAAATAACTTTATGTACAAAATTAGAAATTATTAAAACTCTAAACTTTAACTATGCAGATATATTTAAGCTGATTTTCTAGACATAATTGTTTCAGAATTTTAGCAAATGCGTTACAAATCTATCTCAAATTATAAAAGTAGGAATCGTAAAGTTCTATGGAAAAAAACTATTATGAGTATTGAATATAAAGATTTGAAATTAATAAAAATGTATATTTGCAATAGTTATCATGAACTCTTTATATAAAAAATTCTAAAATTTAATTACGTAGAAATATTAAACCAATTTTCTAGACATAATTTTGTCACTATTTTGGTAAATCTTTTACGTATCTATCTTTATATACAAAAGTAAGAATCACTAATTTTGATGAAAACAGCCGTATGTGAGTATTGAGTATAAAGACTTGAACTCAATAAAACTGTACAGTTGAATATCATAGACTCTTTAAATACAAACCCCCAAAAATTTAATTATGTTGATATATTAAAGCCAATTTTCTATACATAATTTTCTTACAAATCTGTTACAAATTCATTTATCTTTATATACAAAAATACAAATCGCTAATTTCAATAAAAAACCCGTGTATTTAGTAAAAAGATTTAAAATCAATACACATTTATATTTGCAATAGTTACTGAGTATCATAAACTCTTTACATACAAATCCCCAAACTTTAATTATGTAGATATACTAAAATTAATTCCTGGACATAATTTTATCATGGTTTTAACAAATGCTTTACAAATCTAGCTTTGGCAAAAGTAATTTGAGATTCTTCCACATTGAGGATTAAAAGATCATTTTAACATAAAAAAATATAGAGATGAATTGTTAAGTATTACCTTAACACATTATGAATATTATTAGATTAACCAAATGTCATTTTTCCTTCAGTATGTATCGTTTGAGAAATGCAGACCTAGATGGTGAGACCATGTACCTATCTTGCCAACCAGAAGATTTGAAAAATTAAGATCAAGACTTGGTCAGAAGATAATTTTTTTGTCAACAAGATAAATTTATATATTACATAATTAAGTTGATTATTCTTCAATATTAGTTGAGCCGTTACCATATATTAAACGGTGTCAAATCGTCTTATATGAAATTCGAGAAGATAATCCACAAAATTATACATGCGAAGAGTGCAAGAAAATCATTAAAAATGATAAATCTTTTGGTGCCTTTGTACAAATAATGATTAATTAATTCTCAAATTGCTTTGGTAATATAATCAAGATCTATAATCCTTACCGAGTTTAAGAGTTAAATCAATCTGGTGGACACGTGCTAAGTCAGGGGCAAGTTTCAAGAAGAAAGAAATAGTCAAATACATTTATCATTATATATAGAGAAAAATAAATATATATAAGGAAGAGTGGGTCTCTTTTTATTAAATAATTGCGTTCATACTTCAAAGATAAGCATATTAGGTTTTAAGGTTGAGATTTGTTTACAAGATATAGTTAATTAGCATTAATTAATGTTGATTTCAACTTTAATAATTATTAATCTTAATAAGACTTAATAATTCAAGGTCCATCATCATTTGTAAAATTGCAAGTGGAGAAACCCTCCATTCCCTCGCCATGTCTGCTTCCATAATATAATATTCTAATGTCATGATAACACTTTTCATTAGGATGTCTTCATAAGAAAATTATTTTTTAAACCTTATGAAATCCATTGATGTTCTGGCAAATACAATAATTGATCGAAAAAAGAAAAGTCAATGCAATAAATTTCAACGTCTTGATCGTATTTGAATTTTAAGCAATTTCATAAAACATGCAGAATATATATATAATCATATATGTCAAACATGCAGATCGTTTACGAATATATTTTCAATGAATTTATAAATTTTATTTAACAATAGAATATAGAATTATTCATAAGATAATTGAAATGATATACTTATTAACATATATGTTATTATTTTGTACACAAAACCCTAAGTAATTGTGAATAATAATAATAATAATAATACAAATTTCAGATATATAATAATTTGTATATTTTACTCTGTTTTATATATAAATTTTACTGTTCAACATACTTTAAAAATGTTTGATCCTCACTTATTCCGACAAAAAATTTGATCTATACTTATTTTGTACATAAGATTGGTTTGATTTTTACATGTTATGCTGCTTCGTCTGACCTGCACATGTTTTTCTCATTCGGAGCATATGTTTGGTACCATCGCAAAAGTACTGCAAGAGAGGTTAAATTAATTAACTATAATTAAACGAGTTATATTACCAAACTATTTACGAAAAAACATGCATGAAAAAATTACAAAGTTAAAAAAAATACTATAAAACAAAGACTACTTGTGTTGCATCATTGACCTTAAAAAAATTTGGTTGAAAGGAAGAAGTAAAATGAGTAATTAGGTAGTAATAATAAAATTGACTTTAGAAAACGAATTAAAAAAAGAAGAAGAGAGGATTAGTGGACCTTAATGGTGGGGATTAGTAAGTAAGAATAAAGAAGAGAAGTGGGTCTTTTGTGTCAGTTTATGATTTGGTGGCACTTAAGTATTGTTGTCTTGACTCATCTTCAACCAAACCTCAATCTTCACTTTTTCTTTTTATTTTTTTATTATTATTTATTGAATCTACATCTTACTCTTCCAATTTTATTCTCACTTGTCATTATTTGTTTTACGATTCTTTTAGGCTTTGTTTTTGATAGACCCAACAAAACAAAGTGAAGCATGAACTCAAGATTGATAGCCATTTTGTTTTATTCTATCTAGATTAAGCTTGGATCTAGAAGACAAGTGAATAAGATTGTTCATACAAGTTTTTTTTTTTACTATTATAGAGAAAGTTCTAATATTTTGTGATATGGATGGTCTGAGATTTTAAAGAGTTCGCAGGTTTGATTCTTCTGCTATGTGAAATTAAATCACAATTTCTTAATCATCCTTACACGGACATGAGCTCATGCTTTCGCTCCATTTGAATAATCGGATGTGAAGGTCTATCTGTGAGCTACACCCCCATGAGAATAGTCCAGACCTCTCTCATAAAATTTGGAAACTTAAAAAAAATGCAGTTTCCGAAGAAAATATGGCACTTCATATGGAAATATGATTCAATTTTTTGATAGAAAGAGAATAATAGAAAATTAGTTGGAAACCATCGGAAATCCATCAGAATTGTATGTTTTTTTTTTGTGAATATCCGACAGCTCTTGAATCTATTAGGAGTGATCAATTTAAACTTTTTACAGAGGTTTACTGTCAAATGAAGTTTTGGAATTCGTTAGAAAGACGTTGTTGAACTAGATTTCCCAAAAAAAAATCGTTGAAAATAGGTTTATTTGTAGTGAACTCTTGTAGGAGGAAGTTCGAGTAGAATGAGACTTAACATGAAAATACAATAATGATTTGATATAAGATGGGAGGTTGCCATTAAGCAAACACAAATCCATCAAAATGGTTGAAGACAGACAAGCATTTTTCTCCACTACTTACAATACTCACACCAGCAACTACATTTCATTTCAATTAACATTTTTGTTTTTCAAATTAAATGTAAAAGTATATTTTGTATATATTAGAAAATGTGGAGGAAAAATATTGTAGAAAAATATAGTGGAGGAAAAATATTGTAGAAAATCAGAAAATATGGTCCTCATTATATCTTTATCGTTATTAGATATTGGGCTGAGGATTCAAATTAGGGCCCAAAATTATAGTTCTAGATCCAATTTCATTCATTCATCAAAAACCCAATCTAGTTGCTAAGAGTTACTTCAAAGAAAAATTGATTAGATTTTTTTTTCTTCATCATAAGCTTATTTTTTAGGCTTATTAATCCAAATAAATGAATAGAACCTACAAAAATAACGTCATATGAGCAAAATCTAGCTGCTAAATACTCTATTTTTTTTATAGTTTATGTTTTAGGTTTTTCACACAAATTAAAAAAATATTAATTATTTTATATTTCTTAACAAAATATATTTTATCATAAATTCAAAAATAATTCAACCAATTATAAATTATTCTGCAGAATTTAAATAGCCAAAAACACAAAAAGCACAATCAATTTTGCATAGAAATCTTAAAACATTAACTAAAATAAAACAATTTTCTTTTTAAAACATCAACTAAATAAAAACAGAAGGGAGTACTATGCTTTTCTTTCTCGAAGAGTCTTTAAGATGTACAAATAAAGTTGGTCATTACTCACTACGTTAAAACAAACATCATTCTTACCAATTTTAAACTATCTGTCACAGTAACAATTACTGTTTTTTTGTTGTAAATTGTAATACATAAATATAATCCAGAGAACAGTTTTTAATTGCGTGATTTAGCTAGCTAAACATAAATCAATTATGATCGTGATACTTAAACATCCAATAGCTAATTAAGAACTTGCATTTTTTCTACAAATTACATTTAATTTTAAGACAAAATCTTTAGCCTAAATCAAAATTTCGAGTAATAACACCTTTTGTCTTAATGATAAACAAAGTACAAATCGGACAACTCGTTATCTACGCTCAAAGTATATCCTTTGGAGTGAGCCAGAAGCTTTTATAGAAACCATAAATCATTTGCTACTTTCAATACAAATTTTCATTATTTTTTAAGGCAAATAATAGCTAATTGATCACAACGATACTCAAATGCATTCATTCAAAAACACTACATTGTTTTTTTTTATTATTATTACAAGAATAAAAACAAAGGAATCAAACCATATGGACCAAACTTGGAACTGGTCCAAAATGAAGATTGTAAATCAGTAAAAATAATGATCGTTGAGGAACTTAGAAGCAGTTGCCAAAGCTCCACCGAGAATGGCATCTACCATGACTTTGTCTTTGCCTTTGTTACTAGCCGCAGAGATCACTGCTCCTGTTGCAGCTCCTGCTAACATTGCATTTTTCTGATACAAAACACCGTTCTTTTAGTTTCTGCAAAATCTCACAATAGCCTAAATTGTGGAATGTAATCATAATTATACCCAATCTCTAGTGCCGCGAATACGTTCGATTCCATACTCTGTTCCAACATAAACTCCAGCCACAGAACCTGCTCACATTCATATATATGTTTTCAACTTTTTCATACTAAAAACAATTGAATTATAGAACACAACTTACCCCAGTAAACACCTTCTTTGCACATATTCTTAACCTGCAACAATGTTTAGTAAAGAGTTCTCAGAAACTAAATACTTCAAAACAAACATACATAGATTTGATCTAGTGATGATACTCACCGCATGCTCCAAAGTGCTCTTGGAAAGACTCCCTACAATTAGTGAATCAGAAGAGTAAAATACATATAAAAAAAAAAACTTTCAAAACTCCAACAAAACGGTAATGATGATAAGCACAAAAACAGATCCACTCTGGAAAATGAGTCAAGCTTATGTAGACCGAACATGAAGACTTATGTGTGTTTGGTAAAGTTGACAACTTTTGGAGTTTACCTTTGTCAATGGCCTTGTAAGTGTCTTCTGCAAGAGATTTACTGACTCCAACCTAAACCAATCAAAGAAAACAAACAATGAGATAGAGATGAGAAATCAAGAAAAGTATACATCGGAGAGAGAGACAGGGATTCAATTACAGCTCCGATCTTGAGGAAGGCATCGACGGTGAGGTTGAGAAAAGGGTTTCCCATGTCAACTGCCACCGAAAGCTTCGGCGTACTCACAGTCCCGGAGAATGTGCTTGAAGGCATCTTCTTCTTTCTTTCTTTCTTTCTTTCTTTTTTTTTTGTGTTGGGATATTTTCTCCTTTGATCTTGTTTTTGTAACAATTTCACCTATTTTATGGGAGATTTGAAGTGGCTTCAACGATGGATATTTTAAACTTTGGTTCAACGGTGGAGAAGAGATTTAACAAGGACCCACGACGAGATATTACATTGAGCAATGAGCTTGATTAAATGACTAAATCACCCTCTGTGCCTAGCGCCATGCCAAATCCAACCCACGAGTCTCATCATCTTCCCACAACGACACTTTGCCGACGTGAGCTTCTTCAACTTGCAGACGTAAAAATTGCAACTTTAGTAACAATATAGTAAAATCAGTCTAAAAGTAATAGAGTTAACAGATACACAAATTAACACAAGTATCTCGACGGTAAGATTAAAATATACAGACCAAACAAGAGCATGAGTTGCAAATTCAACACAAAACAAAATCCCGAATAGAATACAGGTTTGATTATTGTACATAGATTTGATAGAGAGAAATGGAGAGTGAAGAAAATGGCACATAGAGATCCATCTGATTTTCACTCTTTCCTGTGATGGTATTTCCTGTTCTTCTTCTCATACCGCTTAGAAGAACCTCGTCCAATACGAGGACCATCATCGCCTGAAACAACTGCGTCTGAGTCAGAAGAAGCTGCCACTTTGTTCCTCCGCTTCTGCCTTCTATCATCCTCTGAAGACTCTGAATCAGATGAATCTGAATGACTACGACGGCTTCTCCTTCTCCTCTTTTCTTTCCTACTCTTTCTCTTCACACGTCTTCGGTCATCATCATCATCTTTATCAGAAAACTCATCGGATTCATCCTCATCTCTCTTTCTTCCCCTCCTTTCCTTTCTTCTCTTACTCTTTCTTTCTTGCTCGTCTTCAGATTCACTCAAACTTCTTCTCTTAGGGGCCCTCCTCGTCTTCTTCGACCTCCGCCTTCTCTTCCTATCTCCTGAATCCGAATCAGAATCAGACGCATCAGAAACATGTTTCTTCTTCTTCTTCTTCAAAGAACTCGTCTTCTTAACGCTACTACTCCCACCCTTCTTCTTCTTCCCATACCTCTCGGCTATAATCCTCTCCATCTCAGAATCAACATCAGAATCAGAACTCTCAGTCTCCTCTTCCTCTTCACTACTCTCTTCCTCCTCCACTCCACCTTTACCGACACGGCTTCTAATTTTCTCCAACCCAGACATAACCGCAGCTTCAATTGCAGCCGGATCTTTCTCCTTATCCTCCTTAGTACTCAAGAAATTCCTGCACTGAAACGTCAAGTGCCCAACACGACCACACTTCTTACAAGAGCCACGAGCCTCGTCATTGTTCGATCCCGTGATCCGGGCAAGAGCCAAAAGACCTTGAAAACTCGCATAAGAATTCTCAGGATCTTCAGATTTCTGTTGAGTCGTCTTAGGCTCTTCTTTAGCTGTTGGTGCATAAGGATCATAACCAATCGCACTCTGCCATATTCCGTGAGTCTGAAGCGCAGCACTACTATGCACCCGATTGTTTGCGGGCATACGCACCCTACCTGCTGTCGCCGGCATCTTCTCGAAACCTTACAAGATTTTCACAAACCTAACCAAAACATACAGGTAGAGGTCGAATAAATACCTTGTCAAATGAATATCTCCACTATATTATTCGATCTATCAACCAGATTACACAGATATCTAGGGTTTGTAAACCCCCAAATCTATACAAAAAAAACCTACAAATACGTTCTTAAATCAATACTTCCGTAGTAAAATACGATCGATTAACCAAATTAGACGGAAATCTAGGGTTTGTTGACTCCAATAACTAACGAAACCTAGATTCAAATCCGTCGATTAAAAGAGATAGCTCCTCAGATTCCAATAAATTAAAATACTAACGCCAATAGAAATTGAAAGAAAGAAAGGAACAAAAGTGCTTACCAGATACGAAGGAAGAAATCGTTAGCAAGGAGCAACGGAGAGAGAGATGGGTGAAGAAAGGTTCGAATGTTTCCTCCTCGTAAATGCCTCCTGATTAATCAGAGAGGTAAAAAGGAAAACTCACGGAGGTCCCAAGGCTAATAAAACTGTGAGAAGTAGATTGGGCCGACTTTAAATATATTATTTACATTTTAATCCTTCAAGTCTGGTTTCATTTTAAATTTCACTCGCAATTTTACAAAGAAAAAAAAAGTTTTCCTTTTCCCTTTTTCTTACACTATACATTTTCCCCAAGTTTACACGAAAACTCAATTTTCCTTTTTCCGATAGGAGACGGTGGAGCTAAAGTCTATAAATAGAAATAATTGAGTTTAAAATAACAAAACACAAATTCAAAGAAGATGACCCAGAAGGTTCCAAGACCAACGCGAGTGAAGAACAAAACTCTGGCGCCGGTGCAAATTGCCGCCGAGCAGATTCTAAGGGAAGCTCGTGAGAGTCACGATGCCCAGATCCAGCCGCTGATTCAGCACAAAATCACCGATTCGACGGAGCTTTTCGAGTACAGACTCCGACGACGAAAGGAGTTTGAGGAGCAGATTCGTAGGCCAAAATCAAATATTCAAGTTTGGCTGAGATATGAGAATTGGGAAGAGTCGCAGATGGATTACGCAAGTGTTCGGAGCGTGTGGGAACGTGCTTTGGTAGACGGCGGTTACAGGAACCATACGCTCTGGCTAAAGTATGCAGAGTTCGAGATGAGGAACAAATTCATCAACGCTGCAAGAAACGTTTTTGATAGAGCCGTCAAGCTTCTCCCTCGCGTGGACCAGCTCTAGTACAAGTGTATTCACATGGAGGAGATACTTGGTACATCGCCGGAGCTAGACAAATATTCTTGGCTTTCTTTTGTTAGATTTGAATTCAGGTATAACGAAATTGAACGTGCAAGATCTATCTACGAAAGGCTTCTTCTTTGTCATCCAAAAGCATCTACTGATATTAGAACGGCTAAGTTTGAGATGAAAGATGATAAAGAAGAAGCTGAGGATTTGTACAGGAAACTTATGGCCTTTGAGAAACAGTATGAAGATAATTAGCAAGGGATTGAGGACACCATTGTTGGTAAGACTAGGTTTAAGTATGAAGATGAAGTGAGGAAGAACCCTTTGAACTATGATTTGTGGTTTGATTACACTAGAGAAGAAGAGAGTTTAGGGGACAAAGATAGAATCAGAGAAATCTATGAGAGGACTATTGGTAATGTTCCACCAGAGGCAAAGATATATCTATCTATGTAGTGCCATGCTTAGGTTGATGGAGGCCTGAGTCAAATTATAAAATATATAATATTTTTTTCAATTTTGTTTTATCAAAGGAAACATTCCATAATTATAGTAAAATAAAATTTAAAACATTACAAAAATTATTATAGGAACATTATACTAACATAATAAAATTCCAAAGGTTAACATCTCTGTTTCGCGTTTTCTCTCTCTATGTAATCCCGCGATCTCTAAACCATATAGCTGATGCTCTCGTTCGTTCTATTAGAGAGTCAACTAATGGCTTAGTGTTGTAAACTCTTTCCCTTCTTTTAGGGACCGTTCAATTTATATATTGGCTGACAAAACAAAATTACTTTTTTACAAAAAAAATGTGGCTTTCTCTTTTTATATAAAAAAATGTGGTCTCCAAATTTCATTAAATTAATGTGGCCTAAGGCAATTGCCTTTTTGAACATAAAGGAGGCATGGCTCTATGGATTGATTATGCGTTGTATGAAGAGATTGAAACTGAAGATGTGGAGTGTACACGAGCTGTATACAGAGAATGCCTCAAGCTTATTCCACACTCCAAGTTTTCTTTTTCCAAGATATGGTTGTTAGCTGCACAGTTTGAGATTAGACAATTGAATCTCAAGGGTGCTCGGCAAATCTTAGGAAACGCAATTAGGTAAGCTCCAAGCCATAGGATATTCAAGAAGTACATTGAAATTGAACTCCAGATGGGAAACATAGATAGATGTAGGAAACTATATGAGCGGTATCTTGAATGGTCTCCTCAGAGTTGCTATGTTTGGAGCAAGTTTGCTGGGTTTGAAGGGTCTCTTACCGAGACAGAACGAGCTAGAGCTATTTTTGAACTTTCAATATCTCAGCCTGTTCTTGACATGCCCGAGCTGCTTTGGAAAGCATACACTGACTTTGAGACATCATTAGAGGAAGTAGACAGAACACGAGCTTCGTATGAACGACTCATGGACCGTAGAATGCATCACAAGGGTGTGGTTTAGTTGTGCAAAGTTTGAAGCTATGAAGAAGCTTTTTTTTTTTAGACAAAGCTATGAAGAAGCTATGAATGTTGAAAATGCTTTTGTTCGGCCCAAGTTCCTTTATAAATTTAATCTTTTTGGGCTGGGCCTCGGTCTCGATAAGAATTTAATACCTAAATAATTGATTTTAAAAATATTTGAGTAGTTATAATCATATTTGTCTCTAAGTTCTGTATCCAATCATTATCAAATCGTAATAACTGAAAGAAACTTAAGATTAAACAAACAAAGCTGTGCATAAGCTTAATTTAAATTCAGTTAGTTTTGTGTATTCATGAACAGATAAATATGGCTGAAGATTCATGAATAGTTAAATCAAAACTTTATTATATATTAACCTCTAATTAACAATCGATAGGCTATAATAACGATATTGCGTTAATCAGTTTTGTTCTCCAGTTCATTACACAGACACACTCATCGGAACTAACACTAACAAATAAAATCATAATTCATATATAAAGATCAATCACTGTTAATCCCTAAAATCACATCAATTTTACGAACAACTCCGAAGTATTCAATTTTAATTTCTAAAATTGAAGAATGGAATCAAGTTTCTATGAGAATTCCACAGCGGCTTCTCCGCCAGAGATGGCGGTGGTGACGGAATCCGAATCGATTGCGTTGAGGCTTCTTTGTGTCGTTTTCATTATCCTCTTCTATGGTTCAATCATCCTCCTCGGCTTCGTCATGTATCCTAAGCTACCGAAGGAAGAAATCGGCGACGAAGAAGCCGGAGAACCATTACCTCCGGCTGTGAGACTCACGAAATGCGGCGGAGGAGGAGGAGGCGATGGGATTAGAGCAGATATGTGCGTGATTTGTTTGGAGGATTTAAAAGTGAACGACGTCGTTAGGATTATCGTGAGATGCAAACACGTGTTCCACGTGGATTGTATAGATTCATGGTGTTGTTATAAGCTGACGTGTCCTATTTGTAGAGCACCGTTTCAGTGGTTTAGGGATTGGTAGGAGAATTTACTAGTAATTTTAATGTTCGGTATGACTTGGTTTAATCCCAATTTCGAAATTCTACGTCTTTGGGATTTAGAATTCTGATGAGATCTTTCGAATCGTGACATGTGTACATATTTGGAGAAAATGTTTAAAAAGATCCAACCAAAATACTATATTTTGGTGGGCTGGAAATTGGGCCACAGATCCGAATTTTAAGAGATTAAAACTCTAAAATGGTCTGCACCTCTCGAAGACCCAATGAATCCTACAAGTTCAAATAAGAGGAGGGTTTCAACTCTGTAGATGGATAAGGCATGGAAATTAAATGTTATTTACGGCAATTTGGAATGTTTTTTTGGTTAACCAGGATGGAATTTAGAACTTTTCACATGATGCATAACTAAATTATGGACAAACTAACTAGATTACATTTCGTGATAATTTGCAATGTTATCTATTGCTTTTACCATACAAAATTGAAATTACCATTTTTGTAAATGGGACCAGAATAAAAGAGACAACTTGGTCTGTGTTCATGAAACTACATGTGATATTTGTCCTTTTTTTTTCTTATACATATGTACATAAATTTTGCGTAATCAATCTTAAAAGTAGATTCAAAGTATCGACCCAATTATTCATCCATATGAAAAAATACAAAAATCATATTTACTATACAGTTATTGAATGTACTTTTTGTTTGGTTTTATCAATATCGCATTTACTTTTATCAAAAGAATCATATATGATTTGCTGATTTGTTTTTAGTCTGGTGGTTAGGATAATCCAGCTAATGACTTGGCACCAGGTTCGATTCCTACCCGCTGCATTATAGTAGCTTAAAAAAGGGATTATAGGGGTAGATTTTAAACTATGAATCGGACCTTATCGATCCAATTGTTGATAAAAAAATAGTCATATATGACTTTTCTCACTGAGTCATTTATATATATATATATATATATATATTTTTTTTCCAACTAAATTTTATATGAAATTACGATACATTGTCGTTTGATACAATAAATTGAATAAAGTCTGGACAAGATTCATAAATCGAGCAAGTTGTATTTGAGGTAGTAAGTATCTTTGCAGCTAAACGATCTGCAGCTTGATTTTGTAATCTTGACACTACTACAAAACACACATCATCAAACATCATACACCATTGCTTCATTGTATTCACATACTGACGAACACGAAGATTATCATTCTTGGATAACGCTGCATTCACCACCACATTATCACCTTCAAATATGAAACGTTTGTACCCAAGTCCCCACATCACATGTAGTGCCCACAATAGACCAGAAAACTTTGTTTCTTCCACTGTGTGCATGCCCTGAAAACAATCCATACCGCATACTTTAGTATCACCATAATGGTCTCGTACAATCCAACCTAGACCAAAAGGTAGTTCCCCTTCAAGATGAGATGCATCATAGTTACATTTAACCAATGTCTCTAGAGGGTTTTTAACACATTCTACGATGTATTGGAGCTCGCTTTTTTTACTACATCCGAATTGTTCTAGAAGTCCTAAGTATCAACCTCCACCTTGAATATTTTGGATGTTCAAAAAATTCATAACTCTATCCCAATTTATTTTAAAAACTCGTTTCCTAAATGTGATTGTCAATTTATCGAGATTGATTAGTTGGCTTAATGCAGCAGCATATTCCTCAAAAATAAGTTGTAGGTGAATATTATTTGGCACGTCCGCTTTCATAAAAAACAAAGAGTCATCTGCTAACTCATGTTTCTATAATCAATTCGATCCCCCGATTGGATCGGGGGCAAACGCCTACGAAAAGATAATAGATGTGATAATACCGGTCCACCACGACAATGATATGCCTTGTATTCGACCTTCTCTTTGTGTTCGGTAAATGAGAGAACTTAAGATATCCAAGCAAAAGAGAAAGAAGTAAGGCGATAGAGGGTCTCTTTGTTGGAGTTCTTTTGTGACTTTAAATTTACCATAAGGGATGCCGTTAATCAAGATCGAAAACGTGGGCGTACGGACACATGTCATAAGCAGATTAACCCAATTGTTGCGTAAACTCTTTCTTGAGCAACATATCAGACAAGAAATTCCATTCAACACGATCATAAGTCTTGTTGACGTATGTCTTGACAGCCATATAAGACGTTGAATGGGGTTTACGTACTTGTAAAGAGTGAAATACCTCATGTGCCAACATGATATTGTCAGTAATTTGCCTCTCCAGAATAAATGTCGCTTGTGTATCCGTTATAATGTCAGGAAAAAGGTATTTCATCCGCTATACGAGTATCTTAGAAATGATTTTGTAGGTGACGTTACACAAACTGATTGGACAGACATATGTTTGTGTTGTTCCATCCATGGGGCATGACAGCAGTAGCAAAAAAAGTATAAACCTCTTGAAGAATAGTTGGGCCAACGATATGCCAATGTTGCTGGAAAAAACTCGTTGTGAGGCCATCCGGTCCTTGACCCTTGTTGCACTAATCGAGAAAAGGGCAGTCTTTGCTTCTTCCATCGTGACTTTTCTTATTAATGATGCATTCATCTCATGTGTTATAACAGAGGACACAGACTCTATAGTGGAATTGAAGTTAGCAACGTTACTAGTTGTAAACAATTCTTTGAAGTATATGATTCCTTCATGTGCTATATCATCGTTACCATACACATCCTCACCACTAGCCGTTGTGATATGAACAATTATATTACGTGCTCGATGATTTTGAATCATAGCATGGAAAAACCATGTATTTGAATCATCTTCTCTCAGCCACTTGACTCGACTCTTTTGGTGCCAATATTTTTCTTCATGACGATATACCTTATTTAATTCCTTGCATAGTTGGTGTAGGTGAATCGTAGTGGTCAACAGATTTTGTTGTGTCTTATTTATCTCTATAATCAGTTCCTTAATACGAAGACCAGAGTTTAGGTTATGTGTTTGTCTCCAGTTTGAAACTTTCTGATGGGATGACCATAAACAAATAAGCAATAAAAGGACTATTTATTTTATTATCTAACAATCAAAGAGTCAATGATCAGCAGAGTACATAGTTACAGATACAAAATTCTTTTAAAGCAAAGCTATGCCCTCACTTAAACCCCTTAGTGAAACACAACGTATATTATCATACCCTAATACTATTGCTAAATCCCTTACATCATCATCCTTGTTCTTAGTCTCCGCTAAAAAGAGTATATCTTAATCAAAAGTAAACTTGAGATCCTTTAGACGTCGAACTGTTAGGGATTCTTTTATACCCCGACAGTTCCAAAAGAGAAGATTCATGGCGCTTTTAGTGGCTTATGACCCACCGCACCTTCACCCAAATTGTCTCCTTGTGGCGAGAAATGATCGTACCCAACAATATAATTCTGCGGATAGTAGTACCAGTTACGAATGTCCATGAATCCAGAGTTAGAATGGGTTCACTTGGAATGATTCTCTAGAACATCAAACGTACCTGTGAGTTGACGATAATCACTATATATGAGGATTGGATTAGCAGTCGTTGCACCAACAGTTGGTTCTTGTTCCGCCTTTCGTTTTTTCGGAGTCAAAGTATAAGCATTCGCCCCATTGTCCGCAATGTCAGGCCGTAGAGAAGACTCATGACCGCTTTCTTCATTCAGTGGTTGGTGTGCATCCGGAAGTGGTGTATCATCATCAACATCAGGATCCTCAGTGGGATCTTCATCATCATTATCGGACAATGAATCATTGGAGAAACTTGGGCATTCAAGAGCATCGTGAGACATGAGGCCACATTTGTTGCAGAAATTCCTGAGACACTCATAACGAAGTATGAGAATCATTGTCATTGCACCAAATATGAACTATCATTGGAAGTACAGAGGAGACGCGACGTTACATAAGAGACCTATGCAGACATAGTCAACGATCACGACATCAGTTGATCTAAAGTCTGACTCCAAATAATGGCCTAATTGTGCACCAATGTAAGCCACCATTTGAGCGGTTGGATAACATAGTGGGATGCCACGGACTTTCACCCAAAAAGGTATGTAACGTTGATCGCTTAGAGCCACATTCGGATTCCATTTTTGGATGGTGATCATATAATCACTAAAGGCCCACATACCCCTTTTGATCACAATATCCATGGCTTCATCAAAAGGAAACAGAAATTGGATTTGTTTGTTGTCTTGAATTTGTGCCGTTACAGATGGACATGTTCCCCACACACGAAGCATCGCCGCAGCCGTTGCTCGGAGATTCTATTTTCTTGGGTTAACCGGCGTGACTATGAGACTGAACTGAGTCACGAAATCGGTACGGTGACACAAGTTTGCCGGTAAAGGAACCGGCGCCACATTCATACCAAGGGACACATCTTGTATCTTCTTCCTCAAATCACTCATAGTTTCAGAAATTATGAAATTGAGAATAACACTCTTCAATACAAAAACAGAGAAGAGAAGAGAAGTGCAACGATGTTATATAGAGTCTTTTTAACAATTATTGATCCTAAAACATCTGAAATAACTGTCGAAAATCGGCGAGAACAACACTAGAAAACGAAAAGACGGTTATTGTTGAAAAGGCATAAGAGCTTTAGAGAAAGAGATCATAAAAACTAGGTACTCACTAAGTCATTTATATATTTGGTAATCCAAAACCCTTTTATAATCAGCTTCTTTTTTCTTTTTAACTTGCTTAAAATCACATTTCCTAATATCATTTCATGGCCCGAGACTTGCTTTCACTTGAGGTCGTTTAGATAATGATTTTGTCTTATTTCCTAAGTTTTGTATTATTCTATTTAAATTCTTTTTAATAGTTCTATTTTATATATTGATACGTCACATTAAAAAGACAAAGTAATAGTCAAGTACATGTAATATAATAGTCAAGTACATGTAAGATAGTGGTAGTTGTTATTTTACAAATCCTTAAATATTGGGATTTGATTTTTCTCTTATATAAGAAGAAAAAAAAGAATTTAGGATGTAAGCTTTGGGTATGAATCGAATTTTGTGGATATAAGTAAAGTTAGGAAAAAAAAATAGACAAAGTAATAACTTAAACAAACCTAAGCTGCCTCCAAATAATTTCAATTTCGGCCTTGACTTTTATGTTACCAAAAGTACATGTGAACCGTACGGATATAAAACATCATTTGAGATATGTTATGGTCGTCGCTTACATCATAAATCACAATAATTTTAATTTTTATTCTCTCAATTTGTTTGACTTTCTTAAATTCTTCATCTTGCTTCTAGATGCGATCTCATATGAATCTACACAATCAATGTTCTAGTATGTTTAGTGTGATGATTTATTTCTTTAAATTTGACTTTCTATTGACCAAAACAGAGAGTTTCTTAATTTATATTTATAAAAGATAGATATTATGAGTCTTGAGTAATTGTAGTCAGATGGTAGTTGGATCTGATAAAATGCTGAATAGTATCATCCAATTTGAGAAACTAAAAAGAATATTAAAAAAACAAATTCTGGAAAAGTCTAACAGTTTTGTCGAAAAATATTTTTAACTAAATAGATTTTTCGTAAGCCAAAAGCGAAAACTATTTGTTAAGATTAATTAATGTCACAAAGAAGAGAGAAATTTTTAGTATTATCCTTTTTGATGTATTATTTCATAGAAATGTTCTCTAATTGTGTTTTTGCAAAAATATCACTCACTGAAGAAACGAAAATACCTTTGAAACTTTTTGTATGAATTTTATTCACGAAAAAAAATTTCACGAAAATTTTTTTCCCGCCAATTTTATTTTTTTAATCTCAAAATTTTGTTTTGCGAATTTATAAGTTATCTTATAAAACCTTACAAAAAATTAGTATATAAGTATTTTATAAAACCTTATAAAAACCCAACTTTTAAATCATATTTTTGCGTTTTATTTACTTGAAAAATAATATAGTATAAGTAATTTATAGATTTTATATAGTTTATTTATAAAATTTTATAAAATCAAAACTTTTTAAAGGTTATCTTATTAATACTTATTTATAATTTTTCATATAAAACTTTATTTATAAATTATCTTATTAAATTTTATGAATATATCGTGTAATATTCTATAAAATCAAACTATTACACATAGAGAAGTTTTTTTCTCTAAAACCCTTTGGAGCTATAGTTGTGACCTAGCCGCCGCCATCATTTTAGGAATGGCGGCCGAAAGCTCCTTCATCTCTGGTCACCGGCAACTGTTCATCTCCCCTTCAGTCTTGTTTGTTTCCTGTTATTTTCGTTAAGGATAGTAAGAAGATCAAATCTGACCAATCTTCATTGAGGGTAGATCTTGCAGGAGTTGACCCACTTGGAGTCTTGCCTTTTCTTAAGAGGCCTGACGAAGATGGGGCTCTCGTTGTGGTGTGGATCTCGGTGGTCTTCGAAGACTTGTCTGGGCTCGTCGGATTTGGTCATCATCAACGGCTCTTCTTGATTTGGGTCTGTTCTTCTCTTGCTTTAGTTTTTATCTACGTTAGTGTTGTTGTTTCTGGATGTGTGGGTTAGTTGAAAGGTTTAACTTGGTTTGAGTTATTAAGAGAGTTATTTGCATTTTTGTTATGTCTTCCTTTACTCAGATCTTGATTATGCTATAATCAGTCCCCATTTGTCTTCCTTGGTCTGCTGAATCATTCTATGCTTCTCGAATTCAGCTTCTCTACATGTTTGCTGCCATGGACAAGGCCTTAATGGCCATGTCTTTCAACGAAGAATATGTGCCCTTTGAAATACCGAATATCCCGCATCTCACCTCGTGCGAAGCTAATTTGCTGATCATTATAGGGCGTTTATTAAACCCAAATCACCAAAAAATGACAGGTCTAATCTTCGACATGCCAAAAAAATGCCAAAAAGTAAGTAGACTTCACGGTGTAGCTCTATCTGCTGAAAATTTATAGTTTATATTCAAGTCTGAACATGATCTTCTAGAAGTTCTCGAGAAAGGAGTTCACACATACAACAATGGGCTCTAGCTATAGAAAGATGGTTAGACAAACCTGCTAAAGATTCCTTATAATTCATTCCGCAATGGATTCAAATTCGGAACATTCCTCTCAATTACTATACCACTGAAGCCATATCTCTCCTAGGTGAAATTATTGGCCAAGTCATTGAGGTTGCCTTTGACCCAGAAAAACCCCAAATTAGGAATTTATGATAGTCAAAGTTAAATTTGATGTCTCAAAGCCACTAAGACAGAAAAAGGTTGTAAAACTCATAGACAAAAATTCTACTACCATCTCCTTCTATTACGAGCGAGTTCAAAAAAGATGTTATGAGTATCAACGTATGACGCATGAGAAGGACTTATGCCTTATTCTCGTCAAGCAGTGTCATAATCAGATTATAGACGGGAAGATGGGTAAGAAAAAACCGGTTGTACCTTCTCCCCTTCTAATCGGAAAATCTGATCCCCTATTAGGGGTCCTCACTGAGGAACAAGTTGGGATACATCCGCTGTTAGGAAGGCCTAGGATTGTGAAGGATGTACTTGATGGAATAAGGCAATACCTGCTCGTTGCTTCATGTGAAGAAAGTCATATTCGAGAAGCAAAGGTTAGGAAATCTGTTGCCGAAGCAGAGAAAGAAATCTCTTCCCAGAAAATTATTCTTATGTCGGAACCGCCTCTTATTATCTCAAAAGATCTATCAAAGGGTAAAGGTCTTATCTTCGGCTATGATTCCTCAGACTACTCCTCCTATCCATGCCTCCCGAAGCCTGGAGATGGAATTGTCAAGCTAATGCAGGCAGCGATCACTGCAGGAAGACATGATGCTTTTGCACAAACCCTTTCCTCAGGAAAGACTGTTGGAGTAGTCCCAATTCTCTTTAGCTCTCCAAAAGGTTCAAAATATGGGGATAATATCTCTATGTCTGAACCATCTGAAATATTTTTTCGAGGAAAAAATTTTCAGAAGAGTTCAACGGAATATGGGGATAGCTTCTCTGAGACTGAACCATCTGAAATACTTTTTTGAGGGAAAAATGACAGAATAGGCCACATGTGAGCATACAAAAACCAAAAGGTTTCATCCAATCTGATTTGCCTCAATTGGAAAAGAAAAGGTTCGGTTAGAGAGAACGCAGGAGAAAATGAAATGTGTAATTGATAAAGTGGAGACACAGAAGGTTGTGAAACGAGCCAATAAGAGGGTGATCCCACACATGGGATCATCCTCATCCCAATGAGTATCTTAAGTTGGAACTGTCAAGGATTAGGGCGGCCTCAATCCCTGACAGTTCTTAGGCTCATGGAAATGAGGAAAAAACATTTCCCTGAGTTAATGTTCTTAATGGAAACGATGAATGAACCTGATGTACTTGTAGATATTCAGGAGTGGTTAGGATATGACATGATCTTCGCTGTCGAGCCAGCTCGCAAATGTGGACTATTAACCCTTTTTGGAAGAAGAATGTGAAGGTGAACATTCTGAATGTAGATAAGAACCTTTCTTGTGTATATGGTAATCCGACTGTTTGTTTAAGGCATATAGTTTGGGAGTGAATTTGTCACTTTGCTGTTCACAGATCGGGCTGCTGGGCCATGGCTAGAGACTTCAATGAGCTCTTACACAATGGTGAAAAGCTAGGAGGTCCTCCACGTTCTGAGGAGTCCTTTTCCGACTTTGTAAATTTGTTAGACTCTTGTGATATGACTGAGTTACCGAGCACTAGTAACTGCTTTAGTTGGACAAGAAGAAAGCATGACTTCTAGATTCAGTCAAGGCTAGACTGCTGCTTTGGGAACAAGCTATGGTTCTCTACCTTCCCTGCAGCTAATCAACAATTCCTTGACATGAAAGGTTCTGATCATCGATTTATTCTGGTTCAGCTTGTCTCATCCCAGGAAAAGTACAAAGGATCATTCAGATTTGACAAAAGAATGTTGAACAAACCGCTAGTGGAAGAGTCCATCAGATCTGCCTGGCTTAACCCTCATCCCACTACAGGTTTGGATGTTTCTTCGAGGCTAAGAAACTGTAGGAGAGCTTTAAGCAAATGGAAGAAAGATAACCATTCTAACTCTAATTATAAATTAATTATCCTACAACAAGAGTTAGAAGCATAACAATCGGTAGTTTCTCCCTCCTTCCAAAAGATGTCTTCTCTGAAACAAGATATATTGAAAGCTCATATAGAGAAGGAAAGTTTTTAGAAGCAAAAAAGTAGGAAAAGTGGTTAAAGGAAGGAGATAAAAACTCTTAAGTTCTTCCACACTTTGGTTAAAACTCACATATCAATGCTACAATACTTGTAGGAACGATTGAACTCTAGACTCTCGGGATGGTCTACAAGATACCTCTCACAATGAGGCAAAGAAATCCTGCTTAAGACAATGGCAATGGCCCTTCCTGTGTACGCCATGACCTGTTTCAGACTGCCCAAAGCAACTTGTAAGACAATTTCAAGTGCTATTTCATCATTCTGGTGGGGCTCTACATAAGGACAAAAGAAGATACATTGGCTCACATGAGAGAAAATATGTCAAACAAAGGCAAATGGTGGACTGGGATTTAAGAATGTCGAGCTATTTAATCAATCTCTCTTAGCCAAGTAGTCTTGGAGATTACTGCATGATCCAAATTGCCTCTTTGCCAGATTCATCAAGAGTCGATATTACCCAAATTCTCACTTCCTCTCAGCTGGCCCTTCTGCCAGAGCATCCTTCTCTTGGAGGAGTATACTGTTTGGTAAGGAATTATTGGAAAAAGGGCTCAAGATCATGATTGGTAATGGATTATCCACTAAAGTCTGGAGTTCAAAGTGGATTGAGGATATAGTGATGAGATCGCCTTTTATGAAAGAGCCGCTAGTAGACATTGATTTATCAGTTAACACACTGCTTGACACTGCAAATGGAAGATGGAACAAATCTCTCTTAGACCAGTTATTCTTCCTTGCAAATGTAGACACAATATTTAAGATAAAACCGAAGCCTATGATTGAAGATTTCTACTCTTAGCATCATAATACATCGGGTATGTATACAACTCGATCTAGATATTGGTTGGCAGCTCTACTAAAAGAAAAAAAAAACAAGCATACCTTTCACCAGCAACAACCTTCCGTGAACAGAGTCAAAGAGCTCATATAGAAGATTCAATGTCCTTAAAAGATAAAAAAAATTCCTTTGGAAAGCTATTAGCAATGTTTTACCTGCAGCTATGAATTTGATATCAAGAGGTATAGAGAAAGTGGACACAAGATGTCAAGCATGCGGTCAAGAAGAGGAATCAATAAACCACATTTTATTCACTTGCCCCTTTTCTCGACAAACTTGGGCATTATTACACATTCATATCCCTCATGCAGATTTTGAATCTCACACCTTTTATCACAACTTACATTATGTTGTGGTGATGGGATCAAACAAAAGATTGCCAGCAGAGATTAGATCAATTGCACCTTGGTTACTGTGGACACTTTGGAAGAACCGCAACAACCTTCTATTCGACGGAATGGTCTTTCAAAGTACTGACATAGTCTCCAAATGCAAAACTGATGCAAAAGACTGGTTCGATGCTCAAGATGATGAAGGAAACGTAGCTACAACCACTACCACCTCCTTCCTGAAGCAAGTACAACCATTAAAGTGCAACATTGGTGCTGCTTGGCACAAGAAGAAAAAGTTTACAGGTGCGGCTTGGGTTCTCAGAAATTATGTTGGTAAAGTTCTACTTCACAGCCGCAGATCCTTCTCGGAGATTGATTCGGAGCTAGATGCACATTTTGAGAGTTGGAAATGAGCTATTGAAAGTATGTCAAGCCTAAATATCCACAATGTTTTGTTTGCAGCTGAGCATAAGATCTTAGTCGGTGTGATTACTTGACCACTTTTAACGTAGCCATAAGGACTCTTCCATCTTAGAATATGATGCTAGAAAGGAAAACAGCTAACAAAAGAGCATCCATGATAGCAATTAGTGCTTTAAAGATTGATTTTCTACAATCTTATGTCTTTTCAGGCTATCTTCATTGATTGCGAGAGCTATTCCAATTTTTTCCTTCTTAATTGTTTAGACCGACTTTGATTGCCTTACCTCCCCTTATTTGGACCTTCTTATTTTGATTTAGGTTATGAACCTGTAATTTTTTGAACTCTTCCAATATAGGAAGTCTCTTGCAGGGAAAAAAAAAAAAAAAAAAGTTGAAACCTCAAAAGTCAACAGCTAGTCATCTGCCAGTGGCGACCATTTAATATCTTTCTTTTTCTTCTTTTTTGTTTTTATCTTATTAGATGACACCAGTTCTATAACGTATAATACATTTTATATTTTCCTTTTCTTGTTTTTCGATAATCTATATTTTTTTTTTAAGCCAACGATTTTGGTTCGACAAATTTTGGAAAAGTAGATTAGCACAAATTAATTTGTAAATTTATTTATAAATTATATGTTATATTGTTATATTAAACATAAAAATATTTCAATTTTTAAAAAATTCTATTTGCATATAAAATGTGAAAAGGATTATTATATTATAAAAATTTGATTTTAATTTATTTAAAAGCATTTCATCATATTAACTAAAACATATCTTTTGGCAAGTAATATCAGATTGTTAGTCAGAATTCAAGTTTTTGTTGATGATATATCTTTCATATTAGTTTTGATATTTTTGAATGAGTTAAGTTGACAAAATAAATATATATATTTATATATTGCAAATGGGTACGCTACGTGAGAGTTGCAAAATTGTTTAGGTACTCAGTATTTCAAACTTAACAATCATTTATAACGAAAATACTAGTTAAAAGTTACATGGACTAATTATGAATTGACTTTGCATCGGAATTTTTTTTAAAGCAATTGGATAAATAGCATTTATATATTATATCTTTAAAAAAATGAAAGAGAGCATTAAGTGGGTTGAAGTTTATCGCATAGCAAGCAATCATATACGCAATTACTAGCCACATTGACTTTTCGTACCAAATAAATTTCAGCGAAGATTACTTTACTAAATGTTACATGACACCAAAAATATTAACTATAATATGATAATTCAGATCAACATTCAAGATCTCTATTGATTCACTCTAATATGTGAACTTCGAAAAACAAAAAAATTAATTACTACTACCATTTTTAACATTAAATCCAAAAAAAAACCTAGCTAGCATGGAGCCTTAATTTGATGTTCCCTGTTTCAATAAATTAAATTTTTTTAGTTAAAAATACACAGATTTATAACCTTAAATTTATATCAATGAAATTATTTTATATTTGCAAGTGGCCTTTAATCTAGTGGCAGACGGTAAATCCACTAAAGACAACGTATTTGCACAACCAGAGATCGAGTCTTACCGCCTACATTATATATGAACTTGGCTAATAGGCCGGCCAGTTATGGTCCAATGTTGATAAAAAAAAATTATTTTATATTTTAAATTAATAGAATTCTACCAATCATATTAAAGAGTATAGAATTTTAAAAATCACAATAAATAAAATGCATTTGATTTTGTATAGAAATATACAAAACACCAAACAATATAAAATATATATTATAAGGAAAAAGTTGGTGAGGATCATGATAAGCATAGTAATGGATCAATCACAAATCCTCTTTGGGTATGCAAAATTTCAATGGACTACTTAATAAAGAGTTTAAAGGTTACGTTAAAATACTCTATTTATCATTAGTATATTCTTAATATTATACTATATTTGTTTAAAACCAGAACGTACGGAACATTTACTTTCGTGATTAGGCTATCTTCAACATAATTTGATAATTAATATTTTGAAGAGTCATCGTCTTAAGTACTAACAAATGACCATCGTTTCACTTAACACCCATCTTATGGTTTAATCACTTTGCAGATACAAAATTCGGTGTTGGTAGTTTAAATTCCACCCCAAAGAAATAGTAGTAATTTGGTATTATATTTTGTGGTAATAGTTTGCACGAGAGTTATGTGGTATTAAAGTATTAATTAGATATTAAAGCAAAAAATGAATAAAAGTAAAATCTAATCGTGTTTTACAATGTGACGACTGACAAGAAACAAGGACGTGTTATGTTGGATTGACTAGATTAGATCCTCTCACGGGTATTTTTTTATTTTTTATTTTTGCAAAATAATAAAACATATTTATCTTTTTTTAATGCTAATTCAACCAATTGACTTTCTTTATTTTATTAATATATATATATATATATATATATATATATTGTGTAAGTTTAGCAAATTGACTTTCATATGATTTAAATAATAATTGTTTTGAATTAAATAAAATGTAGACGTATTACAGGTGAAATAGTATCAATGTCACGTAAAAGTTGATTTGGTTTAATGTCACGTAAAAGTTGCTGAGAAAGCAATTGAACAAAATTAATTGTCTTAGCTTTTACTAGTTCTTTCTAGCTTGTTCAGAAATCAGAGACCAAAGAATTAATATTCATAAATTTGTTCAGAAATAATGAGATTATAAAATTTCATGATTGGATTGGGAAAAAATGAAAAATACTAATAAAAGTAAATAAATGCGAGTTAAAAAGACATTTAAGAATAGAAAGGCAAAACCAAGTCGACATGAGAAGAGTCAAGTTCGGCATCGTAAATCTTAATCGTGTAAGATCCAACGGCTGAGAACCATTGGACCGCCGTGTAAGGCGATTCACTTTTTTCTTTTTTGGGAGTAATTATCACTTATTAGGGCAATTTGACGAATTTTCGGTACCTTTTTCTTATTTGAATATTCAGATAATATTGTTAAATAGTGATTTACGATCGAGAAGCAGGTGATTCAATTAATTTGTTCATGATCTAGCTTGATATTAAATGATGAGTTTCAATCTTATCTACCTCTAGTTGAAATAATTTGGCTATGAATCGGTTCACTACAAAAAATTAGAGCTATTATAACGATTGTATTGTGAGGTTGAATATTAATAATAATTTGTAATGTTTTATATATATTTTTGTTAAAAATTTTATTTGTTTAAAAAAAAATTATTGTGACTCTATTTCATAATAATTTATGACTAAATTGTTACTATATTTTTTTCATCACCAGTATTGTGACTTTTTTGTTATGAATATATATTTGTGATGTTTGTATTGCAACTATTTACCAATCATCATAAATTCATAACAATATTTTTATATTGTGACGAAATATATATTATTGTGACAAAATATTACGTCTCAATACAATTTTTTTTTGTAGTTGGTTTTTACCGATCAATTAGTATTGGAAAAGAAGAGTACGGTTGAGAAGAAAAAAAAACAAAATAGTTACTGACTTATATTGTCGACTAGATATGGACCCGTACAATGCACAAGTTTATTTTGAAATCCAACTTTATATAATAAAATTAATAAAACTTTGATATTTTAATATATCTTTAAAAAACTGTAAAAGTCTGGATCGTTAAATTTGATATGTAGAAGAATCCCGTTGATTACTAACTTTTAACATCCAATTTTATATAATAGAATTTGTGATTATTTTTATTTCATAATTATAAATAAAGATAATTATTTACCATTTTTTTTATGTTAGGTTTGTGAACGAAAATAAATATTTCACGGTAAATATAAATATATTTTTTTTAAAAATGAAATTTTAACACATTAAAATACTGCAAAATTTTGGATTGTTGAATTTGATACATGAAAGAATTTCGTTAATTACTAAATTTTG